>CM032452.1:94808421-94921705 GCA_019049505.1 Pachyrhynchus sulphureomaculatus | reverse complement strand
GAATACTCTATTGCTCTAGCATCGTCATTCAATTTATTGGGCGTTCATTTGGTGGAAAATATGTCTCGACATAAACATGTTGCATGCATAGCAAAGAGAGCTTCTCAAAAGCTGGGAATATTATTTCGAACTAGAAAGCTTTACAGTCCACATCAACTGTTACTTCTATCCAAAGCTCAAATTCAACCAAGGAAGAGCCATATTTGCGGTTCTGCGCCCAAACATACAGTGTATTTGTTGGATTCTATTCAAAAGAGAGAAGTTCGCCTGGTTGGAGCCCCAGAACTCAGCAGCGAGCGTGATTCCTTGGAAAAATCGCAAAACGATTGACGACTCTTCTACAAATATTTTCCTGGAAAGTGTTTAGATCGATGTGCCCCGTTTATTTCCTTCTAGAGTGGTACATGCTAGGAATGATTTGCCCCAGACTGTATTTCCCATCGAGTACAATTTAGAACGAATTCAGACCAACTGAATAGCTACTTTCGCTTATACGTAGCTTCTGTAGCGCTTTAGGGACTTCTCTGCAGTACAGGTGCTATGGTAGCAGCAACTTTCTTCCTTGCTGTGAGTTTTACTGACCAGATTTTTTTAATCGTTAATACTTGCTGCGGAATACGGTTTTAATAGTTGCTGTATCTTGCATGCGATATTCTGCAATGCCTAGATTAAAATGATGGAAAATGCACCCATCTTATAACGGCATGTTCTTTGGATATTTACGATATCGTTCTCTGTCGAAAATTATTTTTATTACTAACACGTAGGCTGAAAAGTTTTTGGTCTAGTTACTTAAAACACATTATTTTTTTTGCAAAATTCGACTTTATTCATAAACATAGTTCCCTTCAAGAGCGATACAATCACTCCAACGCTTTTCTAACCTTTCTTGTAGAAGGATTTGTCTTTGTTATCAAAATAGGCCTCAGTTTCGGCGATAACTTCTTCATTGGAGCCAAATCTCTTTCTTTCGAACATTTTTTTTAAGGTCTGTGAATAGATAATAGTCGCTGAGGGCCAAATCTGGAGAGTGGATAAGGAAGCAATTCGAACTTCAATTAATGCAATTTTACCATCGTGATACGGTGCATTGTCTTGATGAAAGAGCACTTTTTTCTTTTTTATTTGGGGCGTTTCTTTGCGATTTTTGCCTTCAAACGTACCAATAAAATTATGCAATATTCGCTACTGATGATTTTTCCCGTTTCAGTTTAGTCGATGAAAATTATTCCATGCACATCCCAAAATACAGAAGCCAAAAACTTTCCAGCTGACTGTTGTGTCTTTGTTTGCTTCGGGCGGCTTTCACCGGCTGCTGTCCACTCAGCTGACTGCCAATTTGATTCAGATGCGTAGTGGTGGATCCATGTTTTATCCATTGTCACATATCGTATAAAAAAATCCTTTTTATTACGCTTAAAGAGGTATAAACAGAGCTCAGAATCATCAACACGTTGGTGTGTTTGATCCACTGTGAGCAAACGAGGTACCCATTTCGAACAGAGCTTTCTCATGCCCAAATATTCATACAACATATGACCAACATATTCTTTTGACATCTTTAGGGTAGCAGCTATTTCACACAATTTCAGTTTACGGTCATCCAAAACAATTTTGTGGATTTTTTTATCTTTTCCGGTGTAACCACCTCATTCGGGCGTTCAGAGCGTTCAGCATCATTTGTGTCTGTACGACCGCGTTTAAATTCAGCATACTAGTAGATGATGAGTGATCTTCCAGGGACAGAGACCTCGTAACACTTATCAAGCCATTGCCTTGTTTGAACGGTATTTTTTCCCATTAAAAAATAGTGTTTAATCAACATATGAAATTCTATTTTTTCCACTCTTTCGAAAATATCAAAAGTAGTGTCACTAAAACCACTGTAACTTGTAAACTAAAAGTCGAAATGTCATGAAATTTGAACACGTATCGTTTGAAGGTTAGTAGTTCCTAAAAATCATATGGATTTTTTTGAAAAGGGCCACATCTATGTGTCAGGCCAAAAACTTTTCAGACTACGTGTTATAATTATTATTAACAATATGAGTTTTTACTTGGAAATTATTGTTGTTAGATAATAAAATTATTTACATCAAATTCAGTATTTAGTTAGTCGCTAACATTGCCTTTGAAAGTCATACTATTTCCAGCTCTTTATTTATATAACATATTTTTTACAAATTTTTATACAATAAACTTGTCAATAAAAAATACAACTGTAATCAAATTCGCATAAAATATCTAACATTCAAGCAACAATTTATTTCTTATGAATATTTAATTGAAGTTATAGTGCACTTGAGCTGTCGAATAATTAAACACTAATGGAATTTATTGCATTTTGTTTTATTTCGATTGGCTAGATTTTTTTTTAATTACTTCCCACTTAAAATTAAAAGTAATTGCGCTGTAATTGCTGTACCTCCTTTTCCTTTAGAACGTAACTAAGGAGGGGTATTATTACAGATACCATGGAAAGTTGAAAACTTCTTGGAAATTTTACTTGCAATCAGTGTTCATCTATCTATAATATATATAAAATGCAACGTCTCTCTGTCTGTCTGTCTGTCTGTCTGTCTGTCTGTCTGTCTGTCTGTCCGTTAGTGACCTTATCACTAGAGAACCACTTATCCGATTTACGTACGTCAGGTTATAGGCTATATTTTATTACGATAGGTAGCATAAGGAATGAGCAGTGACGATAATAGTGAATGAAGTAGGAAAAAAGTTTATCGCTAGCGCGTTCCCTTGCAATACACAGTCTAAACCATTAAATATGGAACAATATTATGAAGTAGAGAATATCTAGAATTTATAATATGTATAAAATGCAATGTCTCTCTGTCTGTCTGTCTGTCCACTGGTGCGTTTATCACGCGAGAACCACTTATCCGATTTACGTCTTTTTTTTAAATTCATACATATATTCTTTGGCCAGGTTATATAATAATAATAATAATAATCTATACCTATAATATAAACAAATTGCAACCTCTCTCTGTCTGTCTGTCTGTCCGTTAGTGCGTTTATCCCTCGAGAACCACTTATCCGATTTACGTGATTGTTTAAATTCGTACATATGTTCTCTGACCAGGTTTTAGATATATATTTTATTACATCTATAATATATATAAAATGCAACGTCTCTCTGTCTGTCTGTCTGTCTGTCTGTCTGTCCGTTAGTGCGCCTATCACTGAAAAACCACTTATCCGATTTACGTACTTTTTTTTTTAAAACATACATATGTTCTCTGGCCAGGTTATAGGCTATATTTTATTACGATAGGTAGCATAAAGAATGAGCAGTGACGTAAAATAGTGAATGATGTCGCAAATAAGTTTGCCGTTAGCGCGTGCCTTTGCAATACACAGCCTAAACCATTAAATATCGAACAATATTATGTATCTGTATATGTATAATCTATAATATATATAAAATGCAATGTCTCTCTGTCTGTCCATTAGTGCGTTTATTACGCAGGAACCACTTATCAGATTTACCTGTCTTTTTTTAAATTCATGCATATATTCTTTGGCCAGGTTATATAATAATAAAAATAATCTATATCTATAATATATATAAAATGCAATGTTTGTCTGTCTGTCTGTCCGTTAATGCGCTTATCCCTCGAGAACCACTTATCCGATTTACGTGATTTTTTAAATTCATACATATGTTCTCTGACCAGGTTATAGCTATATATTTTATTACATCTATAATATATATAAAATGCAACGTATTCTGTCTGTCTGTCTGTCCGTTAGTGCGCTTATCACTGGAGAATCACTTATCCGATTTTCGTACTTTTTTTTTTAAACATACATATCTTCTCCAGCCAGGTTATAGGCTATATTTTATTACGATAGGTAGCATAAGGAATGAGCAGTGACAATAATAGTAAATGAAGTCGTACAAAGTTTGCCGCTAGCGCGTTCTCTTGCAATACACAGTCCAAACCATTAAATATGGAACAATATTATGTAGCAGAGAATATCTATAATATATATAAAATGCAATGTCTCTCTGTCCGTCTCTCTGTCTGTCTGTCTGTCCGTCTGTCCGTTAGTGCGCTTATCACTCGAGAACCACTTATCCGATTTACGTGTTTTTATAAATTTATACATATGTTCTATATAATTCGATACAAGC
Organism: Pachyrhynchus sulphureomaculatus; assembly: GCA_019049505.1. NCBI lineage: Eukaryota > Metazoa > Arthropoda > Insecta > Coleoptera > Curculionidae > Pachyrhynchus > Pachyrhynchus sulphureomaculatus. The sequence continues at coordinate 94,917,552 of CM032452.1, read as the reverse complement.
CTAGATAATGGGAGATAAGGTGAGATAATTGGAGATAAGGAGAAATAATGGGAGATAAGTCGAGATAAGCCTCGATAATCGGAGATAAGATGAGATAATGGGAGATAAGTATAAATAATGGGAGATAAGGAGAGATAATGGGAGATAAGCAGAGATAAGTCTAAATAATGGGAGTTATGGTGAGATAATGGGAGATAAGGGAGAAATAATGGGAGATAAGGAGAAATAATGGGAGATAAGGAGAATAATGGGAGATGAGCAGAGTTAACCCTAGATAATGGAAATTATGTAGAGATAATGGGAAATAAGGAGAAATATTGGGAGATAAGGATAAATAATGGAAGATATTTTATTACGTTGGGTAACATAAGGAATAAGCAGTGACGATAGTAGTGAATCAAGTCCACGCGAGCGGAGCCGCGGGCCCGGCTAGTAATATATATAAAATGCAACGTCTCTCTCTGTCTGTCTGTCTGTCCGTTAGTGCGCTTATAACTAGAGAACCAATTATCGGATTTACGTGCTTTTTTTTTTAAACATATATATATTCTCTGGCCAGGAAGAGGCTATATTTTATTACGATAGGTAACATAAGGAATAAGCAGTGACGATAATAGTGAATTAACTCGGAAAAAAGTTTGCCGCTAGCGCGTTCTCTTGCAATCCACTGCCCAAACCATTAAATATGAAACAATATCATGTAGCAAAGAATATAATATATATAAAATGCAACGTCTCTCTGTCTGTCTATCTGTCTGTCTGTCCGTTAGAGCGCTTATGACTTTAGAACCACTTATCCGATTTAAAGGTTTTTTTTTTAATTGATACATTTGTTCTCTGACCAGGTTTTCTATAATCTTCTATGATATATATAAAAATGCAACGTCTCTCGCTCTGTCTGTCTGTTCGTTAATGCGCTTATCATTCGAAAATCACTTATCTGATTTGCGTGCTTTTTTTTTAAAATACATGTTTCCTGGCCAGGAAAAAACCTTTTTTTTACTAGGTCATTGAGTGTGGTGTCAAATGAAAGCTTGTGAAAACACGAGTAAAATATATATGTATATATATATATATATATATATATATATATATATATAATGTAATACTTGCGCACACTTTTCTTTGTATTACTTTTAAAAAATCGCGAAAAATCGCTGTCCCCCACCTTATTTCGAAAAGTATTGATCAAAAAATTTTGAAAAAATTCTGGAATATTCTCCACGGGGTGTAGATTGAACGAAAATTATCACGAGTGCATTATCTTTAATAATTTATCTGGTATATAAAAAAAAAATTTCAAAGTCATCAGTTTTCAGTAAAGATTAGAAACAAACTTTGTTGAAAACTCATTTGGGGTGTGTTTTGTGAAGTTACTGATCATTTTATACCACCGTAACAATTTTTTTTATTTTAAAAGCAATCAACGTACGGAACACTAATTGTGCAAGTTCAACTTGCACTTGACTGGTTGTTTGTCGCAATCATTACAACTAATTTCATAAATGCCACTTTTCTCACAATTAGTAATCTCGTCTTTGGAATTTTCTAAGATATTCCTTAAATTGTCTGATGACTTATAGACTAAGATGAGGTCTACCTTATTAGATATCTTATTAAGCCCCTGGCTATATTTCGGATTATATGGTAAGGAGACTTACTTGGTCTTATTTGCTTCACGTGTAAAAAATTCCCAACATAGATATTTTGAGATTGAACTTTTTTATGGGACACCTTGTACTTCTCAATAAACCCGGTAGCCAACGAGATAAAGATAGCAAATATAAGTGGAAAATTAAATGTTTAATGGCGTTGTAGATGGGTGTAAACATTTATTCGATTTTGTGTGATTACTCGAAGTATTTGTTGTTATTTTATTGTTGGGGGCTAATTGATCGGAACCGATTTACCGCTGCTGGCTCTAAAATGCAAGTTAAATGGGCTTTGCCGCATAGTATGGGTACATACATAGGAAAATATATATTTTGATTGATAGATTTATTGGTACTGTTTGCCTTAAATGTAACTTTAATTGGGTTTATTGCAAGGGCTATAAGTTTTTACTAGACAGTCTAAATCAATTCGATTTCCACTAGCGACATGAGTTCTTTATGTGTATGTTATCACTGATACTTAAAACTTTATTTTGAGAAATTCATGATAAGAGCACTGACAAAAGAAACAAGAGGAGTGTTTATACGGACGACACAATTATATTAGCACCAAATCTAGACAATCTGTAAATACTAATTAAACATCGAGTAAAGAAACACAGACTGTGAGTAAACGTAACAAGAAATGCCTGTTAAAGACACAATCAAGAGGCAAATTAATGGCCGTACCGTTTCAGGTATTCTATAGAACACGTTTAAAATACAAGTGTTTCGGCGTAATTAAAAACAAAATAACCATTTTTCTGAAGGAATAAAAGTCAGGCAGCACCCACAATTTTTGTGAGTATAAAACAAGCATTCTGCAGGGCTGAATCTAGAACTGAAGATAAGCTTATTGAAATGTTATGGGCTCTCAGTGTTGATGTATATTATGGACGCATGAACGTCAAAGAAAACGGAGGCATTTAAGGTCTGGTTGTAACTTAGATTGCTGAAAATTATAGGGATAGAGAAAATAACGAACTCAGAAGACATTAGAAGAATCATCATCATCATCGTTAGCTTATTCCATCCATAGTCGGATGTAAGCCTCGCCAAGTTGTCTCCATTGAGCTCTGTTGTTTACTTTTTGCATCCAATCGTGTCCCGCGAATCTTTTTTGTCGTCCGTCCATTTTGTCTGTACGTTTTATGTTATTCATTCAACCATATGGCGTGTCGATCTGTTATGATTCATCCTTGCGATATGCCTCGCCTAATTCTACCTGAATATACATATTCGTTGTATCACATTTATCACTTTTGATCTTCTTTGTATATCGATGTTAGGAATACGATCTTGGAGTCTAATATTTAGCATCCTCCTCTCTATTGATCTTTGGGTTACCTAGAGTTTATTTAATATACTCTTAATTAAAACCCACGTTTCAGTGCCATATGTTAATACCGGCAGTATATATTGATCGAACACTGTTGTACCTTTCCAAACACAGACCAAGCTAACGAGACATTTCTATCCAAGACATCCTTAAAAGTTTTTGTTATTTCGTTGTACTTTTCCTATTCTTTTACCTTCTATTAATAGTTCCTGGCTGTTATCTTCACTTTCGTTGTTCAAATATTTGGTGTTGGTGAAGTTTATTTTCAGACATATTTCTCGAGACTTGTTATTTATTTCCATCAGCATTTCTTGTAATTCTTCTTTTGTGTTGGCAATCAAAGTGATATGATCTGCGAACCTTAAGTGATTTAATCACTCACCATCCATTAGTATTCCTTTATTTTCCCACTTTATCGTTTTAAACATGTCTTCTACAGTCAACGTGAATAGCTTTGGGGATATTGCCTTGTCTAATTCCTCTTTTAATTTTGATTTTATTTGTTTTTTTCTTCAATAATTATTTGTGAGGTGGTATATTATATATATATATATATATATATATATATATATATATATATATATACATATATATATACATATATATGTATATATATATATATATATATATATATATATATATATATATATATATATATATATAAAATAAAGAAAGAAAGCAAAAGTTGCCGTATCTAACAAAATTCTTAAATATAAAATTAGTCGGGGAACTCGGCAAAGGGCGTGATAAATGTTTACACAATGTTCATTTAGCCAATATTTCGGTCCTTGGTTGGGACCTTCTTCAGGGCAAAAACTGAAAAGGAGAATGAGTCTATTAACTGAGAGAACTTGGGCAAAAAATTAAATTATTCATATTATTATTAATAAACTGGTGTAGAAAATATAATAAAAAATATAATAAAAGATATAATAAAGGACAAAAACACTCACATGAAGAGAGCTACGTTGAGTTAACATGAATGGCCATAATCAGCTCATAACATAAAAGCGACTAACAGTCAATTAAAATAAACATTATAAACTAATACATCAAATTCAAAAGATTTCATTTATAACAGGGATGTCCTTGAAAACCCTGGATGCTGAAAACATTTTTAATTAATTCACCTCATAATTCTTAAATATATATATATATATATATATATATATATATATATATATATATATATATATATATATATATATACGTATATATATATATATATATATATATATATATATATATATATATATATATATATACGTATATATATATATATATATATATATATATATATATATATATATATATATTTATATATATATATATATATATATATATATATATATATATATATATATATATATATATATATATACTCCTGGACAAAATTAACGCAACAATATATGAAATCATACAAATCTCTATAATGAATTAATTTTAATATTTTTTTATGAACATTGGTTACACTAAAAGTTAGAAAAAAAACTTATTCGGATACTTTAAAAGTGAATTAGCTACCAAATTTCTCTATAAGATTCGAATTAAAATTATTCTTAAGACCTAATAACAAAATCGTTGAAATTATGTAATAATGAAAAAAAATAAACTGGGACACTAGTAGCAAAATTAATGGTGTAACTGGGACACTAGTAGCGTGTGTTGCCTCCTCTACTTCGGATGACAGCGTTTATGCGCCTAGGCATGCTTCTAATTAAATTTTGGATAAAATCTTGAGGAATTTGCTCCCATTCTGTGATAACTGCATTTTCAAGTTCCCTCAGGTTTCTAGGTGCAGGTATATGACGTTTCACATTTTTCTTAAGGTGATCCCATACATGTTCTATCGGATTCAGATCTGGGCTTTTTGGTGGCCATTGCATAATCGGTATATCAACTTGATTAAGATAATCCAGTACCTCCCTAGCCACGTGAGGTCGAGCGTTGTCTTGTATAAACAGGAAATTGGACCCCACAAAATGACCGAAAGGCATCACATGTTCGATTACAATATTCTCAAGATAGTAGTCAGCATTCATGTATCTCGTACGGACAAGAACTAACTCTGTGCGAGCATCAAAGCAGATGCCACCCCAGAACATAACAGAGCCACCGCCGAATAGAATCCTTGCAGAGATATTGCAAGGAGCAAACCTCTTTCCTGGTCTTCGCCATACTCGTTCACGACCATCTGGATGTTTTAGAGTAACCCTAGTTTCATCCGTGAAGAAAACTTGTTTCCAATCATCCACAGACCAGTTTTCGTGATTTCGAGCAAAACGTAACCTGGCAACTCTGTTCTTTCTAGTAAGCAAGGGCGCTGTGGCTGGTCTCCTACTGCTTCATTTAACCGTCTTCTAACTGTTTTAGAAGAAATTGTGACATTGCGAACAGCTTCGAGTTCGTTTCTTATTATAGAACATGTGACTGTCCTGTTTCTTAAAGCATATTGTCTTATAAAACATTCATCTAGGTCGCTAGTGCATCGTTTTTGTCCTTCCCCTAGCCTTCTAGAATAAGTTCCTACTTCATTCAAGCGTCTTACTATACGACTTATTGTGGAACGATGTTTGCCTAACAAATTGGCAACATAACTCTGACCATATCCCTCGTCCAATAAAACTGAGGCTCGCACTACCTCGTGTTCAGTTAAATTCCTTGTTCGATTCATTTTTCTAATTCTTCGGGGTCAAAAATAAAACAGTCTACCACAAAAACGTATTACTTTGAAAAAGGGAACAATTTATAAGATTACTTTTAAAGAAAATCTATCGCATTATTACAGAAAATTGTTTATTTTCTAAAAAATTCTTTAAAACTGTAAATCTAAACGAATTGTTTTGATTTCTGTCATGAACAACGAAACAAAATATACATAGCCGACTATTCAAATACTCGATAAACTTTAAAACTGACATAAGAAAAAGATAAATTAATTTTCAGATTGTTGCGTTAATTGTGTCCAGGAGTTTATATATATATATATATATATATATATATATATATATATATATATATATATATATATATATATATATATATATATATATATATATATATATATATATATATATATATATATATATATATATATATAAGAAGAGTGTATCTTTCGTCGACTCTGCTGGTACTTAAGGCGTTGAGGACTACCCATATCTGAATCGAATCAAATACTTTTTCGTAATGTACGTGTGCTATCCACAAGGTGACCTTATATTCATTTGCTTTTCTACTAGTAATCTTATTGTTTAAAGATGGTCCAGAGTGCTGTATTACCGTATAAATTCCGCTTGTTCGTTATTATATATATTACAGGAAAAAGTAATAAACTATATTGACGAAACGAAAACTGTATTACTTGGAACATGTTATGAGGGGAGATAATCACCATGTGTGGACGAAGAAGTGTAAAAAAGAAAAAAATATTTATGACAGCGGAACTTACGAGACTAGTTCAACTACATAACAAACTCTTTACACGATACAACGAAACTTGGACTTTTTGTCTGGCTCCGAAATCTCAAAGGAAGATTCCGATAGTACTTTTCCTACACAAAATTAATCTGTTTACGGAATTGATTTATCATATTGAGTTGCAATTGAAATCGCAAAAAAACACGGTTTTTTTGCTATTACATTCTACGTTTAAAACAATGACCCTCTACCCCCATGTAATTTAGAGGTAAAATATTCAATGTAATAATATAATAATAAAATAATTTAATACTGCATGTGTGCGTCAACTCCTCGGGTCGAGAGTGAACTCTGATGATTCGATCGTAAAATGGGAGGCTCAGTATATCGAAATTCTAATTAATTTCCTTCTTTCTTTCTGGGTTTTGATATTTAATTAAATAATCCACAATTTTAAAAATTCTTGTGAAGATGTTTAACTACTGAAATTGTGTGCAGCTTTACAAGAATGCGACTTAGAAATTTATGGCTGATTTAGGAAAATTAATTATTAAGTAAATTTAAGTAATTTTATCACTCAGATTTAAACCCTTAATTCTACAGAGGTTGCGCTTTCGACACATGGAATGGACGTGCACGGCACGGTGTTGCGTGGCCGTTAAAGTTGGAAATAAGTAATTGTAAAAGGTAGAAGTAACTCGTCAAACGTAGTACTACAATTGATTAAAGCATCTACAATTGATTTTTCAGATTATGGTCATAAAAGATCAAGTCTTATATCTCATTTTTAAGCTAGTTGATAAAAAGTTGGGATCAAAACCAATTTTTTTTTTATGGGTCTAGCACACGTGCTGCAGGGAAGTCCCTAAAGCACTCCAGGAGCGGCATGTGTGCGGAAAAGGCGATTCACGTTGTTCTTGAATCGCTGTAAATTGTACTCGATGGGAAACACAGCGCTCGGCAAATTATTCCAAAGGGATGATGTTCTCCATATAAAAGACTGCTTGAAAAGCGTTCTATGCGAAGTAACAAGCTGAACCTCAAACGGATGTGAGGCACCAGCGCGACGTGTATTTCTAGCATGCACCGCTTTGGGAGGAATTAAGCGAGCTACATCCTTCGAACACTTTCCATGAAAATACTTGTAGAACAGACTCAAGTCGCCAACCGTTCTTCGATGTTCCAGCGAATCAAGGCCGCCGGTCAGTTCCGGGTCTCCAATCAGACGAACAGCTCTTCTCTGAACAGAATCCAACAAATGCAGTGTATGTTTGGGAGCGGAGCCCCAAACATGGGAGCAGTATTCCATAGTTGGGCGAATTTGAGCTTTGTAAAGAATTAACAGTTGTTGTGGAGTGTAAAGCTTTCTGGTTCGAAATAATATTCCTAACTTTTTAGAAGCTCTTCTTGCTATGCCTGTAACATTTTCATGCCAGGACATATTTGATCCCAAACTAACGCCCAACAAATTGAGCGACGATACTAGGGGAATGGAGTGCCCCGACATAACCATGTCGGGTTCAGTAATGTTAACTTTTTTAGAAAAAATTGCCGCCTGGGTTTTTGTAGCGTTAAATTCCACTTGGTTACTGTCACCCCAAGATAGAATTTCTTCCAGGTCTTTGTTAAGTTGAAAGACCTCCTGCTGTCTGTGGATATTCGCCTGAGCAATCGATGTCCGAGCGTTCAAAGTGAATGAAGAGCAAACGTACTGTCGTCTGCAAAGCTGTAGATTGGATTCCCGGTCTTTTCCAACAGATCGTTAATGTAAATGAGCAAGAGAGTAGGAGACAGTATCGAGCCTTGGGGCACACCGGCGTTGATAGTGAAGGTGTTACAAAGAAATCTGTCGACCGCCACACGTAAAGAACGCTATCTGAGGAAACATGAGAGCCGCAAACAGAACTTTTCAGACATACCGCAACAGCGTAGCTTAGCCAACAGTCCAACGTGCCAAACATGGTCGAATGCTTTGGATATGTCAAGAGCAACCGCTCGAGATTCTCCAAAGTGTTCAATTGCGTTGTTCCAAACATGTGTTACATAAGTCAGAAGATCTCCTGTTGATCTATGTTTACGAAAGCCATATTGGTGATCGCGAATAATATTGAATCGTTCAAGATATTTTAGAAGATGCTGATCGATAACCTTTTCCATGACTTTCGATATTATTGAAAGCAGTACGACTGGTCGGTAGTTATTTGGCAAGGTCTTCTTGCCTTTTTTTGGTATCGGCTGAACTGTGGCACATTTCCAGCAAGATGGAAATATTCCCTTTCTGTAGGATAGGTTGAAAAGTCTACAGAAAACTGGTGTTAGTTCCTTTGCACAGTTTTTGAGAACTATGGCAGGTGTCTAACTTCATTAAAATACGCTTTATGATACGCTGTCTGAAGACAACATCGGACATCTTTGACTGCAGTATGGGAATAGTAGGTGGTGTCTTTCCTTGGAAATCGACAGTAGAATGTGAAGCAAAGAGTTCAGTCAACAAGTTCGCTCTCTCAACAGGTGTGGTTGCAATGGAATTATCTGGCCGTGTGAGTGGTGGTATGGTGGATTTGGTGAAATTTTGACTAACTGCCTTAGCGACTACCCAAAAGGACCTAGAATTGTTGGGACAAGCGAGAAGTTTGTTTCTAATTCGTTGATTGTGTGCCTCCTTGGTTCGTCGATAATTCTTTTGCATCTGTTCCGGGTACGAACGAAGGTGTTACGATTTATGATGTTAGGATTTTCACGCCATTGTCGGTTGGCAATATGTTTAGAAGCATTTTCGGTCAAACCAAGGCTTGGAGGGGCATTTCTTCGAAAAAGGGATGTAAGCTTCCATACCAGCCAAAATAACATTGGAGACCTCCCTGGCGCAGTCAGATGGGTTGTCGGATCGAAAACAAACGTCCATCCAAGGGAAAGTTCGAAAATATTTCATGAGATCTTTCCATTTAGCAGATTTGTAGTGCTAAATCTTGCGCGGCCTAGGCGCCTCTCTGTCACTTATTGGCAGGATACTCGATGTGGAAAGCAGTTTATGGTCGGAAGAACCTAACAGCGGATTTACGGTGACCGTGTAAATCTCCGATTTGTACACCTAATAGTAATTTCAGCTGTTACATATTTTGTTGTTAAAAGTGGCAACCTTGTTAGTGTTGTGTCAATTGTTTTATTCCATTTGTTCTATTAGATGCCTAGTTATAATGGTAAGAGTGTTGGTCTAACCGAACCCTTGTTTTAAACTCGGTAATCGAAATAAATCAAATTCAAAACATATGCTGTACAGAATGCTTATACTTTACCTAAGCGTACGGGTGGTTCAAGCGATTTCAAATTGGTCGTAATACACTTGAGGGTGAATAAACCTTAAATATCCAATAACTGGAATGCACTCGAGAGGTTCAAAAGGTGCGCATTTCATTAAAGAAAACCCAAAATCATCCTCGAGATTATTTGATGACGAATTGGGGATTTAAAAGTCTGCTGTACACAATATTTTGATCCCAAGTATATATGATCGGTACTGGTAACTGAATGTGATTTGTTGGGACATATTCGACCAAGAAGTAAGTTTATGTTCTGCCTCACTCGACCTATGCTTCTGATAAAAACAATCTTCTAGTATTTATTTCACTGTCGATTGGCATTAACTTGGTTTGAGTAGAAATAAAGTCCATTTGGTAAAAACTTTTTAATCTTGAAGGTTGAATGAAATTAATTGGACTGGATTATGTGGATCACTAAGATTTTTTAATTATGAGTATTTTGTTAAATGTATGTGGTTTAAGAAGTGCTGAGATGGACTTCCTATTTATAAACATTTAACTTGCTCTTTATGGACGGTAGATAGCGAAATAATAGACTGGGGACAAATTACTAATTAATTACCATTAAATACCATGCAGTGATTAAATTCTTTGCTCTGGATGGTTTAGCACCAACAGCCAACGCCATTCTTTCTAACACCTTCACTATCAACGCCGGTGTTCCCCAAGGCACCATACTGTCTCCTACTCTCTTGTTCATTTACGTTAACGATCTGCTGGAAAAGACCGGGAATCCAATCTACAGCTTTGCAGATGACAGTACGCTTATCTCTTCATTCACTTTGAATGCTCGGACATCGGCTACTCAGGCGAATATCCACACAAAACAGGAGGTCGTTCAACTTAACAAAGACCTGGAAGAAATTCTATCTTGGGGTGATAGTAACCAAGTGGAATTTAACGCTACAAAAACCCAGGCGGCAGTTTTTTTATAAAAAAGTTAACTTTGCTGAACCCGACATAGTTATGTCGGGGTACTCCATTCCCCTAGCATCGTCTCTCAATTTGTTGGGCGTTAGTTTGGGAGCAAATATGTCCTGGCATGAACATGTTGCAGGCATAGTAAGGAGAGCTTCTCAAAGGTTGGGAATATTATTTCGAACCAGAAAGCTTTACACTCCACAACAACTGTTAATTCTTTACAAAGGTCAAATTCGACCAACTATGGAATACTGCTCCCATGTTTGGGACTCCGCTCTCAAACACACACTGCATTTGTTGGATTCTGTTCGTCTGATTGGGGACCCGGAACTGATCTCCGGCCTTGATTTGCTGGAACATCGAAGAACGGTTGGCGACTTAAGCCTATTCTACAAGTATTTTCATGGAAAGTGTTCGAGGGATGTGGCCCGCTTAATTTCTCCCAGAGCGGTGCATGTTAGAAGTACACGTCGCGCCAATACTTCACATCCGTATGAGGTTCAGCTTGTTATTCCTCGTACAACGCTTTTCAAGCAGTCTTTCATATGGAGAACAGCACCCCTTTTGAATAATTTGCCCCGGACTGTGTTTCCCACCTAGTACAATTTACAGCGATTCAAGAACAACGTGAATCGCTTTCTCCGCACACGTGTCGCTCCTATAGCGCTTTAGGAACTTCCCTGCAGCACGTGTGCTAGACCCACAAAAAAAAACGGTTCCATCAACAGGAAAGGTTATGGCAACAGTTTTTTGGGATTACAAAGGTGTTTTGTTGATCAATTATTTTCAAAAAGGTAAAATAATTAGCTCTGAATATTATTGTAAACTTTTGGATCGGTGGAATGCAGAAATTTGTGAGAAAAGAACAAGACAATGCACTTGCTCACACAAATGTTTTGACGATGGCAAAATTCAACGAATTAAAGTACGAGTTGCTTGAACATTCAGCGTATTCGCCAGATTTGGCTCCCTCTGACTAGTATCTGTGTCCAAACCTGAAAAAATTCCTGGCTGGAAAGCGTTTTACATCAAATGAGGAAGCTATTGCAGCAGTCGATGGATATTTTGCAGACCTTCGGGAATCACATTTTAATGATGGTATTGATTTATTGGAAAAACGTTGGACTAAATTTATTGAAGTTTCAGGAGTTTATGTTGAAAAATAAAACATATTTCACGTCAAAGAAAATATTCTTTCATTTTTCGGCCTAGAACTTTTCAGACAGCCCGTATCTTACCATTTACAGTCCTTTTCTACTTTTAGTAAAATTGAATTGCCACACCTTATATCAACTGTCATTTCCTGAATAATATAATACTTATTGTTAATCTATAATTAAGTAATTTATCAACAAAGTATATCATAAATACAATCAATAACACAGTGGGTGTCATTTCTTATCTAATTTAAAATCTAAATTGTGATTGGTTTATCGTGTGGTCACATCGATTTACTTATACACTAGGAAATGGAATGTAATTGCCTCTTGTGATCAGAAAACATTAAAAGCAAGAATGGGACTTATAAGGGTTTATTGGCATTTGGCATGCTAACTAAAGAGGGTTTACTTGATGAATGTGAGATTTTAAGGTATACTATATAAAACAATAACAATAAATCCAGCAGTTAAATATTAATTTAAAAAATGTCTGTGTATAAAATATTCGAATCACTATTCTAAAATATTAGCAATTGCCGCAAAAAATATAGTTATCGCTACAGAAAGGCAAACACGTGGAACAAAAGGTCGCCACAAAACGAGGCCGGTTAGCTACCGCCTGATCGTTAAAATGTACCCGTTAAGTTTCTCAGAGATTCCGCTCATATTTCTCGCTTTTATTGTTATCTATAGTTTATATAAAATGCAACGTCTCTTTGTCTCTGTCTGTCTGTCCGTTAGTGCGCTTATCACTGGAGAACCACTTATCCGATTTACGTGCTTTTTTTTTTTAAACATACATATGTTCTCTGGCCAGGTTATATGCTATATTTTATTACGTTAGGTAACATAAGAAATAAGCAGTGACTATAATAGTGAATCAAGTCGGAAAAAAGTTTGCCGCTAGTGCGTTCTCTTGCAATACATTGCCTAAAACATTAAATATCATGTAGCAAAGAATATCTAATGCAACGTCTCTCTGTTTGTCTGTCTGTCCGTTAGTAGGCTTATCACTGGCACACCACTTATCCGATTTACGTGCTTTTTTTTTTAAACATACATATGCTCTCTGGCCAGGTTATATATAATATATATAAAATGCAACGTCTTTCTGTCTGTCTGTCAGTCTGCCTGTTAGTGCGCTTATCACTGGAGAACCACTAATCCGATTTACGCGCTTTTTTTTTTTAAACATACATATGTTCTCTGGCCAGGTTATAGGATATATAATTTATTACGTTTAATAATATAAAGAATAAACAGTGACGATATTTAGTAAATCCAGTCGGAAAAAAAGTTTGCCGCTAGCGCGTTCTCTTGCAATACACTGTCTAAACCATTAAATATGGAACAATATCTTGTAGCAAAGAATATCATATATATAAAATGCAACATCTCTCTATCTGCCCGTTAGTGCTCTTATGTTATCACTCGAGAACCACTTATCCGATTTACATGTTTTTTTTTTAATTCATACATTTGTTCTCTGTATATATATATATATATATATATATATACATATGTATATATATATATATATATATATATATATACATATGTACATATATATACATACATATATATATATATATATATATATATATATATATATATATATATATATATATATATATATATATATATATATATATTCGTTTCCTCAGTCTTGAGGGTCGTGATCTCTCTGGAATGACTTCACTGTTCTGTTCACTATTTCTCTCCATTTCTCTCGATCTTCTGCCAAGTGCAACGATACATGGAGGGGTTGATCCATAACTTGTTTTATTTGATCTGACCATCTTGTTGGCGAACGGCCTCTACTCCTTTAACCCTGGACCTCTCCCATTATTATTAGCCGGTCTACATTATTGCCTGGCCTTCTAGCTACATGTCCAAAATACTGAAGAATTCTTTTCATGCATAGTGATGATAACCTTACAGTTACATTTAGTTCATTCGGTATAGATTGATTAGTTCTTCTGGCGGTCCAGGATATTCTCAACATCCTCCTATAGCACCACATTTCAAAGGAATCAATAGATTTACGTTCCTTTACTCTAAGTGTCCAGGATTCTACACCATATGAAAATATTGGAAATACTAAGGTCTGTACGAGATTTAATTTCGTTCCTTTAGTTATGTACGGACTTTTCCATATCTTAGTAAGTCTCGTCATAACATTTCTTCCTAGGGATATTCTTCTTTTTATTTCATTCTCGCATCCTCCCATACTACTTACGGATGATCCTAGATATACAAAGGTTGTTACTCTCTCAATGCCATTGAGTAAGTCGGATCTTACTATTTGGTCAGACTTATCGACTATCATCAGCTTCGTTTTGTCCCTATTTATGGTCAGACCTAGTTTCTCACTTTCTTGCTCTATCCGATTTAAAAGTGTAGCCATCTCTTCCTCAGTCGCTGCAAATATGGTGGTATTATCAGCGTAACGCAAGTTGTTTATTCGCTCACCTCCTATTAGGATTCCACCATCCCATTCATTCAACGCATTTCTCATTATAAATTCACCATAAACATTAAATAATGTAGGAGACAGAACACAGCCCTGTCTTACACCTCGGCGAGGATAAAACTGATCGGATATTGTATTGTCTATTCTCACCACTGCAGTGCTGTCCAAGTAGAGGTTTTTAATCAGTTTAATCAGATGATAAGGAACACCCATTTGCTCTAGTACCTCCCAAAGCTTTTTCCAGTTGACAAAATCAAAAGCCTTATTATAGTCTATGAAGCACATTACCATAGACACATTATACTCTCTACATTTCTCTATCAATTGTCTTATGTTAACAATCTGATTTCTTGTGCCTCGTCTTTTAACGAATCCCGCTTGTTCTCTAGAGATTTGTTGGTCAACATAATATCTTAAACGACTATTTATGATATGTAGCATTACCTTACTTGGATGTGATAATAGAGATAATGTACGATAATTGCTACATTTACGGGTAGAGCCTTTCTTATGTAGTGGTATTATTATAGAGGTCGTCCAATCTTTCGGCCATATGCCAGTTTTCCAAATGTTATTACATATTTTATAGATCATCCCCACTGTGTCATGATCTAGTTCCTTAAGAATATCTCCCGTGATGTCATCGTAGCTAGGTGCCTTATTGCTTTTCAGTTTCTTAACAGCATCCTCTACTTCACTCCTCATTATTTCAGGTTCTTGCTGCGTGGTATTGATCTGTTGGTGTATGTCTTGTTCTTGTGCATCATAATAAAGATCTTCACAATATTTTCTCCATCTGTCTATTATTCTTTCTTTCTCTGTAAGCAGTGTTCCGTTTTTATCCTCGATTGCCCAAGTTTTAGGTTTGAAATCCTTATCTATCTCTTTAATTTTTTTAAAGAGATCTTTAACTTGATTTTTCTCTGCTTGTACTTCTTTAACATTGGTTATTGAGATATGTATTCTTATCTTGTCTGCAGTTCTTCTGTATAAGTTGGTTTAAATCTTGGTACTCTTTTATCTGCTGATCATCGTTTAGTCCAGTCTTCTTTACGTTTTTCCTATGCTCTATAAGTTGCCATGTTTCTGTAGACATCCAAGATTTTTTAATAAATTTTCTTACTCTTCGGGATGCTATTTCTTCGTGGGCATCTTTTATCGATGTTTTCACTTTGTTCCACATCTCTTCATTATTTCCAGGATCTTCATTATATTGGATATTTCGGATATTTTTATTTACTAGTTCCGTAAATTGTTGTTTTTCTGGAGGATATATCTTCATTCGTTGCACCTTTATATTTTTTTGAGAAGCTTTGAGTTTAATACGAAGAACTGTAACTAGAAGTTGATGGTTGGAATTACAGTCTGCTCCTGGGTAAGTTCTCGTGTCCAGTATAGATGATTTCCACCTTTGGCTTATCATTATATAATCTATTTGATTTCTGTATCGATCTCCTGGAGATTTCCAAGTATAAAGACGGCGGATATGATGTTTGAACAGGGTATTGGTGATAGCCAATTTATTTTGTATACAAAAGTTGATCAATTTCTCACCTCTAACATTTATCTTCCCCATTCCATACAGCCCAATAATATGTCTTAGATGGTCATCATTCCTTGTTTCCCCAATTTTCGCATTTAGATCTCCTACAAGCAAGGTAATTTCTCTTGATGGGATTTTTCGCATTGTTTCTTGCAGTTTTAGATAAAATTCATCTATCACATTATCATCTGCTGCTGCTGTAGGGGCATGCACTTGAATTATATTGAGTCTAACCGGTTGAGTGTCAAGTTTTATGGTGATTATTCTCTCTGTAGCACCTGAGTAAGACAAAACTAAGTTATCAAGTCTCGAAGGTACAATAAAAGCAACACCACTATAATTTTGTTCTTTCTGCCCAGCAAAATATACTGTGTTACCATGTGACGTGGTGAAATGACCTCCATCTTCACCTTTCCAGTGTGTTTCACTCGCTCCCAAGATATCTATATTGTGTTCTTCCATTTCTTTTTCCACCACGGCCAGTTTTCCCCCGGTTCCAGTAACCCTGTCACATTCCATGTGGCTATTCGATGTCTCCTACGGACATATGGCTGGTAGCACATTTCACACCATGAAGCCCGGAAACCTCACGGCGCCGATCGCTAGTCGGGTCGCCTGGCTCCAAATCCAAATATACGAGGCATGTTTTTTAAGTAAGTACCGTTTTGGAATTAAAAAAAGACGTGCAAAGATATCGCTATAATTTTATTTTTACATGAAAGCCTGTACCTTAATCTACTTTTCTATATAATTTCCGTGAATATTGAGGCACTTGTCATAACGTGGCACCAGTTTTTGAATACCCTCCTCATAAAATTCTGCCGCCTGACTTGTTAACCACTGTATCACAAATGTTTTGACTTCGTTATCGTCTTGAAGACGCTGACCACCCAGGTGCTTCTTCAAGTGCAGGAACAAATGGTAGTCGCTGGGCGCCAGATCAGGGCTGTATGGAGGATGATCTAGAGTTTCCCATTTAAAAGATTTGATGAGATCTTTGGTCCGATTAGCCACATGTGGACGGGCATTGTCATGCAGCAAAACGATACCCTTACTCAACTTGCCACGTCTTTTGTTCTGGATTGCACGACGCAGATTGTTCAATGTCTCACAATAAGACGCTGCATTGATTGTCTCATTACGAGGCAGAAACTCCACTAGCAATACTCCTTTTCTGTCCCAAAAAACTGTGCACATGATTTTGCGGGCAGAAATTGTTTGCTTAAACTTCACTTTTTTGGGTGATGATGAATGTCGCCATTCCATGGATTGTTGTTTCGATTCTGGTGTGACGTAGGCCACCCATGTTTCGTCACCAGTAACAATTTGGTCTAAAAAATGTTCACCTTCATTGTGGTACCGCTCAAGGAAAGTCAATGCACTGCCTAAACGTTGGGTTTTGTGCAAATCCGTCAACATTTTTGGAACCCAACGTGAACACAATTTCCGGTAATTCAAGTTCTCGGTCACAATGCGATACAAAACACTACGAGAATATTGAGGAAAGCAGTCGCACAATGATGAAATTGTAAAGCGTCTGTTTTCTCTCACCTTTTCGTCCACTTTCTGCACCAAATCTTCATTAACGACCGAAGGACGCCCACTCCGTTCTTCATCATGCACATTTGTGCGGCCATCTTTAAATGCTCTCACCCATTTCCTTACCATTCCATCACTCATAATGTTTTGTCCGTAAACTTCACAGATCTCATGATGAATATCGATCGGTTTTACGCCTTTAGCACTAAGAAATCGTATAACAGCCCGTACTTCACAATCGGCGGGACTCACGATTGTCGGAGGCATCTTAAACACTCAGTAAACAACGTATACAATGAAGAATCAGACTGTAATGGCGTCAGTGCGTAGACATGAGATGTAGGTTACCAGCGCGCATGCGCGGAACGCCGACCGTATCGCTGCGGCGGCGGAATCGCAAAACGGTACTTACTTAAAAAAACATGCCTCGTATATCGTCCATTCCATAAGATTCTCGTGGAAAAATAATGAGGTAGTTTTCCATTGCTTTCCTCATCCTATGCCGTTGACTAACTTTAGTTCATCCACCTTAAGGACAAAAGGGTGCCCTTGCTTTTACTTATCTTCCAAAAGCTGGATTGCCACTTACGCGGAGTCCGCCACGTTGAAAATACCCTTCTGTGCCTTTATCGCCGGTGTGGTCTTCACCCGTATCCCTGGGCAAGGGTAAAGCGTTATACCCCGCTATACTGGGTCCTTAGCCGAACTTAGCCACCGACTTGATAGTTGGGCCCACCCCCGCGACGTGGACGCGCCTGCTGAGAATTGTCCAAGTGGGTTCAGAGAAGGTGTCTCTGGTTCTCCTTGGACCGGGTTAATGCTCGTGTATGGTGCCACGAACAAAGGCATATATATATATATATATATATATATATATATATATATATATATATATATATATATATATATATATATATATATATAATGCAACGTTTGTCTGTCTATTTGTGTTTTAGTGCTCTTATCACTCGAGAACCACTTATCCGATTTACGTTTTTTTTTTTTTAATTCATGCCATGTTCTCTGGCCAGGTTATATAATAATAATAATGATCTATATAATATACATAAAAAGTAACGTCTCTCTCTCTGTCCGTTAGTGTGCTTATCATTCGAGAACCACTTACCCGATTTACGTGTTTTTTTTTAATTCTTAACTTGCCTTGGCTTGATTGATAATGGCACTGCTGCTGAGGCAATTTGCTAGCTCAAAATCCGTCTCGTGCTTAGGCAGGGCGCCGGCGACCCTCAGCGATGCTTTACACTCCCGTTTCGGGTCCCGAGGGAAATCCAGCATGTATTTCTTAACAATTTACTAAAAACCTCATCTATTGTAAGGGCATTAATAAAGGAACTCCTCGGGAAACTGCTACTGGTTTTGGATATAACCTTTTATGTCAGCCCGCCCGTCCGATTACGTAATTGACACAAAAAACACGGCCTCACGTGTTCAACTGTTCTAACCACATAACCTAAACCGATGTTTTAGGAATCACTCCTCACAGCGCTTAGTAACCCTATGTGATTCGAACCTATAATAAGCGTTATTGACCACCGATCCACAATCCGAAGCTCCAAAACGCCCGAATTTCGCCTTCAGAAGCCCCAACCAGGTAAATGCGTCCGCGTGCCACGAACTGTCGACCGTTCTTAACTCAATATTTATCAAAAGCAATCCATAATATATAAAACGCAACGTCTCTCTGTCTGTCTATTTGTCTGTCCGTTAGTGCGCTTAGCACTCAAGAACCACTTATCCAATTTACGCGTTTTTTTTATAAAATACATATGTTCTCTGGCCAGGTTATAGGTAACATAAGGAATAAGCAGTGACGATAACAGTGAATCAAGTCCACGCGAGCGGAGCCGCGAGCACGGCTAGCATAATTATAATACAACTTATATTTGCCCGTCATCTCTGAAAAACTTGACGAGGCTCATTTTAACGATCCGCCAATAGGCCTTGTTTTGTGGCGAAGTTTTGTTCCACCTGCTTGTTTTGCTGTGCTAATGTGCAAGATGTACAGTCTATTAAGTAAGAACGTGTCCGGGATAATTCATTTTCGGTAGATGCAAGGCTAGCGATTCGACCAAAAATCGGATTCCGAACTTTCGCCGAACTCAAGTAAAATCCAAAATGAGTCAATTGTTGCGCGTTTGTTCGAAGCAGTCTTTCTTTGTTCCCATCCAAAGGGGCCTAAAATGACACATTCAGCAGCCTCTAAATATATTAAAAAGTCGGTATCGTTTGTAAAGAAGTGTGTAAATCATTTTAACGAGACGAAAAATGTCGACGTCTTGCCAAAACCTGGCTCGGTAGGCAAGGTCATTCTTAAAGTCGAAAATCGAATCGTGTTTTTGTTTTCACTGGACCTGAAATTGACGTTGCGTCAAGAAATGGCGAAATTAAGAAAATCTGGTTTCATGTCTCCTATGAGACCATTCGACAACATTTTCGTGCTCATGTTGTTAAATTCCGAAGTACGTTGAAGAAACCTTTGCTAGACGAAAATCAAGTCGCGTGGCGGCTCGCTTGGGCCCACGGTAAGATACTAGAGTGGCCATTATAATCCCCGGACGCCAACTATATTGAAAAAGTTTGGTCCCTTGTAAAAAGAAAGCTCAGAGGAAAGACTCTGAGGACCTTGACTCAGTTGTCTCGCGAGATTCGAAAAACTTGCAGAGTATGTAGAAAATCTCGTCAACAGCATGCCTCAAAGATGAAAATTATTGATGCAGGAGGCGATTGGGCAACTTACTGATGTAATTGTGCCATTGAATACAAAGAATACATTGGTGGTAAAAATTGTTCTCGAAACACATTTTTTTCTAGAATACGAGTCGTCACGTTCTTACTTCACAGATTGTAAATTAGCCAGTGCGATTTGTGCCGACATCAAAATTCTGTTTAATTTTGCGTGTGTTCTTATTATATTTTGTGTATTTAGTATTATTCCCATATTATTGATATTTTCAGAACGACAACAGCGAAGATTTTTTTTCTAATTGTTTAGTAGCTATTGAACAGGTATTGACTAACTTTTAACGATTGCGAGGAGATATTAACTTTTAGTGGTCCGTATCAAAATTGAAAAGAGGAAGACTTATGGAATTACTTCGCTGTAGCTCTTTCTGTCTGTTACAGCCGATTTTCTCCGAAACTATTTGACATAGAAAGTTGTAATTTGTCACAAACATAGGAATTGATGACCCAATCACAGCCGTGTAGTTTTGAAAGTTAAATTTTGACTTAAGGGGGTAGTTTTGGGGGCGAAATCGAAAGTGAGGAAAAAAAAAATTTCAAGGTCATCGAGTGGAGGGTGACATGAAAACTTGTGAAAACACGAGTTCAAATATATATATGATATAATATTCGCGCAAATTCTTCTTTTTAAATTATTTTTTAAAAATTGCCAAGAAATTCTGGAATATTCTCCATAAAATATACGAGGCTGGTTTGAAAAGTCCGGGCAAAGTCCGAGAGATGGCACCACCGGCGCGTATCAAGGTCATGTTTAGTTAGTAGCATCTCTTGAATGAACGCACACCCAAGTTTCAGCCATATTGGTCTATTTCTTTGTGTTTGGCATTCTTGTGAATCAAGGAAGTCGAGTGATTTTCAAGAAATGGACGAAAAAGAATTTCGTGTGGTGATTAAACATTACTTTATGAAAGGCAAAACGCCTCAGGAGACTAAAGAGAAGCTTGATAAACATTATGGTGACTCTGCACCTTCGATTAGAAACAGTTTATAAGTGGTTTCAAAATTTTCGGACTGGCCATATGGGCACAAGTGACGCTGAACGTTCTGGACGGCCTGTGGAGGTTACGACTCCAGAAATCATTGATCAAATCCATGATATGGTGATGGATGACAGAAGAGTTAAGGTGCGTGAGATTGCTAGTGTTGTGAGCATCTCGACTGAACGGGTACATAATATTTTGCATAAACATTTGGACATGAGAAAACTATCCGCAAGATGGGTGCAGCGATTGCTCACGCTTGACCAAAAACGGAATCGTGTGAAGTGTTGCAAGGATGGTTTGCAGCTGTTCCAGAAGAATCCGGAGGACTTTAAGCGTCGTTTCGTCACTGTGGATGAAACATGGATACATTACTATACTCCTGAGACCAAACAACAATCTAAACAATGGGTTACCAAGGGGGAATCTGCACCAAAAAAGGCGAAGACCGTTCCTTCGGCCGGAAAGGTTATGGCGACTGTCTTTTGAGATTCGCAATGGATAATCCTCGTCGACTATCTGGAAAAGGGTAAAACTATTACAGGTGAATATTATTCATCGTTATTGGACCGTTTGAAAACCGAGCTGCAAGAAAAACGCCCGTGATTGGCCCACAAGAAAGTCCGTTTCCATCACGACAACGCACCAGCACACACCTCAGCAGTTGTGGTCGCAAAATTAATGGAAATATGATTCCAACTCGTTTCACATCCCCCCTATTCTCCAGACTTGGCTCCCTCGGACTACTATTTGTTCCCCAATTTGAAGAAATGGCTGGCGGGACAAAGATTTTATTTAAACGAGGAGGTGATTGCAGACACTAATGGATATTTTGCAGACTTGGACAAATCCTATGTGTTTGGGGTAAACCTTTTTTATTTTTCGACATAGTCTCCTTTTAGGCTTATACACTTCGTCCAACGATGTTCTAGTTTGTTGATCCCTTCCGAATTCCTTTTAGGCTTATACACTTCGTCCAACGATGTTCTAGTTTGTTGATCCCTTCCGAATACGGAAGGGATCAACAAACTAGAATATCGTTGGACGAAGTGTATAAGCCTAAAAGGAGACTATGTCGAAAAATAAAAAAGGTTTACCCCAAACACATAAGTAGTTTTTATTTTTGTACGGACTTTTCAAACCAGCCTCGTAGATTGAATGGAAATTATCATAAGTGCATCTTTGATAATTTATCTGGTATATTAAATCAAAGATCGGAAAAAATAATATTTTAAAAATCATCACGGTACGGAACACTAACTGTGCAAGGCCGACTTGCACTTGGCCGGTTTTTTTTACTTCTTACTATTAGTTTCTTTAGAAGTAGGTTAGAATTTCAAAACTAATCTTTTCTTTGTTACAACTTTTATCATTAAGCATTGTAGCAAAAATTTAGTGGGTATTTAATAAATTTCTTTTGACATCCCTAATAGTTTTAGGCCGTATCATAAATAAGCAGAAACTTTTGAAATTGAGAGCCAAAGAACACTGAAAAAATATACCTATAAAATTGCTTTATTCTTTTTTTTGAGAGCTCTCTGAGGGAGGTATAAAAGTAGCGGCTATTGTACTTAATCATTTTTTTATTTGATGGTGGACGAAAGAACCAAAGCTTTATGTCTCTTTTAACAAAAATAGAGCCTTTAAGTACAAAAAAAAGATGTCGAAGGTCTGGAATTTATTTTGTGTCGTTGCAAAAAAACTTGAAAAGAAATGACGACAGATATTTAAAAAAGGAAAAAACGATGTGTTGGAAATAAAATACCTGAAGAAGATATTTATTCGTGAGACTGTAAAAATATTTTTAGTGTTCCGTACGGAACACTTATAAGATCACTTCGGTGTCTGTCTGTCTGTCTGTCTGTCTGTCACACCCGATTTTCTCCGAAACTATTTGACATAGAAAGATGAAATTTGGTAATAATATAGGAATTGATGGCCTCATCAGAGCCATGTAGTTTTGAGAATTAAATTTTGACTTAAGGGGTTAGTTTTGGGGGGTGAAGTCGGAAGTGAAAAAAAAAAATTTTTTTACTAGGTCATCGAGTGTGGTGTCAAATGAAAGTTTGTGAAAACACGAGTAAAAAATATATATATAATATTATATTTGCGCGCACTTTTCTTTGCATTATTTTTAAAAATTCGCGAAAAATCGCTGTCCCGGGCCTTATCTCGAAAAGTACTTATCAAAAAATTTCGAAAAAATTCTAGAATATTCTCCACGGGGTGTAGATTGAACGAAAATTATCACAAGTGCATTACCTTTAATAATTTATATGGTATATAAAAAAAACAAAAATTTCAAGGTCATCAGATTCAGTAAAAATTGGAAACAAACTTTGTTGAAAACTCATTTGGGGTGTGTTTTGTGAAGTCACTGATCATTTTATACCACTGTAACATAAATTTTGACTTAAAGGTTTCGTTTTGAGGGTGAAATCGGAAGTGAAAAAAAAATTTTTTTACTAGGTCATCGAGTGTGGTGTCAAATGAAAGCTTGTGAAAACACGAGTAAAAAATATATATATAATGTAATACTTGCGCACACTTTTCTTCGTATTACTCTTAAAAAATCGTTGTCCCCTACCTTATCTCGAAAAGTACTGATCAAAAAATTCTGGAATATTCTCCACGGGGTATAGATTGAAAGAAAAATTGTCACGAGTGCATTACCTTTAATAATTTATTTGGTATATAAAAAAAAACAAATTTCAAGGTCACCAGTTTTCAGTAAAGACTGGAAACAAACTTTGTTGAAAACTCATTTGGGGTGTGTTTTTGTGAAGTCACTGATCATTTTATACCACCCTAACAAAAATTTTTATTTTAAAAACAATCAACGTACGGAACGCTAATTGTGCAAGTTCAACTTGCACTTGACCGGTTTTTTTTATGTTAGGGTTATTACTAACGACGTTGTAGTCTCTAAATAAAACCTGGGTGTTCCATAAAAGAGCTGAAATTTGTTTGACTCACTAGGAGAATGCAACTGCCAGGAGAAGTAGGGTGGCGGCACAGAACGTAACCTTTATATTTAGAATTTTAGTTGGTGTGGACTGCTTACACATTAAGTAATTCTCGGGGGGAGAGAGGGGTAAGCACATCGAGAATCGATGCAATCATGGAGTGCGTTTGAATGTTAGATCGCGAGAGAATAAATATGCAAATGATCAAGATCAAATGTTTGAATGCTTTTTAATGCTTACGAAATGTTACGAAAACGATTAATTTTTGAAACGATGCACAGTGATTCGGCAAGAACATGCTAGCGGGACAATATTCATGACGTAATTTCCAGAAACCACTGATAACGACTTGTAAACAACCCCCCCCCCCATTTAACGAATTCCAAGAATTAATTTGTTTATCACCTCATAAAGGTATCTTATCAGGGGGTCAAAGTAACCCTTATAAGAGAGGTCATTTTCATTTGCAAATCAGTTGCATTTTATGCACACTTGTGATAACATATTTTAAAATTGGTAGCAAAGTGAAATGAGTTTTTTCTGATGGAATATTCTGTTGAAGGTATGTACTCTATTATGACTTATATTTTTTATAAAAAATATATATACTTTTGGTGTAATATCAATTTGTAAATGTATAGATAAATCCAGCAAATTTTACATTAATTGTAAACTTTAAAGGTAGCAACTTTTTTATCCACATATATCCACCTAGATTTTTTTATATGTAGTACCTACAACATTCAGGCACAGATTCATATATATTATAGACCCCGAAAAGGCCCGAAGGTAAAATTATTTTATTTTTTCAGAACGAGTCGTGACTATGACGAAAATGGAGTTTTTTGAAGAATGGCTAAAACATGACAAAACTGAACGAAACAGTGGCATTTTTTATTATTTAAGTGAAAAATTCAATATGTCTGATGTTTCTGACGATTCTCTAAAATGACTCAAAATGAAAATATCAAGCCTTTCACCAAAATTCAAACAAAAGTGGACTTCTTTAAAGTGTAACAAAGAAATGTTTCTAATCAAATATAAAGATTGGTTAGAGGGATCCGGAATCGAAATAAAGATGTGTGTTAACCAGCTGTGCACTTCAACATCATCCGTAGGGCGACCCAGAAAATCATTTGAAGACTCATCAACGAAAACGAAGAGACGGAGAGTAGAAGATCTTTTGGAATCGCGAAGTGCAAGTGAGCTTATTACAGCAGCTGAGTTAGCTACTCGAAAAGAAGGGCATCGAAGTGTTACTAAACAGATCCATAACGTCGCGGTCAGTGAAACTAGAGAAAAGATTAAGTGTTCTGAACAAAGTAGGCAGTTAACACCAGACGAAGCTTTAGCTTATTATGTGGACTCGAAATCGACTTCTCACTCATATAAACAAACAAGAAAATGAAAGCGGGACATCAAGTGTATCCATCGTTTTATAGTTTAGGTAAGTCCAAAGCTTCTTGTTGTCCTTCTGACGAATATATTTCTGTGACTGAATCTCGAGCTGAAATTAAACTTCACGCGATTTTGGATAAAACGGCTGAACGATTAGTTAAAGCTCAGACGGACGTCATTAGAAGTGTGTTACCTCGTTCATATTGTACGTTGGTAAGCAAATGGGGCTGTGATGGCAGTTCGGAGCATAGCACGTATAAGCAGAAATTGGAGAACACTAACGCTATAGACGAATTTTTGTTAGTATACTCATTTGTCCCTTTGAGATTGCTTGATGGCGAAACTGTGATCTGGCAAAATCCAAGACCTTCCTCTACTTTATATTGCCGTCCTATTAAGTTTATTTTTGCCAAGGAGACAAAAGAGTTTTACGAAAGAAGAAACTTCTAAAATTTTAGATGAAGTAAGTCAGCTTCTTCCAACATTATGTAACGTTGCTGGATCTCAAATCTCTGTTAAACACGATTTCTTGTTGATAATGACTGATGGCAAAGTGTGCAATGCCTTAACAGACACAAGTTCAACACAAAAGTGTTATATTTGCGGTGCCACCCCGTCTACTATGAACGAGGAGTCAAAGAAATATCCCAGCAACGAAGAACGCCTTGCATTTGGTTTATCTACTTTACATGCATGGATCCGCAAGTTTGAATGTTTCCTTCACATCAGCTATCGTTTAGAAATTAAAAAGTGGCAAGTCAGGGGAGATAACGACAAAGCTATTGTGAAGCAACGCTCACAAGAGATACAAAAAGTGTTTAAAGATCGTACGGGTCTCAATGTAGATAAACCAAAACCTGGGTATGGTAACACAAACGATGGAAACACAGCACGTAGATTTTTTTCCAAAGCTGAATTGAGCAGCGAAATTACAGGATTAGACGTAAACCTTATTCGTAGATTTCATGTAATTTTAAGAACTTTGTCATCGGGATATGACATAAATTATATAGAATTCGAAAAGTTTTGTGATGATACTAGAAAATTATACCTTGATCTGTATTCGTGGTATTCCATGCCCGTTACTGTGCATAAAATTCTTGTACACAGCGCGGAAGTTATAAAGTCTTTTCTTCTTCCCGTTGGACAACTCTCCGAAGAAGCCTAGGAGGCAAGAAATAAAGACTGTCGTAGATTCCGTGAACGGCACACCAGGAAGCGGTCACGTATTGCCACAAATACAGATCTTTTGAAAATGCTTTTAATTACGTCTGATCCTGTTATCAACTCATATGGAGAATTACCGCGAAGAAAATTTACTTCTTTGCCATCGGAGTTCTGCAGTTGATTATCCCACCTTCATTGCCATCCGAAACACCATCAGTAAGTTATCATCACGAATTAAATGAGGAGGATTATTTACTCCTTGAATATTCTACTGAATGGGAGAGCGGTGATGACGACTCATCTGATGGTGATTAGTAGGTTTAAGTATTTTTTTATTGTAATTATTATTCTTATTTTATTGTGTGTTGTAGTTGCTTATAATTCATGCCTTAGTATATAAGTTATTTAATATTATATTTCTTTTACTTATACACCTTGTTATTGTAAATAATTGATATATAGATACTGTTATTGTACTAATTTATTTAAAAAAAAATAATATTTTGTAAATTAATAAATGTGGGTACTATCATTATGATTTTTATTTTTTTCCTAGAAATTTCTTTGTAAACAAACATGATTGTGCTTTTCACACATAATGAGTAGGTAGACGTATGTAGCTAATTAAAGAACAATTAGCGACAATAGTGAACAAATGAGACACACTAGTAAACCACTTCCGTCTTGCAGCTACATATTTCGATTAATACACATACAGTACACATTTTTCGACTTCTTTTTTCTTAAAATAGCTTAAGATACCTGGAATATACATAAACAAGTGAAATAAGTGAAGAAATAATATTGTTCCGCTAGCTTGTACTAGTCGAGACACAGTGCGATGGAAAATGAATTTTTCACCAAGATGTGAATTGAAAAATATTTTCGAACAAGTAAGCCGATCTAGCATAAATGGCATCAAAAGCTGATAGTCATCAAAAGAAACTTATGTTATTAATTTGGTGGAATTACAAAGAAATTGTCTACTTTGAAATTCAAATGTCTACATTCAACAGCTAACCAAATTGAACAAGGTACAGTTAAATGTATATGTACTCAGACTTTAAGATAATTTTCAAACTCAAAGAATTGTCCTGTCTTATTGATACTTTGAATTCTAAAGATACAATATACAATGGTGTGCTAATAATCCCGACATCTTCGAAGCATGCTGTTGACGAGATTTTCTGCATACTACGGCAATGATCTTCACAAGAAACCAAATGTTTTCAATAGGGTTGGCGTTCGGTGATTGTGAGGGCCACTCTAGTGTCTTATTGTAGGCCCAAGCGAGCTGTTACGTGACGTGATTTTCGCCCAGAAAGGTTTTTTCAACATTCTTCGGAATTTGACGTCATGAGCACGAAGATGTTGTTGAATGGTCTCATGGGACACATTCAAATCCAATTTTCTTAATTTTGCCGCTTCTTGATTTTGGAGGTGACTTTGCCTACCGAGTTACGTTTTGACAAATCGTCGACATTTTTCGTCTCGTTAAATTTTTATTTTTTTTATGGGTCTAGTACACGTGCTACAGAGAAGTCCCTAAAGCGCTACAGGAGCAACACGTCTGCGGAGAAAGCGATTCACGTTGTTCTTGAATCGCTGCAAATGGGCAAATTATTCCAAAGGGATGATGTTCTCCATATAAAAGACCGCTTGAAAAGCGTTGTACGAGGAGTAACAAGCTGAACCTCATACAGATGTGAAGTATTAGTGCGACGTGTACTTCTAACATGCACCGTTTTGAGAGGAATTAAGCGGGCCACATCCTTCGAACACTTTCCATGAAAATACTTGTTGAATAGGCTCAAGTCGCCAACCGTTCTTCGATGTTCCAACGAATCAAGGCCGCCGGTCAGTTCCGGGTCTCCAATCAGACGAACAGCTCTTCTCTGAATAGAATCCAACAAATGCAGTGTATGTTTGGGAGCGGGTCTCCAAACATGGAAGCAATATTCCATAGTTGGTCGAATTTGAGCTTTGTAAAGAATTAACAGTGGTTGTGGAGTGTAAAGCTTTCTGGTTCGAAATAATATTCCCAACTTTTGAGAAGCTCTCATTGCTATGCCTGCAACATGTTCATGCCAGTACATATTTGCTCCCAAATTAACGCCCAACAAATTGAGTGACGATGTTAGAGGAATGGAATGCCCCGACATAACTATGTCGGGTTCAGCAACGTTAACTTTTTTAGAAAGAACTGCCGCCTGGGTTTTTGTAGCGTTAAAGTTCACTTGGTTACTGTCACCCCAACATAGAATTTCTTCCAGGTCTTTGTTAAGTTGAATGACTTCCTGCTGTCTGCGGATATTCGTCTGAGCAGCCGATGTCCGAACGTTCAAAGTGAATGAAGAGATAAGTGTACTGTCATCTGCAAAGCTGTAGATTGGATTCTCGGTCTTTTCCAGCAGATTGTTAATGTAAATGAGAAAGAGAGTAGGAGACAGTATGGAGCCTTGGGGTACACCGGCGTTGATAGTGAAGGTGTTAGAAAGAAATCCGTCGACTGCCACTCGTAAAGAACGCTCTCTGAGAAAACATGAGAGCCACAAACAGAACTTTTCAGACATACCATAAGAACGTAGCTTAGTCAACAGCCCATTGTGTCAAACACAGTCGAATGCCTTGGATATGTCAAGAGCAACCGCTCGAGATTCTCCAAAGTGTTCAATTGCGTTGTTTCAAACATGTGTTACATAAGTCAGTAGATCTCCTGTTGATCTATTTTTACGAAAGCCATATTTACTCACTTCTTCACGAACGATACCGACTTTTGAATATATTTAGTTGCCGTGGAATGTGTCATTTTAGGCCCCTTTGGATGGGAACAAAGAAAGACTGCCTCGAATCGACGCGCAAACATGTGACTCATTTTGAATTTTACGTACTTTAGACAAAAGTACTGAATCGACTGATACTTTCACTGAAATGCGTCGTAGACAATGGTTCTCTCTACCGATTTTTTGTTAAATCGCTAGAATCGCAACTGCTAAAAATGAATTATTGCGAACACGTTCTTACTTGACAGCCTGTACCTCAAGAAAGGCAACCAAAATTGAAAATTCGAAAAGTATAATATTCCACCATTATTGACTCTAAGTTGGTATGTATTGCCACATTCACCATACAGTCTCGATCTCGGACTGTATGATTACCACTTATCTTGTTCTTTGCAAACCTCTTGATCTATGTGGATGGTACTTAAAGAATTTATCGTATTCATCTAATTTACCAGCTCAACACATATTAACAACACATCTTCTAACTTATGTAACACATGTCTTGAATAACTCAGGGAAGTTATTCAACTTAACAAACCTCTGGAAGAAATGCTATCTTGGGGTGATAGTAACCAAGTAGAGTTTAACATTTCAAAAACCAGGTGGCAGTTTTTTCTGAAAAAGTTGACGGTGCTGAACCTCATGTAGGAACACTCCATTCCTCTAGTATCTTAAATCGTCAATTTGCTGGGCGTGAATTGGGGATCAAATCTGCCTCGCCATGAACATGTTGCATGAATCGCAAAGAGAGCTTCTCGAAAGCTTCATACTACTGGTAATTAGGTACAAAGCTCAAATTCGACCAACGTAGAATACTGGGCCCATGTTTGGAAATCTGCTCTAAAACACACTAAACAGTTGTTAGATCTTATTCAGAAGAGAGCTGTTCGCCTGAACGGAGACCTAGAACTCACCAAAAACGTTGATGATCCTTGAAACATGGAAAGACGGTTGGCGATTTGAGTCTATTCTACAACTATTTCCATGGAAAGAGTTCGATGCACGTCACGCTAATACTTCACATCCTTATGAGGTTCAGCTTGTTACTCCTCCTGAAATGATTATATTTCCCACCGAATATATTTTAGAACGATTCAAGACCAATGTGCATCGAGGAAATAGAGAACGTTGAAGCGATTTCTTCTACACGTGTTTTAAAGGCAACCCCATAAATTGGGACAAAAAATGTATTTGAGATACTATTAAATGGTTGTATAAAATACGAGGTTTGTATGATAAGTACCTGGTCTCTGCCAGAGATGGCGCTACTACTATTTAAAAAATTATATTTTTCGTATACATAACCTTCCACAAGAATCCTGTTCAATTTTCAAGTCGCTGCGTGATTTAGTTTGTTAGTGGCAGCCATTTAAGTAGAATAACTTTTGTGATTTTTCAAAAATTCAAAAAATTGAATATCGAGTAGTGATCAAATATCTGTTTTTGAAAAAGAAAACGAATGATGACATAAAAGTGGAATTCAGCGAAGTTTACGGGAACTCTGCACCTTCGTTATCGACCATGAAATATTGGACAGCTGAATTCGAACGCGGCCTTACAAGCATTTCTGATGAAAAATGTTCGGGTCGTCCAAATGAGGTCACCACATTAGAAATTATTGAAAAAATCCAAGTTATAGTGATAAATGATCGGAGAGTGAAAGTGCGTGAGATTACTGAGACTGTGAGAATCTCAATTGAATGGGTGCAGAACATTTTAACAACTTATTTGGATGTGACAAAACTTTCCGCAAGATGGGCGCTGCGATTGCTTACAATTGACAATAAACACGCACGTATGTTTGGCGATGTTAAAGCACAATCGGAATGATTTTTAGCGTCGATTTATAACTGTCGAAGAAACATGGATTTATCACAGCACATCAGAGACCAAAGAATAGTCCAAGCAGTAGGTTTTCCATGATGAATCGACGCCAAAGAAGGCCAAGGCGTCTTTATCGGCCAACAAAGCCATAGCCACAGTGTTTTGGGATGCACGCGGCATAATCCACGTCCATTACCCTGAAAAAAGCAAAACAATATGGAGAATATTATATCAACTTATTAAATCGTTTCAACCATGCTGTGAAACAAAAATGTCCGCATTTGGCGAAGAAATAAAATTTTCTTTCAACAAGAAAATTCACGCGTGCATATTTGTGTCATTGCCATGGTAAAATTCCGTGAGTTAGAGTACGAATTGCTTCTGCGTCCGCCATATTTACCAGATTTAGCCTCCAGCGATTATTTCCTATTTCAGAATATTAAAAAATGGCTTGGCTCAAACGATGGAGTGATTGCTGAAACAAACGCCTATTTTGAAAGGTTCGAGAAATCGTATTTTTTAGGTGGGCTACAAAAGATCGAAAAAACGTTGGATTAAGTGTATCGAGCTAAAAGAAGAATATGTTGAAAAATAAGTAAATTTTACATGTTTTTTCTTTATCAAGGCCAGGTGCTTATCATATAACCCTCCTACATTAAATTAGGAAGAATAGATCCTGAAAATAGAAAATAGGAAACTGAAAAAAAACTGTTACACATAATTTTTACAGCCCTGGTCCAGACTATTAATTATCGCACCATATAGAGTCAAATTTTATTTACCTTCTGCTATTCTTTTCAAAACAGAAAATAAATAAATCAAATTTATTATCCCAGATTTCGCGATACCAGCAAAAAAAAACAATACCAAATAAGTTAATTTTCTACTCCACGCACCGATTATTTGTTTTCTCGCTGATTTTCTTCCCATAACTCACAATACTGATAAACTTTTGCCAATAATTCTCAAAAGCAAGCCTCAAACTGTACCAATAAATCCTAAGTCACGTTGCAAAAGTAACTTTATCAATTATTTCCGCCGCAAAACGTTTTTACTAAACCGACAGGCAGAAACGATCAATTTTGGTTTCTGCTTTTTCTCAGACGAATGGAATGATTTAGGACGATTTTGTGTTTTCGATTAAAAAAGAAAGAAAAACCCGTTTCACTGCGACTAATTTTAACCAGTAGATTAACAGTAATGCAACAAATAATAACTCTTTTAAAATCTATTACACGCGATGTTAAAATACTATATACCCTTAATGTCCATTAGCTTCTAATTTTTGAAGAAGGAAGTCCTATTTAGGCGAAGCTGACCTTTAAAATAAATCAACAACGGAATTGTTTCAAGAGAAATTAGAAACTATAAAATCCACTGTGCACAACATTCTGACTCTACACAAGAAACCAACATTCCTTAAAATCGACTACACTGGTGATAGAACGTGATTAATTTAAGAATTAAATTTGTGTACTGGATTGCTCACTGTATCCAGCCGATTGAGACTCCTATGACTTATTTTTCTTCCTTTGACTTTAAATGTTGATTAATGGAAAGTGAGACGATGCTACTGATAATTTCCAAGCGCCAATATGGTCACAATTCCTAACAGGTCCCAAAAACGGCCGTGAAAACCCATTTATTTTGTCCATACTATTTTATTCATCATCATCAGCCTGTATCCATCTTTGGACATAAACCTTCCTCATTCATTTCTGTTTTGTCGGTTCTTCCCGCAGCCATGATAATACCGCGGTTCGCTTGATACCATTGGTCGACCTCTTGATCTTTGTCCCAGATATGGACCCTACTGCATGGTCTTGTTCCATCTGTCACCATAGCACCTCGCAAAATGTCCCCCGAATCTCAACGTCCTTTATCTTTGTTGTACCTCTTATTATTTCATTTCTCTTTCTTTGTGTTAAAGATTCTCTGAACATCTGCCTCAGTATAGCTCCCTGTGTTATTCTGAGCAATTCCATATATTTTTGGATTATTGTCCAGATTTGACAGCCTTAAGTCATTATAGGGATCGAAAAGAAGAAAACGTATTTTATTATCTCTGTTTAAAGTTTGGTTTGTCTTTGGACGTAGAATGTATTAAACTTTATTTCTTGACATTCCCCTATATTTAACATATTTCTTTATATTGTAGGATGAAGCTTATAGTTATCACAAACAATTCTGCAAAAACTCGCTTCTGAAATGTTTATATGGACATGTAATAAAAAATGCATAAACCTTAAACCACGTATAATTCGTGAGCAGGACCCGTAATAAAAATAGTCTTACAATAATCTTGCCGTACCATCTTTGATAAGTCCCCAACCATTATTTCTGAAGTTTATTACTACAATAAACTGGCATAGAATTAAACGTTGTTCCAATTACTTGTATAATTTCTTTGTGTAACTGAGGGTGAAATGATCAAACGCACTCTATAAAATGACTAGTGGTTGTAAGATGATATAATCTAAGCGTAATAAGGTATTTTTCCTGTTTATCTTAGGGGTAATTTTGTAGACATTACATATATAACAGGCGTGAATATGGAGGTATATATATTTCCCTGCGCAAAAATTACTACGATAAAATTTTTCCTGGAGATATAATGCCACATCCCCTATTTTGGGTGTTATTTGATCCTCCGGTCTACCTAGGATTTGGTTCTGCTCATTTCGTAACTCTTTTAAGGAATCTTTTTTCCTCTATTTTTTGTACATCTTAGTTGCTTTGTTCTAGTATTAGAAAACTCCTAATTCCCATTTGTTATTAATCTTCATTTCGAGTTTTGACCTTTCTATCTACTATAGTTTCCTCTGGTTGTCTTTCCATGCTTTCCATGTCTTTACTCCCTAAGTCAGGCTAGTTTTTGTTTGCAAAAAATGAATATCGTACGCTTAGAACGTATGTATCCGTCTTTGCTCGAGTTTTGTTCATTTCTGTCGTATTTACTTTTTACTCTTAAGTAAATATGGACCGAAGAGCTAACTTTTCCGAAAAAAAAAAATGATGTTCTAATAACTGTAGAATAATTTTGCCTACACACTGTATATTCTAGAAAATAGACAAAAAAAAATAAACTGTATTTTTTAAATACATAATAAATAAGATAAATGATGAAACTTGAAATGAGTTTTACAAAATAGAATACTTAGTAGGGATAGCATTTAATAAAATTGAAAAACGTCCATGAAAATTCTATTTAACTTAAACGTAGGGAGGTAGGGTCAGTTTCTATTAATTTTTTATAAAAATTTCCAGAGCTGTGCAATGAAAGAATGAAAATAATCAAACCCG
Source organism: Pachyrhynchus sulphureomaculatus (assembly GCA_019049505.1). Lineage (NCBI taxonomy): Eukaryota > Metazoa > Arthropoda > Insecta > Coleoptera > Curculionidae > Pachyrhynchus > Pachyrhynchus sulphureomaculatus. The sequence goes on along the minus strand of CM032452.1, from coordinate 94,883,004 downwards.
ACTAACTAACTTCTCCATAAAGAACACCCGACCAGCTGATTTGTTCTAACATCAGTTCCCACTCTATATCACTTAAGACTTTTCTGGTGGCATTTAGCAGTGGCTCGATCCTTCTTACAGCGACTTTAAGCATAACGTCATGTCTTATACGCTCGAAGAGACCTCTGTGAAATGCTGTTAGCATTATATCCACGCGAATATACCCTATATTTTCGTTTCTGTCCAACTTTATGGCTCCAGTGTCTTTCATCTAGATAATTCATTATTTTCTTAGCAGGTGTTATTCTGTTGTTAATTTCTCTGAAATCTGTTCCTGTTATCGCAGTTTGATTCAAAGCTTTTGCAACAAATATGGGAATAAAATAGATTCGGGCGGCGCACATTTTATTTATGCGACGAGGAAATGACCGCTATTTTTAACCCCGTTGTTAATCGCAAGATTCAGATCCATATATTAAGTGACCAGTTTCCCATTAGTATTATTTTGTCCTTGGCTCTGTTATGTTTATACGTAATAAAAAATGCATAAACCTTAAACCACGTTTAATTCGTGAGCAGGACCCTTAATAAAAATAGTCTTACAATAATCTTGCCGTACCATCTTTGATCAGTCCCCAACAATTATTTCTGAAGTTTATTACTACAATAAACTGGCATAGAATTAAACTTTATTCCAATTACTTGTATAATTTCTTTGTGTAACTGAGGGTGAAATGGTCAAGCGTACTCTTGTAAAATGACTAGTGGTTGTAAGAGTGATGTAAGATTTTTTCTGTACGTCTTAGGGGCGACTTCGTAGCCATTATATAAATAACAGCTGTGGATATGGAGGTTCAGTCTGTCAAATTACAACGTGTCACCACGTGTTTATACCATTGAACAGTAAAGGATTGCTACTAATTGCTAATGATTCAGTAGTGCGTCCAGTTCTCTATATATCCCAGTCCTCCATATATCCCAGTCCTTATGCTTTAGTTTTTGCGCCCTTTGGCGTAAAGTTAATTATGGATTTCGGGAAAACATATTAATAATCATTTTCTCGTTCTGGTCCGACATCTTTTCTCTTGAACCACGTTCTGGTAGATCATCAACATTTTTCAGCTGAGAGTATCGTTTCACTCACTTGCTAACGAATGCCCTTGACTTTCCGATATACTTACCAACCGTTGTAGGTGTTATTTTCCTATCATTTAGATGATTACATGGGAACATAATCTCGAAGTGCGAAGCAAATGCAGCACCCATGTTCGATAATATACTATTTTTTAGCCATAAACAAAGTTAAAAATGAATCTCCTTCTACAAAGCATTGTTCGCAGGGGTGTCAACAATACCCTAAAAAAAAAGAATTTCTTTTACGAACTACAAGTGATAGGCGACGCGCTCTTACTTGGCCGACTATTTCGGGTCTTATTTGGTTCTCCGGCTTACCTGCTATTTGATACTGCTCATTTCGTAGCTCTTTTAGGCAATCATGTTTCCTCTATTTTTGTAGATTACCTTGTCGTCTTAGTTGCTTTGTTTTAATGCCCCCCCTGTTAGAAAACCTTCAACTCTCATTCGTTATCCAACTCCATTTCGAGGTCTGACCTTTCTATCTACTATAGTTTCCTCTGGTTGTCTTTCCTCGCTTTCCATGTCTCTACTCCATAAATCAGGCTAGTTTTTGGTCGCAAAAATGAATGTCTTAAGCTCAAAACGTATGTATGCGTGTTTGCTTGACTTTTGTCTGATATACCTTTCGTTCGCATTTACTTTTTATTATTAAGTAAATATGGACCGACGAGTTGATGTTTCCGAAATAAAATATTTTCTAGTAGTTATAGAATAATTTTGCCTACACACTGTATATTCTATAAAATAGACACACAAAAATTAAACTGCCTGTATTTTTTAAATACATAATAAATTAGATAAATGATATATCTTATTATCTGAAACCTGAAATGAGATCTACAAAATATAATACTTAGTAAGGATAGCATTTAATAAAATTGAAATCTCTTGATAAACGTCCATGAAAATTCTATCTAACTTAAACGTAGAGAGGGTAGAGTTTTTATCGATTTTTTACAAAAATTTTTAGAGCTGTGCAATAAAAGAATGAAAATAATCACACCCGACCACCTAACTTCTCCATAAAGAACACTCGACCAGCTGATTTGTTCTAACATCAGTCCCCACTCTATATCACTTAAGACTTTTCTGGTGGCATTTAGAAGTGGCTCGATCCTTCTTACAGCGACTTTAAGCATAACGTCATGTCTTATACGCTCGAAGAGACCTCTGTGAAATACTATTAGCATTATATCCATGCGAATATACCCTATATGTTCGTTTCTATCCAACTTTATGGCTCCAGTGTCTTTCATCTAGATAATTCATTATTTTCTTGGCAGGTGTTATTCTGTTGTTAATTTCTCTGAAATCTGTTCCTGTTATCGCGCGTGTGTTTCAAAGCTTTTGCAACAAATATGGGAATGAAATAAATTCGGGCAGCGCACATTTTATTTTTGCGACTAGGAAATAACAGCCACTTTTAACCTCGTCGTTAGTCGCAAAATTCAAATCCATATGTTAAGCGACTAGTTTACCATTAGTATTATCTTGTCCTTGACTGTTATATTAAATATCGGATATCCTTTGACGTCAGTCTCTCTTCATCAAGATAGTCTAAAGAAACAAGGATGCGGATATTGCCGGCAATATTCGGCGGACTACTAGGTTGTAATGACCTTGGATTTTTCTCGTTACATTTTGTTGTGTATGTAATTTATAGTTTTTGTAATTTATAAGGCGTGTTTTTAGTGTTCCGTACGGAACACTTAAGGGATCACTTCGGTTTCCGTCTGTCACACCCGATTTTCTCCGAAACTATTTGACATATAAAGTTGACATTGGGCACAAATATAGGAATTGATGGCCCGACCAGAGCTGTGTAGTTTCGAACGTTAAATTTTGACTTAAGGGGTTAGCTTGTCGGGGGAAGTGAAAATGTTTTTTTTTCTAAGGTCATCGAGTGGGGTGTCAAATGAAAGCTTGTGAAAACATGGGTTCAGAAATATATATGATGTAATATTTGGACAACCTTTATCTTCTATAATTTTTCAAAAATAGACAAAAATGTCCGTCCCTCCAAATTATCTCGAAAGGCAGTTATTGAAAAAATTTGAAAAAATTCTGGAATATTCTTGATAAACTGTAGATTGAGCGAACATTATCAAAAATCCATTATGTTTGATAATTTATCTATTTATATGAGAAATGAAATCAGAAGTGAAAAAAAAAAATTACCGGATCAAAAGTTTGTGAAAACACGAGTTCGAAATTATATATACTCGTATATATATAACACTTGCACACGCTTTTCTTTGTATAAATTGCCAAAAACCTCTGTCCCCATCTCTTATCTCGAAAAATACTGATCAAAAAATTTTGAAAAAGTCTGAAATATTCTCTATAAAGTGTAGACTGAGCAAAAATTATCACGAATGCATTACGTTTGAAAATTTTTTTGGTATAAAAAAACTATGTGGCATGACAGAATGGTGAAGGTTTGGAAAGATTAGTCAGTTATGTCATGATAATTGGTGACCAACGGATAGGTACCGAGGACAAAATAATTTTATTTTATTTGTAACTAGCCGTGCCCGCGGCTTCGCTCGCGTGGACTTGATTCACCTTTATCGTCACTGCTTATTTGTTATGTTTATATTATTTTATAGCTCGAGAGGCCTTAGAGGCCCATGGCTTGGTTGCATACTTGTCTCCTGTTAGCTTTTCCCAGTGCGGGATTCCAATCAACTCCGGATCTTGGTTTACTGCCTTCTTCCAACCACTCCTCTTATTAGGGCTTGCTTTGCCTGTCTTTCTTCCTTCATCCTTGCCACGTGTCCCAACCATCCTAAGGGGTTTCGTATATAGGCATTTTAATTCGTAGTTTGTTCTTCTTCTCCACAGTCCCTCTTCTTTCCTTCCTCCGTAGATTCTTCTCAAAGCTTTCCATTCCCACACCTCCAACGTCTCCTTTTCTCTTGCATTCAGTTTCCACGTTTCGCATCTATATGTCATCGTGGGTCTGACAACTGTCGTATATATTCTTTCTTTTGCTTTTCTTGATACATTCTTTGATTTCAATATTAGATTCATTGCCCCCAAACATCTCTGTCCTTTTGCTATTCTTTCTTGTATCTCCGCCCTTTCTTGTCCACTCTCTGTTATTGTTACTCCCAGATAATTAAATTTGTCTACTTTTTCAAACATATATCTTTTCCCTAAGTTGTTTATTATATCTAAACTTTTGTTGTTTTTATTATCCTTTTTCTTTGTAATTTCCATGTATTTTGTTTTTTTCCTCATTTATCTTTAGTCCTCTCATCCTTCCCCTTTCTTCTATCCTACTTATGGCTTTTTAAGGTTCTTTTTTGCTCTTGCAATCACTGCTACATCTTTCGCATAAGTCAATCATTGGCAGGTTTGTTGGTATATCGTTCCATTTGTTTTCTTTCTAACTCCCAGATTATCTTCTCTAATACCAAATTAAATAGACATGTCGACACTGGTTCCCCCTGTCTTAATCCTCTCTTCACCTTAAACTTGTCTGATACTTTGCCCTCAACCAACACTCTATTTTCTGTGTCATTCAGGGTCATTCTCACCATGCGAATCAATTTACTTGGAATTTTTAGTTCTTCCATTATCTTGTAGAATCCTTCTCTATTTACCGAGTCATATGCTTCTCTGAAATCCACAAAGACCAAGTGTAGTGCTAAATTTTGTTCTAAGCTATTATCTTGGATTTGCTTAATCGAAAGTATCTGGTCTGTAACCAATCTATTTTTCCTGAATCCACACTGGTACTCTCCCAAAATAGACTCGGCTTTCTCTGCTAGTTTGTTTTTGATAGTCAACACTACTATCTACGACATCCAGTAAGGCTATTGGTCTGTAATTAGCACATATAGTTTTTTCTCCTTTTTTGTATATTGGATAAATGAGCGACTCTCTCCAGCTCACTGGCATCTTTTCTATTTCCCATATTTCTTGCACCAACCGGCATAGTTCATTTTCCAGATCTACTCCTCCAGCTTTTTTCAGTTCTATAATTTCCACCCGGGGCCTTATTTTTTTTGGGTTCTGAGTTTTTCTCTTATTTCTTCTTTGCAGGGTTTATTTGTCGCCTCCTGCCCTTCAGTTAATTTTGCTTCCTATTTCTCATTCAACTCATTTTCATCTCCATTTAGTGTTTCTTTAAAGTACTCCCCCCCATCTATTCAGTCTTTCTGCGAAGCTTACTGCTAAACTTCCATCTTTTTTCCTACATATTAGCATTTTGTCTCTGTTTATTCCCTTTGTATTTTATAAAAAAAAAACACGTAAATCGGATAAGTGGTTCTTGAGTGCTAAGCGCAGTAATGGATAGACAGATAGACAGAGAGACGTTACGTTTTATATATATTATAGATTTTTTTTGACATATATTAAATTAAGAATTAAAAAAAATCACGTAAATCAGATGAGTGGCTCTCGAATGATAAGCACACTAACGGACAGACAGACAGAGAGACGTTGCGTTTTATATATATTATATAGATTAATATTATTATTATTATATAACCTGGTCAGAGAACATATTATGTATGAATTTAAAAAAATCACGTAAATCGGATAAGTGGTTCTCGAGAGATAAGCGTACTAACGGACAGACAGACAGACAGACAAAGAGACGTTGCATTTTACATATATTATAGATATAGATTATTATTATTACTATATAACCTGGCCAAAGAATATATGTATGAATTTAAAAAAAGACACGTAAATCGGATAAGTTGTTCTCGCCTGATAAACGCACTAATGGTCAGACAGACAGACAAAGAGACATTGCATTTTATATATATTATAGATTATAGATTATAGATATTCTCTGCTACATTGTTCCAAATTTAATGGTTTAGGCGTGGTGCTGCAAGGGAACGCGCTAGCGGCAAACTTTTTTTCCGACTTCATTCACTATTATCGTCACTGCTCATTCCCTATGCTACCTATCGTAATAAAATATAGCCTATAACCTGGCCAGAGAACATATGTATGTTTAAAAAAAAAAGTACGTCAATCCGATAAGTGGTTCTCCAGTGATAAGCGCACTAACGGACAGACAGACAGACAGACAGACAGAGAGACGTTGCATTTTATATATATTATAGATTAAGCAAATATCTAGGTAGCAAATATTTGTTTTTAAGCTTTTACTACTAGATTCTAGATTGAGCTAGATCCATTTATTGGCTATTAGGTAACTAATTTTTATTTTAAAGGTAATCACGATCCAAAACACTAATTGCGTCCAAGTTGTACTTGACCGGTTATTTTTTTGTCTTTTGGCAGCTTTTATTTTTTATGATAAGCTTAGTTTGCATGAGGTTACATGACTTTTGAATAACAATATTAGAGTATTTAAAATACACCTCTTTTTAGCCCCAGTGTGTCTAGATAAGAAAAATATTCCATATAAAAGATGGCGTACAACGTGGGGCATCGAGTGTTTTTAAATTAAAATCAACGTAGGTGGGTTCACCTATGCAATAAAGTACTATAAACTGACGTAATGTTAAATTAGCTTTCTTTATTAAATTAGACGTTCATATTCTATAGTATATTTTGCTTACCTATATTAGATTTACCCACGGTTGCTCTTTTGATGGAAAGAGTGGCCGTAGTCTTACTAGCTATTGACCATTTAGAATATAGTAATATTTAAATTACACCTCTTTTTAGCTTCAGTGTGTCCAAATAAGCAAAATATTCTACATAAAAGATGGCGTCCAACGTGGGGCGTCGAGTGTTTTTAAATTAAAATTAACGTAGGTGAATTCACCTATGCAATGAAGTACTATAAACTGACGTAGTGTTAAGCTAGCTTTCTTTCTTAAATTAGGCGTTCTTTTTCTACAGTATATTTTGATTCCCTATGTTAGATTTGTGAACGGCTGCTCTTTTGACAGAAAGAGTTGCCGTAGTCTTAGTATTATTATTACTATTACATCAAATTACACCAACAAAACGGTCTCATCGAAAAGCAAGCAATAGTTGTACACGTAATCATGCCGAGAGCTTTAGATTTGTCATACAAGCTTTATCTTAATGCATTATTGCATTATTAAACCTACATTTTTGCCTCATATTTTCTGAGCTCCACTGTCAATATTTGAAGTAAATTTCTACCATCAAATGAAAACATGATGTTTTAATTATGATCTAGTTTGAATGACACACACAGGGAAGTCGAACAAAAAACCAGTTAGTTAAATCTCTGGCTTTGGGCTACCGAATATTAAAGCTAATCAATCATCTACTTAAAAATAATTTCGATGTATTATTTACAAGTTTTTTGTTAGTTGCTTTAAGTGTACCAAGCATCAAAAATATGTTTTTTATTGATATGTGGAATAATCGTTTCGGAATTATATAACTAAAGTTGTAAGAATGGTTATCATCGGTTAATTATATAATTATACTAGCCGTGGACTTGATTCACTACTATCGTCACTGCTTATTCCCTATGTTACCTAACGTAATAAAATATCTGCCATTAGTCCCCCGTATGTCCTATTATTTCTCCTTATCTCCCATTATCTCTACATAACTTCCATTATCTAGGCTTATCTCTGCTCATCTCCCATTATTTCTCCCTATCTCCCATTATTTCTCCTTATCTCCCATTACCTCACCTTATCTCCCATTATCTAGGCTTATCTCGACTTATCTCGCAATATTTCTCCTTATTTCCCATTATTTCCCCTTATCTCCCATTATCTCACCATAATTCCCATTATCTAGACTTATCTCTACTTATCTCCCATTATTTCTCCTTATCTCTCATTATTTATACTTATCTCCCATTATCTCACCTTATCTTCCATTATCTAGGGTTATATTGAATTACATAGAACATATGTATAAATTTATAAAGACATGTAAATCGGATAAGTGTTTCTCGCGTGATAAACACACTAATGGACAGATAGACAGACAGAGAGACATTGCATTTTATATATATTATAGATTATAGATATTCTCTGGTATTGCAACACTCTAGCGGCAAACTTTTTCCGATTTCCGATAAAATATATATCTATAACCTGGCCAGAGAACATATGTATGAATTTAAAAAATCACGTAAATTGGATAAGTGGCTCTCGAGGTATAAGCGCATTAACGGACGGACAGACAGACAGAGACGTTGCATTTTATATATATTAGAGATATAGATTATTATTATTATTATATAACCTGGCCAAAGAATAAATGTATGAATTTAAAAAAAGACACGTAAATCGGATAAGTGGTTCTCGCGTGATAAACGCACTAATGGACAGACAGACAGACAGAGATACATTGCATTTTATATGTATTATAGATTGTAGATATTCTCTGCTACATAATATTGTTCCATATTTAATGGTTTAAGCTGTATATTGCAAGGGAACGCGCTAGCGGCAAACTTTTTTCCGACTTCATTCACTATTATCGTCACTGCTCATTCCTTATGCTACCTATCGTAATAAAATATAGCCTATAACCTGGCCAGAGAACATATTTATGTTTTTAAAAAAAAGTACGTAAATCGGATAAGTGGTTCTCCAGTGATAAGCACACTAACGAACAGACAGACAGACAGACAGACAGAGAGACGTTGCATTTTTATATATTATAGAAGACAACTCTCTCTTTTCAATTCCTCAACTTGAGAGAGCGTCCCATATAGGTTTGTTTAGGTTTATCTCTGGCTAGAATACGTTCCGCTGGAAGAAAGGGTTTACATATCAGTAGAAAGCGCCCTGTGGACAAAAGAGAACGAGCCATACTCAGGAGAATAAAGGGCGAAAAATCAAATCATTCATCAAATTACGTTAGATTAAAATAAGTTTAGTAATTATTTATTTTGTATTGTAGTCTTACAAAACTGACATGATAATGATTACTGAAAATTCGATGGTATTTCCTTTTTCCTCTAAGCCTATGCCGCAGATAGCTGTTTGGCTGGTATGGCGAGGAGCGCAAAAAATGGTTTTATTACGTGGTTGGTAGGTTGTTGAGGAAAAGGCGGGCTAAAATCGAGATGTGGGCGGCCATTACCGCCTAGTAATAAACCTGCAAAGACTTCAACTTGTTAACAGATTTAACATGTCAAGATACATTTTTACTAAAGGTAAATAATATGGATCCAGCACCAGCATAATCTCAGGAATGCACTGGCTTGAGATCTTAAGAAAATAATAATAACTGAATATTAAGAGAAGATATGACATTTTGGATTCATAATTTCGGTGATTGCAGAGATATACCATTCTGTATGATATTTTAAACCAAACGATGTAAATTCCATTAAATGTTATGTTATGTTAATGTGGTTGTACAAAAATATTTTAGATTTGTCACTTCCTTTTCCATTTAATATTTGGGACTCTTAAGGAACATCAAAGCTTAACGTTACGGAAGCTTTTAATCTTTTAATTAGTTACATTAATTAGGGTAGAGATTTGGATATTTAGTTTTTTGTTTTCTATGTGTCATGATTGAAACGTTTCTTTTTTTGTTTCATTGCTAATTTTTTATGCGTCCACAACACGGAGATACCAATAATTAATCTCCATTCGAGCGCAGAAGCAAATAAACGGTATACCTTTTTCATTAAAAGGAGATGTTATTCTCTGTGAATAGCTCTCTCCCTATACCAGCTCACATCATTAAATAATCTGGTCAGTAATCTACATCCAAAATAGAGTACTCCTCTGCGCTCCGTGAAAAAAATGTGTTCATCTAGAGCAGCATGCTGACATATTCTTATCACCAACACTAGTTTTTGAGTGATATAAAAGAATTAAAGATGGAAGAGAAATGATCGCAAATCATCCTCAGTCTGATAGGCTTTACTCACTAAAAACAGATGCCGACATTGAAAAAAATCAGTAAAATGGTTTGAGCAATCCTCGTTTATTTTCGAGCATTCGTTCATTTACGGAGGAAACCAGCGAAGTAAGTGATCGGTAGAATTTACATGAAAGTTTTAACGTGAATCAAGAGAAATTGAAGATTCTTTACTTATAATGTAGATCGTAATCGGAGTTTATATTAATGTCGTAAAGGTGTTTGTAAACTTCAATTGATTACCTAAACTTTAGTTTATAGAAATAGGAGACAGAAGCTAGAACTTCGGTTTCTTTTACAGTAATGGTATGATCTATAGAGTATAATGTTCAGCTACAGCTGATTGATTGTACAATTTGTTTCCTCTTCTTCTTATATGTTCCTTAATTCTAGGCAATATCGATCTTCCTGTTTCTTTTACATACCTTGTACGACACGAGCAGAGAATTTTATAAACATCTTCTGTTTTTGAACAAACTATATCTTCTGGCGACCTCAAATTACTGTTTAATTTTCTAGTGCTGGAGATTTTGGTTGGATATTTTAAGTAAAAGCGGTTAAACAAATGTTTAACATTGTCAGTGCATTCTTCATTACTTTTAAAATCGCTGGTCAGTTTATCTGTTTCTGGTGAGATAGATTGATGATGACCTTAAAGCTTTAAATACTAGTGAACTGATAGCAGTTTTTGGGAAAGATGATGGCATAAATGACCCTTCAAATATCTATTGGTACGAGTTCTAGTTCTAGCAGTACATCTAGAAAAGGAAAAGTACCATGTGATTTGGTTTCCATTTCAAATTTTATATTTAAAAGCTCTTGGCTGAGGTAAGCCAGAAAGTATTAAGGTTGTCTACACTATGTGTCCACGTAAAATTTATCGTTAACATATGTGTACCAAAAATTTGGTTTTAGAAGAGCAGAGCTCAAAGGACTTTCTTCAAAGGCTTCCATAAAAAATATTCGCCAGTACTGGAGATAATGGAGAAATTCACCCTTTTTATCATCATCATCATCATCATTAGCTTCATTCCATTCATAGTCGGATGTAAGCCTCCCCAAGTTATCTGTAATGAGCTTTGTTGTTTGCTTTTTGCATCCAATCGTGTCCCGCTAATCTTTTTATGTCGTCGGTCCATCTTGTATGTGGTTTATATCTGCCTCTTTTGTGTTTTCTAGACCTCCATTCAACTATACGGCGTGTCCATCTGTTATCATTTATCCTTGCGATATGCCTTGCCCAATTCAACCTCAATATATATATTCGTTGTATTACATCTGTCACTTTTGATCTTCTTCGAATCTTGATGTTAGGAATACCATCTTGTAGTTTTCATTCTCCTCTCCATTGCTCTTTTGGTTACCTGGAGTTTATTTATTATACTTTTTACTTTTACTTTTTTATTTAAAGCCCACGTTTCAGGCAAGCCCCTCTTCATATCATTAAGAGGTGAATTTTAATAACAGAGGTTCAAGCCATTTTGAAATGTAAGCTGGGGTTCCTCAAGACTCTATCCTCGACCCATTGCTATTTTTGTTATATACCAATGATATCACAACTAATAATATCAAGTAAATGTTTACACACTTTGCAGATATCTATACGATACTATGGGTTAGTAAATGTTCAATAGAGCTTGAAAACAATCTTAAGAACGATCATGCTAAGATAAAGTAATGGACCGATGCAAACTGATGATCTCTTAATATTACGAAGATAAACGTAATGACGTGACTTCATTAAATTTCCCATAAATAACTTGTTTAAAAATTTTCAGATCGTTATGCTCTAAGAGTAGTATCAGCGGCTATTAAGTCTGCATATTCTTTCTTACTTAATTAAAAACTACTACGATGCTGTATATGATTTTTATATTACAGGACAGAGCACTTTACCGTGCATATTTTTATTAGAGACAACCTGTTTAATTTATAAAAAGTTTAGAAAGGACATTAATTTAATACTATTGCCAAATATGTAACAATGCTTTGCCTGTTCGAACCTCTGGTTAAATTAAAAATTTCGTATTGTATAACAACAAGAAAATGTTTGATCATCTGTCACCACGTATTAAGATGATCTGGAGTGTTAGAGGAATAAAAAAGGAAGTGAAGACTGATTATTTCAAGGATATCAATTATATTTTTACACTTTTTTTATGTTGTTTTTAATTTGTTTATTAAGTTTTGCTGGTTTGTTTTTACGTTCGTAGCTCATCAATTTTTATATTTGAGTTTAATATTTTGGTTGTTTATTTTACTGTATAGAGTGTAGATTTTTCGTGAAGGCTCTGCTTGTTAACGAGGGTCGTTTCAAAAGTTCGTTGCCTAACAAAGAAAACGTAAGAGTAAAGAATTTATTTAAAAATTTTACTACATAGTCACCTTGCAAATCAAAACATTTAGTCGTTCCGTACGGAACACTTACGGGATCACTTCAGTGTCCCGTCTGTCTGTCCTTTTGTCACATCCAATAGAAAGTTGAAATTTGGCACAAATATAGGAATTAATGGCCTAATCAAAGTCGTGTAGTTTTAAAAGTTAAATTATAATTTAAGGGGTTAGGTTTGGGGGGGGGGGGGTGAAATCGACAGTGAAAAAAAAAATTTTTACCGGGTCATTGGATGGGGTATCAAATGAAAGCTTGTGAAAACACGAGTTCAAAAATACATGTGATAGATACTCGCGCACGTTTTCTTTGTATTATTTTTAAAAAAATGGCTAAAAATATTTGTTCCTCTACTCTATCTCGAAAAGTAATGATCAAAAAATTTTGAAAAAATTCTGGAATAGTCTCCATAAAGTGTAGATTCAGCGAGAATTATCCAGAGTGCATTACGTTTGATAATTTATCTGGTATAAAAAAAACTATTTGACCGACAAAATGGAGAAAGTTTATTTCGACGAAAGTTGTGAATATAACCGGGCCTAAAAGCTACTGCTAAGCATTTGGTGACCAACAAATAATTATGTAGCAAATATTTGTTTTAAATTTTTACTACTAGATTCTCGATTGAGCTAGAATAATTTATTGGCTATTTCGTAGCTAAGATGCTATAACTATTATACATTATTTACTAAGAAAAAATATGAAAATACATATTCATTCCTAAGATATATACATGTCAGGGACCTAATTAACTTAGCTTAGATAAAGATTTTATTTTATTTTAAAAGCAATCGCAGTACGGAACAGTAATTGCGCAAGTCCGACTTGCACTTGGCAGGTTTTTTTTCAGGTTTGGAAACAAGGAGTTATCGCTGGGAGCCAAATTTGGTGAATACGGTAAATGTGAAACTTGAAAGCGAAGGTCATGCAGTTTTGCAGCAACAATCCGAGACGTGTGTGAAGGCGCATTAGCTTAATAAAAAACGCACCTTTTTTTTTGCGAGTTGTGGACGTCTCACATGAAAAGCACCCTTTACCAATACGTAACCACAGCCAGTTATACTAGCAGAACACCTGCATCATTCGGATTTTGAGCGGCTCTGCATGGAAGCGTGATACGGTATTTTTTTTTTTAAACAGGTTGGGAAATTTGTCTAGTGTTTTCTACTTGTTCTTGGCGCATGCATTGAGGTTTCTAAAGAATCATTGATTGGGGGGAAACGATGTTATGAATGGCATACTTTGTCTATTCTTGTTAGTATCCAGGTTCGTAATCCTTTTTTTGAGCTATATTTTACATTTCCTTTTATTTTAACATGTTTATTAGTTATCGTAGGTAGGTATTTGCTTATTTATATTACATTTTATTTTATTAATCGCACAATATTTTTTGTTTTCCGCTTATAAGATCACCTCGGTGTCTATCCGTCTGTCCCACCCGATTTTCTCTGAAACTATTTGGCGTAAAAAGCTGAAATTTGGTATTAATATAGGAATTGATGGCCCCATCAGAGTTGTGTAGTTTTGAATATTAAATTTTGACTCAAAAGGTTAGTTTTGGTGGCGCGAAATCGGAAGTGACAAAAAAAATTTTACCAGGACATCGAGTGGGGTGTCATATGCAAGCTTGTGAAAACACGAATTCAAAAATATATATAATGTAGTATTTGCGCACAAATTTCTTTGTAATATTGTTAAAACATTGCGAAAAATCGCAGTCCTCTTATCTTAAAAGCACTGATCAAAAAATTTTGAAATATTCTTCATAGGGTGTAGATTAAATGAAAGTTATCACGAGTGCTTTACCTTTAATAATTTATCTAGTACATAAAAAACAAAAATTTCAAGGTCATCAGTTTTTAACAAAGATCAGAAAAAAACTTTGTTGAAAACTCATTTGGAGTGTGTTTTGTGAAGTCTTACTTACTTACTTACTTATTCCTAAGTCTTTCTATCGTAAGGTGTAAGACTGTGGAGTTGAGTTGATCAATCTCTTCCACTCCGTCCTATTCTGCGTTAGGTTCTTAATTTCACTCCACTGAATATTTATCTCCTGGACACTCTTCTTTGCTTCCTCTTGCCATGTTTTCCTAGGTCTTCCTCTTCTATTTGCTCCCTGGACTCGCGCCTCATATATTCATTTTGTTAGTCTTTCTTCCGTTATCCTGTGTATATGTCCCAGCCATCCCAGTTGTCTGTCCTGAATTTTTGTCACTATTGGTTTTATTTTGAATTTGTTTCTGAATATTTCGTTCCTGATTTTGTCCCTTCTTGATTTTCTATCTATTTTCCTCAGTAATCTCATTTCCATTGCTTTTATTCTACTCTTGTCCTTACTTGTGAGGGTCCATGTTTCATTACCGCATAATAACATGGGGTTTACTATTTTTTTAACTAAATCAATATTAATATCTGCTGTTATTTCTTTTTTCTCAAGGAAAGCTTTTCTTAAACCATTGTATTTTCTTCCTACTTTTGCTATTTTATCGTTTATTTCTTTTTCCAGTTTTCCGTTTCCTTCTATTATTGATCCTAAGTATTTAAACTTTTCAACCTGTTCTATACTGATGTTGTGTTTTTTATTCTCTTGTCCTATTATCATTGATTTCGTCTTCTTTATATTTATTCTCAGATTTATAATATTCAATTCCTCGTTTAGATTATTTAAGTTGTGCTGTAAGTTTTCTTAGGTGTCTGCTATTATCAATATATTGTCTGCAAAAAGTAGTTCTAATATTTCGATTTTTTGCATTCTCCAGTATACTAGCATCATCGGTCTCATTTTCTGCTTGGCTCTTTTCACTGCCTCGTTTAGCATTATTGCGAATAATAAAGGGCTCAGCACACATCCTTATTTTAGGCCGCTTGTTATTTCGAAATGTCGTCACTCTTCATTAGTTGTTCTTACCCTATTATTTGTTGTGTCCTACATACTTTTTAACATTTCTGTTATTTCTCTGTCTACTCCACATCTTTGTAGGCCCTTGTGAATTGATCATTTTATACCTTTTAAAAACAATCAACGTACGGATCACTAATTGTGCAAGTCCGACTTGCACTTGGCCGGTTGTTTCTATTCAGGTTTATCAACAGGACCTCAGCCTTGTGATAAGAAATTACATTCTTTCTAGGAAAGTTTAAATATATGACCACTGTATAAGATATCCTCCATAGAACAAAATAAAAAAATCGGTATTAAATTGGATACTTGAAATTGAAAAACTACGTGTAATATCCCATGGAATTCTCATTATAAAAATTATTTTTATATAAATCTCAGCTGGTTACCATGGAAATTTAAACAAATTTGACCATCTACCATATAACTTACTAACTATATGAAGTTATATCAATAAGTTATTACCTTCTAAAAGTGGAGATACACGTGTGGTCTCTTATACAGATATCATATAACACTTAACGATGCGAATGGTTGCATAAAAGAGAAGAAAAGAAACACAAGTGGGTGCCATTAGTAATAGAAATAAAGACATTATGGTATAAAAGGAGTTATTCGTTGCTTCTCTTGTAATACTATTCATTGTTATTATGTCTTAAGTGCATATAACAAATCTTAGCTGGTGTATCACGCCTACACAAAGTAAATAAGACTTTTTTAACGTAGCCAATATTAGTAATGCCACCTATTACACGTTATATGGTTTAGAAAGGTGAATTTTTCACTGACTTATATTTAAATTTCGTGGAAATCGGATGACATGAAGCTGAGATAATGCACCTAAAGCAGCGCTTCTCAACCTATAGGGCGCGCCCCACTAGGAGGGCGTGATTACACTAATGGGGGGGGGGGGGGTGCACGAGCGTATCTAAAATAGATTATTATTAAAAAACATTCATTAAAAACATTTAATATAATTTATTGAAAGGAAAGCAAAACAAAATACATTCTGATATAATAAAAAATAAAATACACATTTACACTGATATAATACACCTATAAATAGGATTGTATTAGTATTGCACAATGTATTTACCTAATAATTAACATATCAATACTAAATTAAAAACAAGTTTAATAATTATTAGTGACTCCCTTGGGCCTGTTTTGTAGAGCAAAGATTTTCGAAGGATGGTTTAATATTATGAATAGACATTCAGAGTTCTTTTTCTATATTTAGTTTTAGATCTATATTTTGTTTTCAAAGTAGCTACCGCAGAAAATCCGGTTTCGCAAAGGTAGGATGTTGAAAATGGTAATAGTATACGAAATGCTCCTGTTTTCAGTGCAGAAAAGTCATCACTCACCCGTGCCCAAAATTCAAAGAGTGATTTATTATTAAATTGTCTTTTAATTTCGTCACTTGTCTTGAAGTCTATGAAGATTTCTTCTTCGGAAGTTGAGAGCCCTTCGGGAGTATTTTGAAATGGATCCCTAACCCATTTGTAGCTTGCTACCAAGTTGTCGTCAGTAAGAAAATACTTTTTAAAATTCTTTATAAACATATCTAGACGATTTTCAATGGTTACTAAAACAACTTTCATATGTTGTTTTTCAGCCTTGTATGCTTTAACACATTTACCCACATTTGCAAACATTTCTAGATTTTTTTGCTTTACATTTCTGCTCCACAATTCCAATTTTCTACAAAAAGCATTAATTTTATCACTTGTATCGAATATATATGTATTTGTTCCTTGGAGTTGAAGATTTAAGGTATTTAGTTTCTCGAATATATCGACCAAGTAGCTCAATTTCATCACAAATAAATCTCGAAACTTCTCGGCTTCCGGCCGGTTTTCCTCTTCTAGAAAAATGGCGATTTCATTTCTTAATTCATAAACACGTTGCAAACATTTCCCACGTGATAACTATCTTGCCTCGCAATAAAATAGTAACGCTGAATGTTCGGCAACAATGTCTTTACAAAGTGCAGAAAAAATTCTAAATTTTAGGGGTCTCATTGTAGTGAGCACAATATTCAGAGCAGGACTCATTTCTTTGGAATCCAGAGCTTCTCTGGGTATCATACAATGTGTCCACACACACACAGTGGGGATTTTTATTTCACAAATACTTGTACACTTTGAAATCTTCCAGACACTGAATGAGCACCATCGGTACATATTCGGACGCAATTTTTCCACTCCATATTTGCCTCTTTTATAAAAATCATTTAAGATAGCAAATAATGCGAGTGATGTTGCTTTGAGTTCTATTGGTTTGCAGAAAAATAGTTCTTTTACTGCTGACATACCATCACAAAACTGAACATAGGCAATGAAATGAGCATTTTTATTGCTATCTGTTGCCTCATCAAGCTGAATTGAAAACAATTTGTAACGCAACTTCCCGAAAAGCTGATGCTGTACATCTTCAGCTGTACCACCAATTCGACGGGCAACAGTATCATTTGATATAGGCATGGATAGCAATTGTTTGACAAAATTATCTCCAAACATAGTTTCTACAATCTCAATTGCTGGTGGCAAAACAAGCTCTTCACCAATAGTGTGATGCTTTTTACATCTGGCTATTTTATAAGAAACTTTGTAAGAGGCAAGTAAAGTTTTTTCATTTACAGACAAAGTTTTTTTAAAAAATGATTTCTGCTTTACATATGACTTTCATTTTAATTTGAAGAATTCTCGGGGTTTGTTAAGACACTCACTATGAAACGTTTCCTTATGTCTTTTAAATTTATTTGGTTTCATGCCGTCTGCTGCCAAGATTTTTGAGCAAATAACACACAGGGGCCTTTCTTCTTCATTTACTTCAGTACTGGTAAACCCTAAATTTAAGTATTCTTGAGAATATTTTCTTGATTTTATTTTCGGCACCACGCTCGTCTGTGCACTTGTTGATGCTGCTGTGAATACTTAATACCTTGAATTTCAATTAACACGTAAGTTACAATATACACATTCACAATAACTCCAATAGCAGTAGAAGGATCAACTCGATTGAGACGGGCTGTAATAGAACGAGGTGCAGCATATATATAATTTTGGGCAGACTTTCCGAATGTTCGAGACAACTCGGAACTTCTCGCACAGCCGCTACCGATATGATGGACGTGACAGAGAGTAGTCGAGAGGCATCGATTCTAGTTTTGTCAATGCAGTAGATATGTGTTGCCAAATATGAATAAATTTACTTATTCTTGGTAGCTTCTAAGGTTTGTAATTAAGGTCATAGTGTAAATTTAGCATCAAAATACTGAAAATACATTATTATTGCATGCATTGTTATTGTATGAGAGGAGGGGGAGGTGCGATGAAAATCATGTTTGAAAATTGGGGCTGGCCTAAATGGACGTGAGTTTTAGCTATCGGTCGAAAAATGGACATCGAATAAAGAGCGAATATTAAATTTTGCGTAAAACCTGTTAAAAAAATTACCTGAATGTATCAATGGATAAAACATGTTATGGTGATGATTTCTTATCCCGTAGCAGAGTGAATGAGTGGTATAATCATTTTAAAGAAGATCGTGAGGACCTAAATGACTATCAACTAAAATTCTTGATAACCGAAGAAAACATCGAAATTGTCCGTGATTTCCACAAAAAATATCAGAAATCTTCATTTGAATACATGAAAATGAAATTAAATATATTCTAAGCTTCAATCCATCGTATTTTGTCTGAGCGTTTGAGGTTTAGAAAGATTTGCCCATGGTTTGTACCACATAAATTGACTGATGACCATAAACTGTTTCAGATTCAACATTGTAAAGACTTGATTAAAGAGTCAAAAAAAGGCCTAAAACTTCAAGAATTCCTTTCTAACCGACAATAAGACGTGGTATTTTCAGTAGGATCCGGAAACCAAGCACCAAAGCTCTGAATGGAAGCACACAAACTAAGAAAATCCGACAACAAGTAAAGAAATCAAAAGTGAAAACAATGTTGATTTGTTTTTTCTATTCGGAGGTAAGAGTGCACAAGGAATTTGTTGCATTTGACCAAACGTTTAATGCTGTGTGTTATATAGGTGTTATGAAGCATTTATAGTCGCGTATTCGTCGTGTGCGGCCACAATATCACAAAACTAGAAGTTGGCGATTGTTGTTCGACAATACACTATCTCATCATTCGATTCTTATTACTGATTTTTTTAAGTAAAAACAGCATTACCCATGAACTATTCTCCGGATTCGCCTGACTTGGCTTCGCGCGACTTCTATCTATTCCCAAAAATACATTTGTTGATGAATGGAAAGCGTTATGCGGATATTGCAGAAATCCAAAAGGCATTGACTCGGATTATGAAGGACATCTCAAAAAATAAGTTAAAAAACTCATTTAGTATGCTTATTGACAGTACAAAACGATGTATCGAGGCCGAATGGGACTAATTTGAACATAATAAATGAATTTTGCCAAAATAATAAGTTTTTGTTTTCATTTGAAAAAAATGCTTTTTTACATGAAAAATAAATCTTTTAGTCATATCCCAATTCCTTTTACTGATTACTTCAACATGATTTTCAAACTCAAACAAGAGGTACGAACCACGACTGTTAAAAGAACAGCTTAATTTATGCCATACGAATAAAACAAATGAATTCATTGAAATCCAATAATTCGCCCTTCAATATACATAGCCATCTTAGATTAAAACACAGCATTAAGGTATTGTTTAGATGGATTTGATGAAAGGTAGAATGCAGCACAATCTTTAATTATCCATAACTCGGAAACTATTAATCGTAGGTATAGGAAAATGTATATAAAACTTGTTTAAAATTCTCTGTAGAATATAATTATTATATATTGAGAAAAATTCTATGTAATTCCATCAAAATTACTGAAATTATTTGACCTTAAAAGTGATTTCCGGTGTTCTTGCGGTTGAAACGGAAGTAATAATTTTTTGGCATCAGTCATTAATACCTCTAATATAAGCACAAGCAGCGGTATTGTTTTGTTTATACTCACATTTATTTTCTGTCGAAAATAAAATATTAATGAACTATTTGACATTTTCAACCGCCACTTTTTCAAAAACTGTTAAAAATGAGTATAGGATATGATATATGTTTTAGCTTGAGTTTTTTCCGTATAATTCAAAAACAATATAATACATAGGGCGTTCTATGAGAAATAGCTAAGCTGATTTCCTTTCTGGCCAAAGCGGAAACTACAGTAACTGGTTTTTTACTGTCAAACTCTGCACTTAGTGGTTCAACTAAATTTGATCTTTTTTCTGTTAAAATAAGAGCTTCCTAATAACACGTACGCTGAAAAGTTTTTGGCCTGACACATAGATGTGGCCCTTTTCAAAAAAATCCATATGATTTTTAGGAAGTACCAACCTTCAAACAATACATGTCAAAATTTCATGATATTTCGACGATTAGTTTACAAGTTACAGTGGTTTTAGTGAAGCTACTTTTGATATTTTCAAAACAATGGAAAAGTTGAATTTCCTGTGTTGATTAAAACTGTTTTTTGATGGGAAAAATACCGTTCAAGCAAAGCAATGGCTTGATAAGTGTTACGGGGACCCTGCTTCTGGAAAATCATTCAGCATTTGCTAGTATGCTGAATCTAAACGCGGTCGTACAGACCCAAATGATGCTGAACGCTCTGGACGCTTAAATGAGGTGGTTACACCGGAAAACATAAAAAGAATCCACAAAATTGTTATGGATGACCGTAAAGTGGAATTGCGTGAGATAGCTGACACCGTAAAGATATCAAAAGAACGTGTTGGTTATATTTTGCATGAACATTTGAGAATGAGAAAGCTCTGTTTAAAATGGGTACCGCGTTAGCTTACAGTGGACCAAAAACAGCAACGTGTTGATGATTCTGACCGCTGTTTGGACCCGTTTAAGCGCAATAAAAAATATTTTTTCATGCAACATGTGGACACTGGAATCAAATCGACAGTCAGCTGAGTGAATAGCAACAGGTGAAAGCTGCCCGAAGTGACCAAATTCACAACAGTCGGCTGGGAAGGATTTCGCCTCTGTATTTTGGGACGTGCATGGAATAATTTTCAGCGACTATGCTGAGAAGGGAAAAACCATCAATAGCGAATATTATATAAAGTTACTGATGCATTTAAAAGCAGAAATCGCAAAGAAACGGCCCCAAATAAACAAGGAAAAAGTGCTCTTTCATAAAAACAATGCACAGTGTCACAAGTTAACGGTTATGATGGCGAAATTGCATGAATTGAAGTTCAAATTGCTTCCTCAGTCACCGTATTCTTTAGATTTGGCTCCCAGCGACTATTAACTATTCACAGACCTTAAAAAAATGCTCGCGCGAAAGAGATTTGGCTCCAGTGAAGAAGTTATTGCCAAAACAGACTTATTTTGAAGGCAAAGACAAATCCTTCTACAAGAAAGGTATAGAAATGTTAGAAAAGTATTGGATTGATTATATCGCTCTTGAAGGAGACTATGTTGATTAATAAAGTTGGAAAAAAAATGTGTTTTATGTAGCTAGACCAGAAACTTTTCAGCCTCCGTGTTAATCTCGTGGTTACTCGGTTTGATAGAAATTTAATTACTATTATTATTATCTTTTATTGAAATTTTTACCATATCTCTTGTTACTTGTGTTAAGCACAAACATCTCAAAATCTGAAATATGGAACTTACGGTTCATTTCTGACGTCATCCACGATAACTTATTGATCGACAACTGTGATTTTTTTTGGTTATTTCATTGTAATGAACATTCTAGTCGACGAAACGCAGTTATAAAAGAATATTTCTCTTCCTCGGCTTTTCTGCTGATTATTAATGAATGAAGGTAACCGCTTAATCTTATTTCTTCTTTTCCTTCCACAGATTAATAAAATTATTCAACTTAATTGCAATAAGAATCCCGCGTTTATCGATCAACATGACTGAGCAATTCATTAAATCGTGATTATATAGATCAGCATTCATTTTGTACGGTTGACCGAATGTTATGATATTGTATGAAAATGGGCGTTCCATAAATAACTTTAAACTTGTTTAATTTCTTGCGCGAATCTAACAGGAGGGAGAAAAAAGGAAGAATGAGACGACATCACACACTTCTACCATATATCCTGATGGTCATTTTTCAAAATACACTAATCTTCAAAATAAGTGACATACATTGGACTGCATGTAGCTTTGATTAGATATTGAAAATATTCTTCAAGAAGTTGCAGCTATTACGAAACCGGCTTGCCGAGCAGTGACGAATAAATACACCACTCACTTAGAAGAGTGCTGGGAACGTAACAGTTCACATATAGATGATATTATTTTTAAAAAAAGCTTGATGAACAATTAAGGTTATTTTCATTTATTAATTTATTTTTAGTGTTCCGTACGGAACACTTATAAGATAATTTCGGTGTCTGTCCGTCTGTCATACCCGATTTTCTTCGGAACTATTTGACGTAGAAAGTTGAAATTTGGCACTAATATAGAAATTGATAATCTCATCGGAGCCGTGTAGTTTTGAAAGTTGAATTTTGACTTAAGGGGTTAGTTTTGAGGGTGAAATTTACGAGATCATCGAGTGGGGTGTCAACTGAAAACTTGTAAAAAATACATATATATATATATATATATATATATATATATATATATATATATATATATATATATATATATATATTATTTATATATATATATATATATATATATATATATATATATATATATATATATAATGTAATACTTAGGCACACTTTTTTAGTGTTCCGTACGGAACACTTATAAGATCACTTCGGTGTCTGTCCGTCTGTCTGTCCGTCTGTCCGTCTGTCCGTCTGTCCGTCTGTCCGTCTGTCCGTCT
The DNA here is from genome assembly GCA_019049505.1 of Pachyrhynchus sulphureomaculatus. Lineage (NCBI taxonomy): Eukaryota > Metazoa > Arthropoda > Insecta > Coleoptera > Curculionidae > Pachyrhynchus > Pachyrhynchus sulphureomaculatus. Next base: position 94,859,928 of record CM032452.1, on the reverse strand, counting down.
GTCCGTCTGTCCGTCTGTCACACCCGATTTTTCTCCCGAAACTATTTGTCATAGAAAGTTGAAATTTGGTAGTAATATAGGAACTGATGGCCTCATCAGAGCCATGTAGTTTTGAAAGTTAAATTTTGACTTAAGGGGTTAGTTTTGGGGGGTGAAATCGGAAGTGAAAAAAAAAAATTTTTACTAGGTAATCGAGTGTGGTGTCAAATGAAAGCTTGTGAAAACACGAGTAAAAAATATATATATAATGTAATACTTGCGCGCACTTTTCTTTGTATTATTTTTAAAAAAATCGCGAAAAATCGCTGTCCACCCGCCTTATCTCGGAAAGTACTTATCAAAAAATTTTGAAAAAATTCTGGAATATTCTCCACGGGGTGTAGATTGAACGAAAATTATCACGAGTGCATTACCTGTAATAATTTTATCTGATATATAAAAAAAAACAGAAATTTCAAGGTCATCAATTTTCAGTAAAGATTGGAAATAAACTTTGTTGAAACTTATTTGGGGTGTATTTTGTGAAGTCACTGATCATTTTATATCACCGTAACATAAATTTTCACTTAAGGGATTCGTTTTGAGGGGTGAAATCGGAAGTAAAAAAAAAATTTTTTTACTAGATCATCGAGTGTGGTGTCAAATGAAAGCTTGTGAAAACACGAGTAAAAAATATATATATAATGTAATACTTGCGCACACTTTTCTTCGTATTACTTTTAAAAAATCGTGAAAAATCGCTGTCCCCTACCTTATCTCGAAAAGTACTGATCAAAAAATATTGAAAAAATCCTGGAATATTCTCCACGGGGTATAGATTGAACGAAAATTATCATTACCTTTAATAATTTAGCTGGTATAGAAAAAAAAAAAAAATTTCGAGGTCACCAGTTTTCAGTAAAGATTGGAAACAAACTTTGTTGAAAACTCATTTGGGGTCTGTTTTGTGAAGTCACTGATCATTTTATACCACCCTAACAAAATTTTTTATTTTAAAAACAATCAACGTACGGAACACTAATTGTGCAAGTTCAACTTGCACTTGACCGGTTTTTTTTGTATTATTTTTAAAAAATCGCTGGAATATTCTTTACAAGGTGTAGACTAAACGAAAATTATCACGCGTGCATTACCTTTAATAATTTATGTAGTATATATATATATATATATATATATATATATATATATATATATATATATATATAAAATTCAAGGTCATCAGTTTTTAGCAAAGAGCAGAAAAAACTTTGTTGAAAATTCATTTGGGGTGTGTTTTGAGAATTAATTGATCATTTTAAACCTCCGTAACAAAAAATTTTATTTTAAAAGCAATCAACGTACGGAACACTAATTCAGCGTTCTTCAACCTTTCAGTATTTGCGACCCAATTTTCAAACATAATTTTCATCGCGCCTCCCTCCCCTCTCATACAGTAACCATGTATGCAATAATATGTATTTTCGGTATTTTGTTGCTAAAGCTACACTATGACCTTAATTACAAACTACCAGTAAATACAGTACAATAAGTAAATTTATTCATATTTGGCAACACATATCTGCTGCGTTGATAAAACTAGAATCGATGCCTCTCTATTGCTCTCTGTCACGTCCACCATATTGGTAGCGATTTCGCTAGAAGTTCCGAATTGTCTCGAACATTCGAAAAGTCTACCCAAAAGTGTATAAATGCTGCACCTCGTTCAATTACAGCCCGTCTCAGTCGAGTCGATCCTTCTACTGCCATCGGATTTATCGTGAATGTGTATGTTGCAATTTACGTGTTAATTGAAATTCAAGGTATTAAGTATTCACGGCAGTAAATTTATACAGAATCATGGATAAATTTTGAAGTGGGAGTAAGCGAGCGTTAGACGATAGTGAAGCATCAACAAGTGCACAGACGAGCGTGGTTCCAAAAATCAAGAAAATATTCTCAAGAATACTTAAATCTAGGGTTTACCAGTACTGAAGTCAATGAAGAAGAAAGGCCCCTGTGTGTTATTTGCTCAAAAATCTTGGCAGCAGACACCATGAAACCAAATAAACTTAAACGACATTTGGAAACGCTTCATAGTGAGTACCTTAACAAACCCCGAGAATTCTTCGAATAAAATTAAAATCATATGTAAAGCAGAAATTATTTCTTAAAAAAACTTTGTCTGTGAATGAAAATGCTTTACTTGCTTCTTACAAAGTTTCATATAAAATAGCCAGATGTAAAAAGCCTCACACCATTGGTGAAGAGCTTGTTTGCCAGCAGCAACTGAGATTGTAGAAGCTATGATTGGAGATAATTTTGCCAAACAATTGCTATCGATACCTATATCAAATGATACTGTTGCCCGTCGAATTGGTAATATAGCATCAGCTTTTCGGGAAGTTGCGTGACAAATTGTTTTCAATTCAGCTTGATAAGGCAGCAGATGGCAACAAAGATGCTCATTTCATTGCCTATGTTCGATTTTATGATGGTATGTCAGCAGTAGAAGAACTATTTTTTCTGCAAACTAATAGAACTCAAAGCAACATCACTCGCATTATTTGCTATCTTAAATAATTATAAACCAGGCAAATATGGAGTGAAAAAATTGCTATGGTGCTCATTTAATATCTGGAAGATTTCAAAGTGTACAAGCACTTGTGAAACAAAAATCTCCACTGTGTGTGTGTGGACATATTGTATGATCCACAGAGAAGCTCTGGCTTCCAAAGAAATGAGTCCTGCTCTGAATACTGTGCTCACTACAGTTGTAACCGAGCGAAAGCCGAGAAGTTTCGAAATAGTTTATTTGTGATGAAATTGAGCTACGAGAAACTAAATACCTTAAATCTTCAACTCCAAGGAACAAATACACATATATTCGATATAAGTGATGCTTTTTGTAGAAAATTGGAATCTTGGAGCAGAAATGTAAAGCAAAAAAACCTAGAAATGTTTGCAAATGTGGGTGAATGTGTTAAAACATACAAGGCTGAAAAACAACATGTGGAAGTTGTTTTAGTAGCCATTGAAAATCATCTAGCCATGTTGACAAAGAATTTTAAAAAGTATTTTCTTACTGACGACAACTTGGTAGCAAGTTACGAGTGGGTTAGGGATCCATTTTAAAATACTCCCGAAGGGCTCTCAACTTCCGAAGAAGAGATCTTCATAGACTTCACGGCAAGTGGCGAAATCAAAAGACAATTTAATAATTAATAAAACACTCTTTGAATTTTGGGCAGGGGTGAATGATGAGTTTTCTGAACTGAAAAGAAGAACATTTCGTATACTATTAATATTTTCAGCATCCTACCTTTGTGAAACTGGATTTTCTGCGGTAGCTGCTTTGAAAACAAAGTATAGATCTCAACTAAATATAGAAAAAGAACTTAGATTGTTTATTTCTAATATTAAACCATCCTTCGAAAATTTTTGCTCTGCAAAACAGGCCCAAGGGAGTCGCTAATAATTATTAAACTTGTTTTTAATTTAGTATTGATATGTTAATTATTAGGTAAATACATTGTGCAGTACTAATACAATCCTACTTATAGATGTATTATATCAGTGTAAATGTGTATTTTATTTTTTATTGTGTCAGAATGCATTTTGTTTTGCTTTAATTTCAATAAATTATATTAAATATTTTTAATGAATGTTTTTAATAATAATTTCTTTTCGATACGCTCGCGCCCCCCTAATAGTGTAATCACACCCCCCCCTAGTGGGGCGCGCCCCACAGGTTGAGAAACGCTGCACTAATTGCGCAAGTCCGACTTGCACGTGGCAGGTTATTTGACTATAAATATTTGAAAATTATTCTTACGGGCTACCTTGTATAACGGTGAAACTAAACCAAAGCATATAAAATCCTATTTTCTTTTGTCCTATCCTGCGTTAGTATTTTAATTTAATAAAGATAGTGTCAAATTATTTATAAATTAATTAACTGAGATTTTAAATCAGAATCAGTTACTATTTAAATATTAAATTTCTGTTAATTACCAGAAGATATGTTTTATGCAGAACAAACAGATAATATATTATAATTACGAACAATCAAACAACGTGATCATTCAGGTTATAATACATCATAAAATTATGCCCCAGTTGGTGGCCAATTAGCATGAATTTAATTACTAAACGGGTGGTAAAGTCATTAATATGTTAGGTTGCTATATTTTTATTTCTTTTATTTTGTGCACTAAATAACATACGTTTTAGTTTAAGCAGAATAACCTAGACTAGATGATATTTATCTTATAATCTCGCAAAGGAGCTTTCCTTTTTTTTGCATTTTGCAATACAGGCATAGGGTAAAGGTCTTACATTAATGGTAAAATTGTTCCTTTTACTGTGTCTTTTCTAAATAACAGATCTTATTCTATTGGTTGATGTTTCTTTTATAATCATGTTATCAACTAACAGTTATCTAAATGCGTCTTGAGTTAATATAAACTCAAAAAAAATATATATTTAAATTAATTTGTGTGTAGAGTTAATAAAGGGTATCTCAAAATTCACGCAATAAGTAATTTTGATAGAAGAAAACACAAATTTTTAATTAAAAATTGTAATTTTTTTATTGATTCATAGAGTACACAGTATATGGTTATGTATGGAATAACATATCGGGTAAGTAACCTCGACGGCTTAGTTGTCGCACTCTTTTGTCGAAATTTTCCATGACCATGTAGCTGAATTTCATTGATACAGCGCTTAATTTTCTCCTTCAAGTCGTGAGTGGTCGTGGGCTTGTTGGCATAAACTTTAAAAAACCCGAGAGAAAAAAGTCAAACGGCGTTAAAGCGCATGATCTGGGCGGCCAATTCTGATCACCAACACGGGATATTACACGATCAGAAAAAGACTCATGAAGTAATTGAATTGTTTCTCGGGTTGTATGGCATGTGGCATCGTCTTGTTCAAACCACATGTCGTCCACATCCATATCTTGCAATTTAGGCACAAAAAACTGGATTATCATATCGCGATAACGATCACCATTAACTAGCCTGGCCAACCGCATTTTCGAAGAAAAATGGTCCGATGATGCCTCTAGCCCAAAATCTGCACCAAACAATGACAAGTGGATGCATTTGGTTCCCAACAGTCACGTGTGGATTGTCTGAACCCCAAATGCTACAATTTTGACGATTAACGAAGCCATCAAGAGGGAAATGAGCCTCATCGCTGAAGATGATTTTCTTCGAAAAATCAGTATTCACTTGTTGTTGTTCCATAATCCATTCAACTAACTCTCTTCGTTGTGTGTGGTCAGTAGGCTTCAGTTCTTGAGTCAATTGAACTTTGTAAGCATGAAGATGCAAATCTTTCGTAAGAATACGCTGTAGAGAGCTTCTCGAAATGGCCAGTTCTTGACAACGGTGCCGAATTGATGTTCCTGGAGTCACAATGTTTTGGGTCGAACGACTTGTGGAAGGATGGCCAGAGCGTTTAAGATCACTAATTGATCCAGTCTCTCCGAATTTTTCAATTAATCTCTTCACAGATGATGAGGTTAAATCACTATTCCGACCATATTTTGTACGAAAATTTCGAACTGTAGCTGCCAAACTTTTATTATTTTTGAAATATTGCTCAATACCGAAAACACGTTGTTCTTTCGTGTAGCGCTCCATTTTTAATAACCCTGAACTGTCAGCTGTCACGCTGTGTTTTTTGTTGTGTTGACAACATTTTACCATACAAATGGAGCCAAATTCAAATATTGCGTGAATTGTGGGACACCCTTTTAAAATGGAAAATGAAAAGTTACATTTTCGTCATGTTATGTTATAAGAATTTAAAAAGAGAGTGAGTGTTGAAACTGCAACAAAAAATATTCAAGACGTTTATTTGGATCGTGCTCCTGCTCCTAGGACAGCTAAACAGTGGTTTGGTCGATTTCGAAACGGAGACTCCAATCTAAACGATAAACTTCGGTCTGGGCGACCTCCCGGCATTGATAATGACTTTATCCTTGACTTAGTGAATAATAATCCAGGGATTATCACTGAAGAGATTGCTGAGAGACTAAATGTTGATAACTTTGGCTGCATTTCACCATTTAAACCAACTTAGATACACTTCGAAACTCGATATAAGGATTCCGCACGTTTTGACAGAACTGAACAAACGAAACCGTGTTTTTACAGCAAGTTCTCTCCTCGCCCGTCAACAAAACGAACCTTTCTTGGATCAAGTCATAAATGGAAATGCAAAATTGGATGTATATAACAACATAACAAGAAAAAGAAGCTAGAAGCATAGAAGGGAAAGAGTAGAATCTATGGCAAAGGATGAACTGTAGCCAATGAAGGTATTGTTATGTGTCTGGTGGGATTGCAGAGGAATAATTTTTTACGAGCTTCTTTCACGTGGTCAAACAATAACTACGGATAAGTAATTTGAGCAACTCACCCAACTCAATGTTGAAATCGAAGCGAAACGTCCAAATTTGGTCAATTGGAAAGGATCATCTTTTACTATGACAACGCTAGATCACACGTCGCTCAACAGACACTGAAAAAATGTAGGGAGTTAAAATGGGAAATCCTCCACCACCTCCCGTATTCTCCTGACCTTGGCCTTTCAGACTTTCATCTGTTTCGTTCTATGCAAAATAATTTTAATGGAAATAAATTTGATTCTGTGGAAGAAGTTAAAAACTACCTTACCTTTCTTTGAAGAGAAATCACGCAGTTTATACAAAGAAGGAATTCAAACACTTGTAAAACGATGGGAGACAGTTATGAAAAATGATCGAGAGTATATTACTGATTAATAACTACTATTTTTTATGAAAATGTATTGCATTTTAATTTGGTTATAATCGGGTGCAAACTTTTGCAATCAGCCAATATATGGCAATTGCAATAATAGGACAAATCACTAGAAAGATATATTTAAGGCTTGAAGAACACAAACTTAGTATCCACAGGAAATAAACTGTATCAGTTCTGTTTCAACAATTGATACCCTTGCATCAACACGTCTTGAGAAAGCTAACTCCTAGTATTGCATTCTACTGTCGATTTTCAAGAAAAAATGCCATCCAATATTTCTGATGTGCAGGAACGGATGCCTGATATTGTTTTCAAACATCATATCATAAAATGTTTTTTAAGGGGTAACATCACCTTGGCGCTCGGAAAAATAGGTACAAAAATAATTTTTTTTTTGACGCAGTTATTAAATATATAAAATAATTTTTCTCTTACACATATACATAGTAGTTTTATCAATAATTTGAAATACCAACGAATAAAAAAAAAAATAAAAAATTACAAAGATATGAGCCATCAAGTAGGACCCTCTTTTGAAAATCCTTGCTGATGGTGTTCTTATTTTCTCTCAGGCAACGTCTGACAAATATAAAATAATCTTTATCTTGTTTAGAAAGGCTAAGATGTAGCATAGGAAAAAAACTTTTAAAATTTTTTTGTAAAGATGACAACTGTTTGAAAAAAACTCTGATTTTTACCGAAATATTAAGTTTAAAAAATTTATAACTTATGAACGAGGTACCCAATCAAAAAATCCTATGCTACATATTATAAAGAATATGTGTTGTAAATTTTAACAAAATCGGTTAAGTAGATCTTAAGATATCCTCTAGACCAGGGGTGCTGGAACTTGAACTGCTGGCGATCTACCTCAATATTGTTAGACTACGATCGATCGACTCTGAGAGGCTGCAAGTAAGTGTGATGCAGGATTCTCGTCTAGGTAGGGTGTATCGTGGCATAGATATTCGTTTTCCGCACAATATGCATTTTTTTAGTCAAGGTAAGTGTAGGTCTGCTCTAAAATGTCAATGAAAAAACTCATAATTATTCAAAATTGCGAGTTTATTGGTTCTTACAAAACAAACGAGTTCTAGTGTTTAAACTTAACTAAAGAGATGGTACGTAATTACCGAGTGCTAATCGCAAGCATGATGACATATATTCGTCAGTTAGTCGATTGCGATATTTTGACTTAATTATCTTCATTTCAGAAAATGCAGACTCGCACAAGTAAGTTGACCCAAACATTGCCGTCAGTTGAAGGGCGATTTGCCTTGGATTCGGATATTTATCTTCAGATATAAAACACCAGAATTTTGTATCAGATGCTGTGGCTTTGAGATGTATAACTGATATAATCTGCACTATCTCATTTTCAACAGAACATGAGTCCATGTTAAACTGACTTGCTATTTCAGTAGCTAATTCCTCAATGTTTTTACACGAAAAAGGATAACTCATAAATGATGCGATGTTTGCCAATTTACTTAAATCATAAAAACGTATTTCGAATTGGCCCAAAATATTTGATAATTCTGCCTCATAAATATTATAATTCAACTGAGGAATCCTTGCTTTCAAAGACGGAAAATTTTTCAGATCCTTCCTTTTCAGTTGATCTATCATAAGTTGCAATTTACTTTTGAATGCGTTTATTGCGCTAATCATCTCAATAATAGTTTTTCCTTTACCTTGAAGCTCCAAATTAATGGTGTTTAAATGCATTGTGATGTCTGTCAAAATGCCAAATCAGTCAGCCATTTTCCGTTTTTTAACATCTGAGTGTCATCATCAGTGTGTTCAGCTGACTCACTATCTTCCAACTGCAATTTAAAGAGCCGTCGTTGCAAGCTATGTGCACGCATAGAATTCACAATTTTTATTGCAATGTCTATAATCTCCTCCATGTTTAGAACTTTTGAACACAAAACTTGTTGAAGTATAATGCAATGGAAGGAGAAAAAAATGAAGGGAAATCATCATTAGCTCGACACAATGCCACAAAACCGTTTTCGTTTCCAGTCATTGCTGGTGCTCCATCGGCTGTAATGCACACTAGTTTATATATTGGTAGCTTGTAGTTTGTTACAAAATTGAAGAAAACGTCATATATATTTTCGCCACGGGTCTTTCCTTTCAGAGGAATCATTGTCAAAAACTCTTCCTTAGCCGACATGTCATTGAATACCATTCGAATAAAAATACACAGCTGGGCAGTGTCTGTCATATCGGTGGATTCGTCGAACTGTAAAGAAAAGTATGTACATTCTATGATATCATGTTTTAGTTTATCTGTTATGTCCTGAGTCATGACTTCAACACGCCTTGTGACAATCGGACGAGATAATTGAACTTCTCTAATAGCAGACATAATCTCTGTTTTATTTTTAAAATCTCCAAATAAAGTCTCACCCGCGTCAACAAATGCTTCCTTCACAACCAATCCATCATCAAATGGTTTCTTGTGTTTCGCCAATATATGAGCTAATTTAAATGACGCGATCGTTGCAGCTTTTGATTGTTTGGCTACTCTTGTGAAAATGGTTTGTTCTTTTTTCAAACAAGTATCAAATCACTTACTTTTCGTTTTCTTAATTCCCTCTGTGACGGAAAATCCTTTTCATAGTTTTTATGAACCGTTTTATGATGCCTCTCTAAGTTCCCACGCTTAGGTATTGCAACTGACGCACGGCAAATGAGACAAATGCACTTATCCTTTACCATACAAAAGAAAAATTCTTCCTCCCAATCGTTATTAAAATGATAAGTTTTACTTTTCTTCGCCGCACTCATTTTGGACTATTTATTAATAAACTTTTTATCGATGTATCGCCTTCAAGTTACAACTCAGACTGACTCCTATTCCTGCAGGCGCAACATTTATATCGGCGCGAACGAAGTCTCGAATGTTCCCGTCAAACACGCCGCCCGAAGTTTCTAGAAAAATCGGCGGGAATCAAAAACGCGGCTTTTCTTTGACAAGTACCGCGCGTTCCTTTGATAAAGCCGCCTCTTGCCGCTAGCAGAGGGTTATTACGATAAAAGAAAGTTATGAGGGGGTTATTCTGGCCTAATTGTGGATCGAATAAATTTTAGTAGTTTATTCATTACATTTTGTTTTAGTTACCTAAAACGAAATCTATGAATAGTTCTAAATCGGAATTTTTTTCTCGAGATCGACTTAAAAAGCACTCACGATCGACTTGTCGATCGCGATCGACCGTTTGAGCACCCCTGCTCTAGACCAATTTGGAAAAAGTAGTTTCGAAAAAAATAGTACGGCATGAGCGTCTTAAAATCAAATATTTTTTTTTTAAATTACCTTCAATCTGCGTTTCCTGGACCATACATGAGGTCTTCCATTGTTGCCGCGATGTCCTCCGACTCCTTTTCAGCAGCTCTTTTCAATTTTCTGGCCTCTTTAGTCAAATTTTTTTATACGCTTTATACGCTTAACCGTTTTTGAGATAGAGTGCGGAGAGCGCGCAACGCTCAGCCATACATAGCATAATGCAAGGTGCGTGGGTCCGGTAAATAATACGTCGTATAAAGTTAATTAATCACTAGAAATCCATAATTATGAATAATTTGCATTATTTATTAATTAGTACATTATATTTAATAATATTTTTCATTTATCAAATATATTCGTTTAATAATACTTACCTACTTGGTGTAATTAAAAAATTGTTAAGTGAAATACTTTAAGTATATTTTAATTATATTCTAATATATCTTAATTATATTTTAAGTAGAGAATGAATTAAGTACTTTTTCTTTAAAATGTGTAAACTCTTAAATACTTATATTACTATTAAGATTATACCTACAGTATTACCATACTAAGCTGCAAATCCCAAGCTAGATGAAACATCTAATAGACCTTTAGATCCATATCTTCTATGAAGAAATACAGAAAGGCCTAATAGTAGCTGTGATGAAAATGACCGTTCTCGTATCGAAGCCATTATTGCATGATTTATTGATGTGAAGCGAGATATTTGCGAAAAACCGATTTTTGTGACCTTTGACTTTGAATATCTTAAGACACGGACGCGAGATTTTATGAGACTTTAGAGACAACTTTTAGAATGCCAAAATAAAGGTTTATACAAGTTTACAGCTTATTATCTCTCATTCCGAGGTGAAACCTCTAATGTGACTGGACAAAAAATGGATCCCGCGCCAACGAATCAACGCTACTATCTATGATTCCGACAAAGCGTTAAGAGTACGCACAGCTCACAAATTCTCAGTTTACTGTGAACTGCTGACCAGTAAGAATCGGTAATATCAAACAAGACTTTATTGAATCAACTGAGACTTTCCAGACAAAATATCACTTACCAACGAATATACTCTCGGTAATACAAGGAAACAATTGATAAAATTTACTTATTTACTACGCAGAAATAAAATGAGTTCTAATGCAGGATGAAAGGGTTAAATTACTAGCGCAACAGTCCGACACTGGAGTGTCGTCAAAACTGGCGACGTCTAATTATAACTACAATCAGATAATATAATTATACGGGTTATAAAATACATCGTAAAATTATGCCCCAGTTGGTGGCCAATTAGCATGATTTTAATTGATGAACGGGTGGTAATATTATTAGTATGATATATTTATACTACTTTGTTTCTTTTTTGCAGAAAAATATTTACATATTACATTATTTAAGGTTGATAATTTACGCCTATAGACGTTCTCGATACTGCTAAAATATCGATATTAAATCTCGATATTATGTGAGGTTATATGTTTTTCATATAGTATTTTAATTTTATCGCTTTCCTTGGCATCTACAATTACAGGTCAGTTAATAAATTTTGAAAGCAGAACTGAAACAAGATGAAATAAGGAGTCGAAATAATCTTCCTTAAGCTCAATACATTTTTTTCAGCGATTTTCCAATTCATTTACCCTATTTATGAAGTGGATTTACGACTTCAAAATGCCCATCTACGGATGCTATCACCTCATTATTTGTTGAAAAACACTTCCCACGTAGAAATCCTTTGAGGTTTGAGAACAGAGGGAAGTGAGACGGAGCCAGATCTGGCGAATAGGGTGAATGTTCCAATAATTCGTACCTTAATCCGACTAGTTTTGCCGTTACAAAAGCACCTCTGTGAGCAGGTACATTGTCATGATGAGACATGATTTTTTTCTTCTGCAAACCGGGCCTATTTTCACGAATTTTCTTACCCAGCTGGTCCAAAAGGTTACAATAATACTCTCCGGTCTGAAAGCAATCAATTAACAAAATTCCTTTTGCATCCTAGAAAACTGATGCCATAATTTTTTTTGGACAACTTTGACCACTTTGGCTGCTTTAGAGCAGAACAATCGGGCTCTGTCCACTGTGCGGTTTGTTGTAGCAGTTCAAGATCATATTGGTAAGCCCAAGTTTCATCCATAGTTACAAATCGACGCACAAAATCAGTTTTATTATTTGTAAAACGAGCCAAATGTTGTTTAGAAAGTTTCTCTCGAGTGTGTTTTTGTTCCGATGTTGGCAAATACGGCACTTATCTTGTGAATAGCTTTCTCATACCCAAACCATTAGTTAAGATCTCCTGTACTGATCCATGTGAGATGCCTATAGCGTCAGCTAATTCATCTACGGTTAATCGATGGTCTTTCATTATCGGGTCTTGTACTTGCACAGCAGTTTCTTCAGTTGTAGAAGTTTTTGAACGTCCTGAACCTGGATCGTTATTGACGCTTGTACGACGACGTTTAAACTTTAGAGTCTATCTATGAACAGTTGAAAATGAAGGAGCAGATTCCTTTAATACTTTTAATAAACCTTCCAAACAAAGAATTTTATCACTGCACGATATTCAGTTTCTTTTATTTTTAAAAAATACTCAAACACGACTACTTTAACCAGCTGATAAGCGACAAATGACTTGACAGATTGACTTGAAATTTAGGGTGTGTTCATCCGATGCTCCTTAGGTGTCGCTTTCAAAACTTATTGACTGACCTGTATAATCGGAAGAATATAAATAAGTCACATTGTGCTAAATCCAACACAAACTTTTCATTTTATTTATTCAAGGATGTTAAAGTCCTAACGAGCGGCCAGATGTTGTATACGGTTGAGTTCGGAAATTCTCAATTCATATTTATTCAACCTCATAGTTTTTTTTTTATAAAATCACTTTTTGAATGTTAACTCAATTATCTTCTAGCTCCAAGAGAAAAGTTTTCGAAAATTAATAATAAAAAGCAGCCTAGAGAGAAAAACTACTTATGATGGCTTGGAGAGGTGGGTTGATTAAAATATATAATAGAAAGGCGTCTAAGATTGGAACTGTGAGAAAACCTAAGACTTCTAAAATAACACAGGTCAACAAAAAAAATATTTGTAAAAACTTTTTAAATGTATTTTTGGGTGTTGAAACCGTATCTGGTATCAGTTTTTTTGTATCACCCACAGTTCTCTCACAATATGACATCGATTAAATTTTAAAACAGGGAAAATTTGACACATAAAAAATAAAAACTTAAGCCGTACTTTTATTTCATTAGGCTACAGTTTTGATCTCTTGTTCGATAATGGTAAATAGATGTTCCAGATTCCAATAAATGTTTTTTCTTTCAACCTAGAACCAAGCAATTCTGCTTTTTCCTTAGTCAAACCTAAATCACTCACTAAATCATTTAACTCAGCTTGTGTAAACAACTGTGGTTTTAAATTTTCTAGAGAACATTAAAATTGATCATCATCCGGTCGACTTTCATTAAATTCGGGACTGGATTGTAAAACGTCATCAATAGACTGAGGTAGCTCAGGGACAGGAAGTCGCGGTCCATGTCTACCGGCCGATTAGCTGAAGTAAAGTTAGGATAGACAATTACTTTCTTATTTTTGGAGTTATATTTAGAAACATCAACGCTGCAAAAATAACAATCATTTGAATGATTTTCTTGCTCTCTCTATACCATGGGTACTGCAAATTTAAAAGCTTTCTTTTCTTTCTTATACCATTTCCTAAGATCCTGGACACAAACATAACGTACTTTCTTGATTACCGATTTCTACACCAAAATATGCAAAGTATACTTTTTTTTACAAAGTTAGTAATGTTTCTTTGATGTTTTTTAACTACAAACTCGCCACATATATAACGAAAAGTGTTAGGAGAGTTTTTACAACCACGATTAGTCATACTTTGAGTGTGAATTAAAACACATGGGTTAAACACTGCACAAACAGCTGTGACATATATCGGAACTGCCAACCTGATAACATTTGATTTTACTACTGCCAACCTTATAAAATTCTGATTTTATTGCCAACCTAATAATATTCGAATGATAAAAAATAAACTTTTGACATTTTGAATATTAAAATGTGAAAAAAATTGGCGGGTGCTACGACTTTTTTATTATTATTTTCGGACTCAGCACACCAAAAAACATAGGAATCAGGTAAAATTATTAAAAAAGTTTTTTCATCGTTGGCCTGGCCCGACAGAAACTGATTGACTGAATTTGAAGAGAAGAAAATTTCGGAGAATAATTATGTAAATGAATAAGGTGAGGCAAGTAAATAAGCTAAAACATAAACTGCAAAGACTGCAAATTTGCCCTTTTTAAACAATAAGATTTATTTATTTCAAAATTATATTTATCAGATTAGTTTATGGCTCGCTTAAACCAAAACGCATTCGGAATAAGTTAATTATGCAATTCTAGTAAATCCCACACCTTCATTATAAAAATAATTCATATTTTTCGTATTTATAATCGTTGGCTTGGTCGCTACTCATTAGGATTTGATTAGATTTTTTTAGTAATATAAACTTCTGGGAATATGTCAGGAGAATGGAAAGATTTTCTGTAAAAAAATTAAATTTTAATGAGCAGTTTTAGGAAGTAAAATCTATTCGGTCTGGTCATCGATGTTCTGAGAACTGACGAAAACTTTACATTTTTACCTGCATTTGCAAGGATCAAAGCAGGATTTTAAAAAGATGATAGTTTGCAGTAATTTAGTAGTATCTAGCACTTAAACAAAAACTAAGACATCTAAGAAAAAATAGGTTTATTAAGATCAGTAATAAAAGAAATGAAGATGAAAATGATTAAGGTGTGTGCCTAAAGGTGTTTCAACACATTGTTGAGGGCTTGGACGATGATGAATAGTGGCAGTAGCCTTATGCAACCTCAGTAGAGCTTTTAACCATGTCATCCATACGATTCTTTAGGCAACGTTGGAATTTTTTGGCCTTGGCTTCTTAAATCTTACCTATAACCGTAATCCAGCGGTTTGATTAAATAACGATCTTTCTGCTTAGAGGTTTATTGTAACCAACATACCTCGGGGCTCAATTCTCCGATCTATGTTATTTAAAACTTATGTCAATGGTTTCAGCGCTGCCATTTTGTAGATGTCGAAGAAATCACTACAGTAATAACTGAATTCCACTATAACAGTTTTAACTAAAATACTTCACAGTCTGTCAAGTAAGAACGTGTCCGCGATATTTCATTTCTGGTAGATGCGATTCTAGCGATTCAACAAAAAATCGGTAGAGGGAACCTTTGCCTACGACGCATTTTAGTAAAAGTATCAGTTGATTCTAAACTTTTGCCGAACTCACATAAAATCCAAAATGAATCACTTCATTGTGCGTCCGTTCGAGACAGTCTTTCTGTGTTTCCAACCAAGGGGGGCTAAAATGACACATTTCGCGCCGCTAAATATATTAATAGGTCGGTCTCGTTTGTAAAGAAGTGGGCCAATCATTTTAACCAGATGAAAAATGTCTGCGACTTACCAAAACGTGGCTCGGTAGGCAAAATCACTCCGAAAGGCGAAAAACGAATCCCATCTTTGTTTTCACGGGACCCAGGGCCGGCCCTAGGTTGTTTGCCGCCATAGGCAAACTCAAAAAATGCCGCCGCACCCAAACTTAAAGAAAACTATGTTAACCAGGAAAATAACATATAATTGAATTAAGACAATAATACTAATACAGATTTACGAAAAATTGTTTTATTGAAAAATAATGTTTATATTTTTAACGAGCTAACGACAACGAACTTACAAACTAGAACTAGTACCTACTATTTTCAGAGATAATTTAAATATACTTTTAAAACAATGAACAAAACTAGTACAATAATATACAAAGTCTAAACCTAAATTAAAACAATTTTTTTTGACGTTTCATTTCTGCAAAATCGCGAATAATTTCTTTTAGATCTAATTTATTACTCAATTTGTGTTCAATAGCCAACATTGCTAACTCATTAAGACGATTTCGCGTAGTCATAGTTCTTAAATAACTTTTTATTATTTTTAATTTAAAAAAAGTTCTTTTGCCGGTAGCAATAGTTATGGGCAGCGTTAACAAAATTCCTAGAGCAATCCCAAATTTTGCCCAATTTTAAGGGAACTGGACCTTCTTTCTTAGTTAAAAGTGAAGAAACAAGGCCTATTTCGTCAGCCAGATCTAAAGCGTTAAGATCGGATTAATCGCCATCTATCAAGACGTTTTCGAGATGTCTTTAAGTTTATAAACATCATATAAAAATTCAAAAGAGTTATTATGACAATTTAGTGGGTTCAATCTCGGCTCCAATGCACTGATCGCCTTATCTATAGTCAAGAAAAAAAATTCTATTTCATATTTTTGTTTTGGATCTTGTACTTAACGGTTCGTCTAAACTTTCATATGAAAAATTTCGTTTTGCAGTCCGAACACGATGACGTGGTGTACCAACCCAGAACTTCTGGGTACTTTTATAGAAAGGCTTCTGGCAGAAGCCTGTCTATTCCTGTTGTATTTGATTTTACTACTCATATATTTTCTAGCTTCAAGTAATCGAAATATATTTTGGTGGGTTGTGTTTATTTTTTTGTGCTCTAGTAATTCAGGCGGTTTTGCCGCCCATAAATTTTTCCGCCGTAAGCAGTTGCCTACCTTGCCTACCGCCTAGAGCTGGCCCTGCGGGACCTGAAATTGACACTGCTTCAAGGGGCGGCAAAATTAAGAAAATCTGGTTTGAATGTATCCCATGAGACCATTCGACAACATCTTCGTGCTCATGATGTCAAATTCTGAAGCACGTGGAAGAAACCTTTACTGGGCGAAGACCATGTCGCGAAGCGGCTCGCTTGGGCCCACGATAAGATACCAGAGTGGCCCTCACAATCGCCGGACCCCAACCCTATTCAAAACGTTGATTTGAAAAAATTGCAGAGTATGCAGAAAATCTCGTCGACAGCATGCTTCGAAGATGCCAAGCAATTACTGATGGAAGAGGCGATTGGACAAGTTACTAAAGTAATTGCGCTGTTGTCGGTACACCAAAGAATACATTGATGGCAAAAAATGTCCTCGAGACACATTTTTTCAAGAATACGAGCGGTCACATTCTTACTTGACAGACTGTAGCTTTCTCTAGCAAAGATCCCAGATTGGATTACGAGTATCAACTTAACGCTCAAGGTATTGCTTTTATTAAGATGGGCCTGTATGGCTTTATTGTATAAAAAACTTCTGTATGATTGCATGTGCCTAGGAAGCGTGTTTTTTTTATAGAAAAAAACAGAACGCTAAGGGCGAAGCTAGTTATAAACGGAAGGGGGTCATCGATCGACAAACGGGGGCGCCAAGCAATAACCAGGAGGTAAAACACTTGGATGAAAAAGACTCTTTTGTACTGAAAGCTTATACTCGTTCCAACACAGTGAACCAAAAAGCGAGTGACTTCAGTGCAAGGAGATTTTTTCATAAAAATAACCCCCTCTCTAAAAAGTTACACTCAACTTCAAAATTGATAGCTGGAGGAAAGAGGGGAGGGAGAAAGTTTTTTCTAAGAAGCGTATTCTCTACATCCATAAAGGAGGCATATGCTGAATAATATTATAACATTATCAAAGGCTATCTCTCTAAAATAATGACAGATTATTAGCAATATATAAGAGAGATTTTGCAATGCCTATTTTCAGCATACTCTTTTATCGTTATCGTTATTAAAAAACACACATAATACGAGTATAAATGTGAAGGATTTCACATAAAAAGGATTTTGCAACTTGTTTCTAACTTCATTTGCAACTCAAACTGTGATTTTTCACGAATACAATTTAGCCAGAGAAATAAAAGTTATAAAACATAACGTAAATGCTAACAATAGTTGTAAAGCAATTTATATTTAATCTGGAGTGCCAGTGTGCTTTGTAAAAGTAATTAGGGGAAACACATTTCTGCACAACATTTGTTAGATATACTATATGTTCTTTTATTAAAGGAATTCATAATATTTATCTTTATTTATCTACTGAAGTAAAATTTTCTTTCAGATTCATCAACGTTTTCATGCTGCCAAATTGGATTCTCAATAAGTAGACTTACAGGTAAAATAGTATTTAACAGACAACCGACGTTGTTAGGTTAACTATGGTGATTCATGGACGCACTGATTTATTTTAATGCATCTGTTACAAAACACATGACACAGATAAGGCTAATAAAAAACTTTTTAGAAAAAATATCATTCTAAGATTGGCGAATAAGACCGATATTGTGGCTACTAAAATAGACACTATTTTTTATTTTTTATATATGAGCATTTCCGTAAATTGCTGGTATGTTAGAAATTTTTTTTGAAAGTGACACTCATTAAACTCGATTTAAATCGTTTCTTAAACTTCCAAAAATAATTATTCATAGCTGAACACGACTTTTTTAAGAACCTTATTTTACGGCTTAGTCCCCAGCGATAATCCGATAACATACTTGCTCCACTTGACCTGGTATGGTCTTTGAATTGCTAAAATATCCTGATGGAATCTTTCTCCATTCTCATCGCATATATACTACCGGGGGGGGGGTTCCAATTATATATCATTGTTATCTTTTAAATTACAGCATTCCTTGTAGTAAATAGAGGAACAATTCCATACTTTTTCGACTACGCATGCTTCAAATAACGATAACAACATAGTCTTTATGCTTAAAATAAAGGTAACGACAAAAGTGTGTCAAAATAAGCATCGCAAAATCTCTCTAACGTCATAAAAATAGTAGACTGCCTATCAAATAATAGCTCTCTACATGTGCGCTGCGCAGTATGTCAATTAGCAGACTTGTAATGATAGAATACTTACTTTTCTATAAGGGTTGGTATTCTATTGAAGAGAATAACACCGAATTATGGCAGTACTACCAGCACTATCGAATTTTTCCCTAGGTGGCGTTTAATCACATTTGCAGATTTGTTGTTAATTAACAACAATCAGAAGCATAAGATATTCTAAGAAGTCAACTCCTATTTTAAAAATGTTTTGATAAAAAGTGGGCAGAGTAAACTACAATATTTATTAATTTTTAATCAACATGTAGGTTTTGTGGAAAATCTAATTATATTAGTTATTGGTTTATTCCTAATATGCCATGAGTAATTGATACATTGAAAATTACAGGGGAAATTGTAAATTAGTATTCACGAAGAACTAATTTAAAGTAGTTTCTGAAGCGTTATTATTTAAATTCTAGAATTATAAATATGTATATATATATATATATATATATATATATATATATATATATATATATATATATATATAAATATATATATTTATATGTATATATATACATATATATATATATATATATATATATATATATATATATATATATATATATATATATATATATGTTACAATAGAGATTTTCATGGATGGTGGAATGTAATACATTAAAATTCTGGGTTTCAATCCGTTCATCTAATAATGAATTTGCACGACGTTTCGCCAAAATCTCATTTGCCATTTTCAAGTGCTCTTGCTACTCGATACTATGAACTCGTTGCTGCTGCAGCTCTCAGCTAACTAACTACTTAATTACAGCTAACTAAGTTAGCTTCGTGCCGCAGCAGCAGCAAGATCACAGTATCGAGTAGCAGCAGTAGCAAGTGCATTTAAAAATGCCAAATAAGATATTGGCGAGACGTCGTGCCCGTTAAACCGGGTTTCCACCAAACGGACATAGCACGAAACACAAACAAAAACTGTTTTTCTCAACAAAAAGAGCCATGTTTTGTAAAAAATGACCAGTTCCGAAAACATGTTTGCCGGAGAACAGTGTTTTTAGTAAACAAAACACTTCCCCATCTCGAGTCGGTACACCAAAAGAAAACAAATTTGTTCGTGTTTTTTTAGTCGGTTTGGTTGGAACACCTGAATGTTGTAGTTTTATTCTTTGCGACATTTGTACTCTACTCTTTCAACTAGTTATTAAGTTTTTATCAACTGTATTTATGAAGAGTTTGTCAACATTTAAAGTTAGTACCATTTTTTTATATTGATTTTATTAAACTTTTTATTCGATTATATGTATATGCATTTAGTTACAATGTTGCTATGATTAAAAGAGTTGACTACAAAACAGATTTACCAAACTGTAGTTTTAATTCATTTTAGGCCATGAATTCCAAAAAGTAGGGAACTAAAAATCAGTGCAGCAATCTAACTGAAATTTACTGTTAACATACTAACTTGTGGGACTCAAAAAGTATAGATTATAAGAATAAAATAAAAAACAAGATTCACTCAAAAAAATTGGTAATACTTTTGAAAATAGCAGTGATGAAATCGAGCGAAAAATCAGAAACCTGTTCAGTCAGTACAACAGGGAAAGAAGGACGTATACCATAAAAGCGTGAAAAAGTTTGGGGCTGGACACCCGTTTTTTTCAACATGGTTTGGATATGATGCCATGAGATTTTTATATGACAAGAATAAACCGAAGAAAGGAAGGCTTACCCTGATATAATGTTGAACAGCGTTATACGGGGCCTCACATACATCCGGTATGATTCGTGATACAGAAGAATTTGAAATTTTGAATAAATATGATTGAAAACTGTCCCCAATGGCTAAGTACCTCAGAGTTACTGCCAGGCGATCCTTCACTGAAATTGTGTACCGGTAATTTGTATTTTTCTTGGCAATTTGAGGTCCTAACAAATTAATTAATAATTCAAAATCGGTACTTGACATTGGTAAAATTGCAACATTGTCAGTGCTTAAATCAGCCAGTAATTCTTCTGTATCGTAATTCACTCTCCTTTTTAATAGAAAACTGACCCAATACCTTGGTTTTTTCTGTTTTGGCCATTAACTGAAAACGAACCACAGCTAATTACAAAAAAAATCGTGGTCTGAGAAGAATATTCTTGCGGGACTAAACAAAATGGGAAAAAGAGAACAAACAATAGCAACAAAACTTTTGGAACAGTCCATAGGAACTGTTTGAAAAAACAAAACATGTTTCGTTTTGTTTACTGAAAACAGAAGTGTTTTTTTAAACTGTTCGTTTGGTGGAAATCCAGCTTTAGGCGAATAGATTGAAACCCGAATTTTAATGTATATATGTTTTGCTATATATGTATATATTTATAGATATATATATATATATATATATATATATATATATATATATATATATATATATATATATATATATCTATAAATATATACATATATATACATATATATATATATATATATATATATATATATATATATATATATATATATATATATATATATAGCAAACTTGAAAGTTTTGGGGTAAGCGGTCATGGAAATAGGGCTTAAAAATTTTTAAACACTTTTTTTTAGCTACGCCAAGCTTTTGAAAATAATTAATTTTCTTCTTCAGGGCTACAAATACAATATAAAATTAGTTTCTAAGGTTTACAAAAGAAAAAACCTAAAATATTAACATCAAAAAATTACTTACTGCTAGGTGGTGCTTGTTAGGATAATTTCTTTCAATGAAAATTAACATTCTTGTTAGTATTCATGAGAAAAAAATTTTTTGTTTACTCCATTTTGTTAGACAGGCTACGAACGACTGATGTGATCTAATTACCAATAAACCGTTAAGAAAATAAGGATATTTTCGAATTCCTTTACGAAGTGAAAGTGTCCCTATATATTCCTCTTTTTGAGATACAGTAGATATGAGAGAGAGATTAATATGTAGATTCTGCTTGTAATTCTATTAACGTAAGAGAAATCGAAATTCTTACTTCTATATCCAGTTTTATCGACGAAGGGACAGGAAATCATTTTAACGTTAGAAATATTCCCACGACGTTAAAATAAATATGGGATACTATCTTAGTCAAAGTATAAGTACTTGGCTTGTGTTTCCTTGAGTTTATTCAGTGTTCTTTCTCTTCCTCTTTATTCGGCGTTAATCCTCCATGAGTAGACATACATCTTTTTCAATTCTCTCCATCTGTTTCTATTTCATGGTATCTATCTCTTTCTTGTCACTCCCCTTAATATCACCATACGATCTTAGTAAAAGCCGTAATAAATTATTTTTTTCTCGCCAAGATTTCCAAATTTTATGACATCTTCCATTTTGGGACATTCTTCAATGCATTCTACAGATTTTATATCCTTTTACGTAATATTCAGGACTGCCCTTTTCACGACTGGGTAGTTTACACTATTCTTTTCGCGATTGTTCACGTTTCAGCTCAGTATAACAAACTGTGATGAAACACTAATAGTTTTATTTCTATGTAGGTTTTAAATCTTTTATTTTCGTTGTATAATATATACATTACTCCCCTAACAGCTATTCATGGGTGTCTTATTTGCCAGTTTAAATCAGCTTTTCGCTTTTTTACCCAGGTGTATACATGTATTGTTCTACTTTTTGAAACCTCATTCATATTAGTATGATAGGTTCATTATTCTGTACAGAGGATCTATTCTTTATTTTTATTTTGCTCATATTTATACAAAATTGTCACTATTTCCTCTGAATTTCCTGTTAACACTTATTTATCATCGCTTATTAGCAAACGTTCTCTTCAGTATACTACTAATTTTACGGAGTAGAAATCTCTGAAGAGGCCTTGTGTATACTTAAACCAAATATACAAGGTATATAAGAATGTGGGCGAAATCACAGGTTAGTTAACAATAAAATAAACTAATACTACACTGCTTATTATTGGAATAAGAAATTAACTGAACATTAATTCGTTGTTAAATAATGTAAACTGCGAGAATCCTCTTCTTGGAACCTAATTATATATTTTTTTAAATGTTTTTTTTTTATATATTTAAACATTTTGGGGGTCTTAGAAGTGCTAAAAGGCTTTTAAAGATTATACACTGCTTAACAATTTGTTCTTATTACAACATAGCAACAGCCAAATAAAAATTGCTCTTAAGTCATCTCAACAATTATTTACTTACACTGAGGAGTTCAGATTTAAGAATTGGCGTTCTGTAACGTGCCTGTGATAATGTAGAAATTAATGCGACAAAATTATTTAAATCGACATGCAGCTTTGTTGCAGCATTTTATGCAGTGAATTAGTTCACTAAATGAGTCTTTTTATATAAATTTTTTGGGATTTTGTTCGGGATCGTAGTCACCGTTGCCAAACATTTTCATTTATTTCCTCTCACGGTCTCTCTTCTATACGTTTAGGAAGAACCTTTCCCCTTATAAGCCTTTAATGTCCACTTTTTGCGTTAAAAGACGCCCTTTCTATCTATACCCTTACCCTTGAAACCTGGTTACTTTACATCTTCTTTTGTAAACAAAATATTATTAAAATTATCTGTTAGTTCCTTTTCTAAAGTTAAATAACTTTAGGAAAAATACATCACATCAAATTAATTTTCTGACCGCAATCTTCAAGGAATCTCAGTAATTTTAAATCTTCTTTCTTGATTTCTCTATCGATCTGTCTGAGCGAATTTTTGATTATTTACCATTATTTTTACTTTTTAAGCAATAAAATTAGCCTCAGTCACGCAATTTTTCAAGGAATCTCAATAATTTATTTTTATGATCCTCGTCTTTGATTTCTCTATGGATCTGTCTGGGTCGATTTTTGATTATTTACCATGATTGATGCTAAGGTCCGTCAAGCTCTTATAGGCACAGCTTCTTCCCAAAGGTGCTCTATATGTAATGCTCTTCCGAAAGAAATGAACAAATTAGAAATTATTGAGGGGATGGAGGTGAATGTAGAAGGGAACAAGTATGGTCTTTCAACTCTCCATATATGGATGAGGAATATGGAGTAGGTTCTACAGTTAGCATATAAAATACCTTTAGGAAAGTGGACTGAAAGTACTTTGTTGGAGAAGACAATTCCTGAGATTCAGAATAACATTCAGAAAGAATTGGGGATACTGGTTGAGTGTGTCAAGCAAGGGGCAGGTAATACGAATAAAGGCGATACAGCCAGGAAGTTCTACCAAAATATAACGTTATTTCTAAAATCACAGTGGTTGATGAAGATCTTATTAAGAGGCTTTACATTATTTTGCAGCTAATAGCATCGAAAAATGGTATTGACGTCAATAAATTTAAAAACTCTCGCATTGCAACAGCCAAGGAATATATAGAGAAGTACCCGTGGTACTCAATGTCTTCTTAGTGTCATGCGTCACACACAACATATGAGATACTTTGCGACCCTACCTCCACGTGATATATCCTGGGTACTGCAAAAAATCTGCAAATTTCAGGGACATATCGTGCTTTGTAGCCTCAAAACCTCGTATACTTTAACTTTCTAAACGCTAAGTATATATGTATATTAATAAGTATAATTTTGTGTATTTGATTTGTAATTTGTTGCCTTAGAAAAAATTCATAAATACATTTTTCTACATTAAGTTATGTTAAGTTTAGTATATATACACATAAATAAGTATATTTTTAGGCATGTATGGTTTAAAATTCGTTGTGTTATAAGGTAATAGGTTTAGGAAACAATTGTATATAATGAAGGTTTAGGAAACAAATGTATATAATTCTAAACATAATATACATTACGTTATATTATGTTTAGAGTTCGTGATGTAAATGTCTTAGAAAAACTTCAAAAGATTACTTTTCTTTTTACATTAGGTTATGTTAGGTTTGGAGTTCTGGTTTAAAAGCCTTAAGTTTAGTGTTATGATACGAATAATCATTGAAAAAAAAATGATGGTCAATAATCAAATATCCGCCTTGACATATCGATAAAGAAATCAACAACAAAGATTACAAAACAAAATTATTGAGATTCCTTTTAAAATTGCGTGACTGAGGCTCATTTTATTGCCTAAAAATGTGTTTTTTAGAAAAAAAGCAATATACACTGATAAATTAATAAAAATCATGGTAAATAATCAAAAATTCGCCCCCAGACTGATCAATAAAAAAAAAGAAAAACGAGTATTATAAAAAAAAAATTATCGAGATTCCTTGAATATTGCGTGACTCAGGCTCATTTTATTGCCAAAAAAGGTGTTTTTGGACAACAAAGCAATACCAGGTGTACAAGTATGAAATGCGAACTTCAGATAACAGATGGTGCACCAATGCAGTTTGTGCTATAAAGATTTGACACTGCGCCATTTTGTTGCGTCATCAACAAGTGTCAGACGAGTGATAAATTGGAAAAGTGTGTGCATAGTGTTGTGTTGTTGTGTTCAATATGTCGAAATTTATACCGAACAAAGAGTATTCGCGGACAGCTTTAATTTTTTGTTTTCATTTGAAGAAAACTGGTGTTGAATCATACCGATTACTTCGAGAAGCTTATGGTGAACATGCTCCATCGAAAGATACATGTGAACGATGGTTTCGGCGTTTCAAAAGTGGTGACTTCAATGTTGCAGACAAGGAACGTGGAAAACCGCCAAAAAAATACGAAGATGTGGAATTGCAAGCATTGTTGGATGAAGATGATTCGCAAACACAAAAACAACTCGCCGAGCAATTGGGCGCTAGTCAACAAGCTGTTTCCAATCGGCTACGAGAGATGGAAAAGATTCAGAAGACCGGTAGATGGGTACCACATGAGTTGAACGACAGGCAAATGGAAAAGCGCAAAAACACGTGTGACATTTTGCTTGGTCGTTTTGCATCCTATAGTTACAGGGGTTGAAAAGTGGATTTATTTTGAGAATCCAAAGCGCAAAAAATCATGGGTAGACCCAGGCGCACCACACATCCACCGCAAGACCGAATCGCTTTGGCAGAAAGACGATGCTCTGTGTTTGGTGGGACCGAAGGGGCGTGGTCTATTATGAGCTGTTAAAACCTGGGGAAACGGTTAATACTAAACGTTACCAACAACAATTTGACCGATTTGAACCGTTCGCTGCTTGAAAAATGGCCAGAATACCGAAAGAGGCAACACAAAGTCATTTTTCTTCATGACAATGCTCCATCACATACGGCAAAACCAGTTCGCGACACGTTGGAAGCACTCAGCTGGGAAGTTCTACCCCATGCGGCTTACTCACTAGACTTGGCTCCTTCCGATTATCACAGATTTGCATCGATGGGTCACGCGCTTGCTGAGGCAGCGCTTTGGTTCGTACGAAGATGTGAAAAAATGGCTCGATGAATGGTTCACAGCGAAAGGGGAAGATTTTTACTGGCGTGGTACTTACAAATTGCCCGAAAGATGGGAAAAAATGTATAACAAGCGATGGAGCATACTTTGAATAAAGCCCTTTTTATCATTCTTCCGAATTTAACATGTTTTTTTAGAAAAAAAATCCGCACTTCATACTTGTACACCTGGTATATATTGTTAAATTAGTAATAATCATGGTAAATAATCAAAAATTCGCTCAGACAGATCGATAGAGAAATCAAGACCGAAGATATTAAAAAAAAATTACTGATGTTCCTTGAAAATTGAGGCCAGTAAATTAATTTGGCTAAAAATTACGTATTTTTTTGGCCATAGTGTGGCATCTGCCTTTTGGGGCTCTCGATTTTTTTAGTGTCAATAAAAGTTATGGTGCTTGATTCAAGTGGTTAAATGACAGTCCACTTTTGGATGTAGCATTTTGGGCCTTATCTGGGCATTCCAGGGCACGGGGGCCGCAAAATCAACGTTAAAGGCTTTTATACGACTCGCCCGATAGAATGAACAACTAGTTCGTAGTTAGTCTACAGGTCAAAATTTTGGGTCGTCTATTAGTCTAATAAATTCTTAATGATATTTTCTCTGAGACACTATATTGCCATAGAATTGAGTTAAGTATTTTTTGCACTAGTTACTCTGTTTTGGATTTTTTTATCAATTAATTATAAATAGCATAATAAAATCTGGACCACCAAACTTTGTTCACATATTTACTGGTCTATTTCTGACAAGGGGACATCATCTAGGCTAACTGGCTATCCATACTCGTAGTAAGTGATATTTTATTACTGCACATTTTGAAATTTTATTAATTATGGAAAGTAAAAAAATAGGCCAAAAATCACTGGTGAGCAAAAAAATCGGTTCAAATGATTTTGTTACATTTAACACCGATCCTTGAACTTAATTTTCAAATAGTGGTATCATTAGAATGTTGATTTTCTGCTCTTTCCAATAATACCAAAAACAGTTAAAAAAAAAGATTTATCGTGTGATTTTTTTTTTGGCTAAAAACATCCCTTGAAATTGGCTAAAACTATAGTAATGACTCATAATGAAGTGTGAAAAATGGTAGATATTTTATAGTATTTTTTTTTATGAGTCTAGCACACCTGCTGCAGGGAAGTCCCTAAAGCGCTACAGGAGCGACACATGTGCGGAAAAAGCGATTCACGTTGTTCTTGAATCGATGTAAATTTTACTCGGTGGGAAACACAGTCCTGGGTAAGTCATTACAAAGGGATGATGTTCTCCATATAAAAGACTACCTGTAAAGCGTTGTACGAGGAGTAACAAGCTGAACCTCATACGGATGTGAAGTATCAGCTCGACGTGTACTTCTAACATGCACCGCTCTAGGAGGAATTAAGCGGGCTACATCCTTCGAACACTCTCCATGAAAATACTTATAAAATAGACTCAAGTTGCCAACTGTTCTTCGATGTTCCACCGAATCAAGGCCACCGGTCAGTTCTGGGTCGGAGCCCCAAACATGGGAGCAGTATTCCATAGTTAGCCGAATTTGAGCTTTGTAAAGAATTAAAAGTTGTTGTGGAGGGTAAAGCTTTCTGGTTCGAAATAATATTCCCAACTTTTGAGAAGGTCTCCTTGCTATGCCTGCAACATGTTCATGCCAGGACATATTTGCTCCCAAATTAACGCCCAACAAATTGAGTGACGATGCTAGGGTAATGGAGTACCCCGACATAACTATGTCGGGTTCAGCAACGTTAATTTTTTTAGAAAAAACTGCCACCTGGGTTTTTGTAGCGTTAAATTCCACTTGGTTACTGTCATCCCAAGATAGAATTTCTTCCAGGTCTTTGTTAAGTTGAATGACTTCCTGCTGTCTGCGGATATTCGCCTAAATGGCCGATGTCCGAGTGTTCAAAGTGAATGAAGAGATAAGCGTACTGTCATCTGCAAAGCTGGATTTCCGGTCTTTTCCAGCGGATCGTTAATGTAAATGAGAAAGAGAGTAGGAGCCAGTATGGAACCTTGGGGCACACCGGCGTTAACAGTAAAGGTGTTAGAAAGAAATCCGTCGACTGCGACTCATAAAGAACGCTCTCTGAGGAAACATTAGAGCCACAAACAGAACTTTTCAGACATACCATAAGAGCGTAGCTTAGCCAACAGTCCATCGTGCCAAACACGATCGAATGCTTTGGATATGTCAAGAGCAACCGCCCGAGATTTTCCGAAGTGTTCAATTGCGTTGTTCCAAACATGTGTTACATAAGTCGGAAGATCTCCTGTTGATCTATGTTTACGAAAGCCATATTGGTGATCGCTAATAATGTTGAATCCTTCAAGGTCCTCCATCCTCCATCCTCCAAAAAGTTTTACTGATTAGAACTGTTTTACTCAATAGAACAGTTTTTTGCTCGCGCAGCAACGTACTCGTTGCGCGCTATTCATCCCTCGGAGCGAGACGACACGGTCTACACGACTCTAAAAAATCGTCACTTGACCGGCGTTGAGATCCAGCAGGAGCTTCGACAAGTTCGTGGTCGGGTTATCATTCATTGGACAGTCAGAAGAAGACTTAAAGCAGCTAATCTAACTTCGAAAAGATCAGCTAACGGACCCAAATTAACAGTAGCCCATCGACAAGCGCAACTCAGATTTGCCCGAGAATATGTCGACTGGACCTTAAAGTAATGGCGCTCCGTTTTATTCTGCGACGATGGAAGGAAACGAGTATATAGGAAACCTGGGGAGAGCTATGCACAGTGCTGCATTACTGAAACGGTCGCCTAAGGAGGAGGTTCTGTCATGGTGTGGGGAAGCATCTCACTGGATGCGAAAAACGATTTGGTTTTCGTGACTGATGAGACACTCTTAATCGGAACATCGAGGAGATCCTGCAGGAACACGTCGTTGCTTATGTTGGGTTTCTTGGCAATAACTTAATGCTAATTCACGACAATGCGAGGCCACATGCTGCATCGGTGCGGCAATACCTGGCGGAAGTAGGAATACCCACATTAGACTGGCCTGCGCGGAGTCCTGACTTCAATCCAATCGAGCACATGTGATGAGCTCAAAAGAAGGGTTAGAGTCAGAAATCCAGCCCCTGCATCGCTGAGGGACTTAAAGGTTGCGATGGCGGAAGAGTGGGGAAGAGTCCTACAGATAGTGGTGAAAAAGCTCACCCGCTCCACGAAAAACCTGCTGGAAACAGTAATAAGGACCGGGGGTAGGTGGGTATCATGTTGGTAATAGACTTGTATAGCGTGGCGTTGTAGTGGTTGACTAGGTGAACGTTCATCGTGGTAAGTTAATGATCTTGTGTCTCATAAAATATTGCTTTTGGTTTTTTTTTTATCAATAAATTTATTTGTTAAACTTAAAATTTGCTTAAATTTTCCTTTCTCTTATCCCTATTTTCAATTTTTGTTCTCCTTGTTTCCCTTTCAAGCATTTTAATCAGTGAAAAGCTATGGAATTTGGTATCATTAGAAAGAGAACAGAATGGGCTTTCAAATAATACTAAGACCTGTAAAAATAATGAACACTAAATTCTAGAATCCATATTAAATGAAGCCAAATAGTTGAGTCGATTTTTCTACTCACCAGTGTATTATTATATAAATATATATAAGCTATTATGTACTTTTTTTTTATACGTTGGATAGTGTACTAATAAGGCTAATAGTAAACAGGTACCCGCTTCGTACAAATATGTAAATTTCATTACATTATAGAGAGTGTAGGTGGTACCCAAACACGAAAAAAAATGAGATACGGTACTTAAAGTCTTCATTAGGCTTCTTTCATGTTATCTGATTGTAAGTCTTGCAGACATCTTTTTAGACGTGGGTAGCGCCAACTACTGTGGGCGACAAACATCAATTCACGCGATTGCTTAAAAGCATTTTGTATTAAAATGAGATGCATGAAGGAGTACCTGGACTGATGAAGAAAATAGGAGCTCAGTGCAATATTTGCACCCTTATAATCTTATGAACTTCGTATCTTTTATAAAATGCTACGTATATGGAATTGCACAAACAACTTCTTGCCTGTGCCACAATTTTTTGGTTGATTAACATGGAATTTGGTCAAGTTTTACTAAATCAACTTGTACTCATATAGTCAAATAATACTATTAGAATATCTGTTAAAAAATACGGCGAATTCGACTTCAAACTCTACTGTCAAAGAGAAATTACCACTCACTATTCCCAATATGTAGCCATAATGATATTAACCACCAAAAATCTTCTGGCGCTGATGAAATACTTGATATCGTACCGGCCAAGTGCAAGTCGGATTTGCTCAATTAGTGTTCCGTACGGTGCTTTTAAAAAAATATAATATATTACCGAGGTATACAATGATCAGTGACTTCACAAAACACACCCCAAATGAGTTTTCAACAAAGTTTGTTTCAGAACTTTGTTGAAAATTGATTATCTTCTAGAATTTTTTCGAAATTTTTTGTTTAGTGCTCTTAGAGGTAGAGGGGGACAGGTATTTTTGAACTCGTTTCACAAGCTTTCAATGGACACCCCACTCGATGACCTAGCAAAAAAATATTTTTTTCACTTCCGATTTCACCCCCCCCCCCCCCCCCCCCCCCAAAACTAACTACTTAAGAGTTATGGTCACTGCAGGTCTAAGAAAAAAAGGTTAAAGATTTACTTACGACGTGTTTGTATCAAAACTGTTTTGAATTTAACGATAACTTTTATACACGTAAAGAAGGTCTAATAATGGGTAATCCTTTAAGCCCTTTACTAGCGGAAATTTTCATGGATCATTTAGAACTAAAAATTCATCAAATGCAGTAAGCAAAAACTGGTTTACTGGAATAGATATGTTGATCATATCATTTCTTGTTTCACGGGAACAGATAGACAACTAACAATCGTCCTTAACTTCCTAATTAATTTGGCATCCTAACATTAAATTCACCTTAGAATTAGAAATCAATAATATATCTATATCAAAAGTCAACAATAAACACGATTATTTGATTTTTCACAAGCCTTCACATACTGACACAGTTACCCACAATGGTTCGTCCCACCCTTATACTTACAAAATGGCAGCTTTTAACTCTTTCATACATAGAATGTTACATATTTCTATGACTAAAACTAATTTTAACAAAGAATTCAACATAATCAAACAAATAGCAATTAATAATGGATATGACCCTAGCATTATAGAGAATATCTTGAATAAAAAATCGTTTAAAAAAGCAATCTCTCTAATTTATCCCACCATTAATGACAAAAAAGGAAAATTTAGCACACTCACGTACCCAGGGCAAATAACTAGAACAATTTCAAAACAATTAACAAAAAAGAACAATAAAATAGTATTTAAAACCAGTAATACCTTAGGGAATATAATTTTGAATAACAAAACCAAATCTAATAAATCTATAAAATCAGGAGTTTATTTATTAAATTGTGGTACTAAAACCTACGTAGGACAAACTGGTAGATCTTTTGAAACTCGCATTATAGAAAATTAACATAATTTTTTAAAAATAACCGGTCAAGTGCAAGTTGAACTTGCACAATTAGTGTTCCGTACGTTGATTGCTTTTAAAATAAAAAATTTTGTTACGGAGGTATAAAATGATCAGTGACTTCAAAAAACACACCCCAAATGAGTTTTCAACAAAGTTTGTTTCCAACCTTTACTGAAAACTGATGACCTTGAAATTTTTGTTTTTTTCTTTTATATACCAAATAAATTAATTAAAGGTAAGGGGCTCGTGATAATTTTCGTTCAATCTATATCCCGTGAAGAATATTCCAGAATTTTTTCAAAATTTTTTGATCAGTACTTTTCGAGATAAGGGGGGAGGGAGACAGCGATTTTTCGCGTATTTTTAAAAATAATACAAAGAAAAGCGTGCGCAAGTATTACATTATATACCCATTTTTTTACTCGTATTTTCACAAGTTTTCATTTGACACCACACTCGATGACCTAATAAAATTTTTTTTTTTCACTAGGTCACGATTTCACCCCCCAAAAACTAACCCCTTAGGTTAAAATTTAACTTTTGAAACTACATGGCTCTGATGAGGCCATCAATTCCTATATTATTACCAAATTTCAACTTTCTATGATAAATAGTTTCGGAGAAAATTGGGTGTGACAGACATACAGATAGATAGACAGACAGACACCGAAATCATCTTATAAGTGTTCCGTACGGAACACTAAAAACAAGAACAAATCACATTACGCAACTTATATAAAAAACGAATCCCATAATTTTGATGATACATTGAAAATCCTGCATGTAGAAAATAACTCTAAAAAATTAAATATGCTTGAATGTCTTGAAATTAACAAACGGAAAAATTTCAATCTATTATTAAACGAACAGGTAGACTTAAACCATTTACGTATTTTTATAAATTTATACATATGTTCTATATAATTCGATATAAGCTTAGATAATGGGAGATAAGTATAAATAACGAGGGATAAGGAGAAATAATGGGAGATAAGCAGAGATAAGTCTAGATAATGGGAGTTATGATGAGATAATGAGAAATAATGGGAGATAAGGAGAAATATTGCGAGATAAGTCGAGATAAGCCTAGATAATGGGAGATAAGGTGAGATAATGGGAGCTAAGGGGAAATAATCGGAGATAAGGAGAAATAATGGGAGATGAGCAGAGATAAGCCTAGATAATGGAGATTATGTAGAGATAATGGGAGATAAGGAAAAATAATGGGAGATAAGGGGAAATAATGGCAGATATTTTATTACGTTAGGTAACATAAGGAATAAGCAGTGACGATAGTAGTGAATCAAGTCCACGCGAGCGGAGCCGCGGGCACTACTAGTTTTAAATATATATTAAAAGAGTGTTTTTAGACGATTTCCACTGGTTTATTTATAATTGTGATGACGCGTTTCGCTGTGGATGCATTTTCTTCGGATCTACATTTTAAATAAAAAATAAAATAAATAAAATGAATAAAGGGTCGCAGACCCACCTCACAAGGAGGTTTAGTGGGTATGCCAGCCACTCCGGCTGAAGAACCACCACATAATTGGAGCATTTTGGGACACCTTTAAGGTGAAGCAGACTCTTCATTATACATAAGGTGGATTCCTCCTCGTAAAAAAATCGTAGTAAAAAGGAGTACACAGTGAAGCAGCTGTCACGGCAAATTTGGACAATTTGGAATTCACAAAAGCTTTGTTCTTCGGATTATTGAAGAAAAGACTTAAGTCACTATAAATAGTTTTTTAGAAAGCTGCTAAAACAAAACTAATCAGATTTTTTACCTCTATATTTTTGGCGGGATCGTATTTTCAAGATTGAAGACTCAAATTAAGGAAATTATTCATTAACCCTGGTACAACATACATACGATCGAACTGGAAATATATGAATATTTCCGGTTATTGCAACGAGGAGACATTAAACAGGTGTATGCTGTAAAAATGCCCGTGTCACAGAGGAGAGATATACAGTTAGATTTGGATTTACGACTCTGCATTAAAGTTGTAAATTTTAATCAATCGATGCAGGCACAAGTCTCGAATGGTTGTTGGTAACACATAAAAATATGTAGAAGTTGTTTCGAAAGAGAATCGTTCATAATATTTTAAATATTTATTGCATTACCAGGTGGTAAAATGTAGAAGGAGTTGTATGTTTTAGTTGTTAATTTATTATCTACGCCCTCATTATAATAAAATCAGACTTGTCAGTACGGTAAAATTGGATTAGATCAGGGGTGCTCAAACTTGAACTGCTGGCGATCTACCTCAATATTGTTAGACTACGATCGATCGACTCTGAGAGGCTGTAAGTAAGTGTGATGCAGGATTGTCGTCTAGGTAGAGTGTATCGTGGCATAGATATTAGTTTTCCGCACAATATGCATTTTTTTAGTCAAGGTAAGTGTAGGTCTGCTCTAAAATGTCAATGAAAAAACTCATAATTATTCAAAATTGAGAGTTTATTGGTTCTTACAAAACAAACGAGTTCTAGTGTCTAAACTTAACTAAAGAGTGACTTTGGATGTTGAAGCGTGGCACTGCATGTCCTCAGTATACTTTTCATAAGATGGTACGAAATTACCGAGTGCTAATCGCAAGCATGATGACATATGTTCGTCAGTTAGTCGATTGCGATATTTCGACTTAATTATCTTCATTTCAGAAAATGCAGACTCGCACAAGTAAGTTGACCCAAACATTGCCGTCAGTTGAAGGGCGATTTGCCTTAGATTCGGATATTTATCTTCAGATATAAAACACCAGAATTTTGTATCAGGTGCTGTGGCTTTGAGATGTATATCTGATATAATCTGCACTAACTTATTTTCAACAGAACATGAGTCCATGTTAAACTGACTTGCTATTTCAGTAGCTAATTCCTCAATGTTTTTACACGAAAAAGGATAACTCATAAATGATGCGATATTTGCCAATTTACTGAAATCATAAAAACGTATTTCGAATTGGCCCAAAATATTTGATAATTCTGCCTCATAGATATCATAATTCAACTGAGGAATCCTTGCTTTCAAAGACGGAAAATTTTTCAGATCCTTTCTTTTCAGTTGATCTATCATAAGTTGCAATTTACTTTTGAATGAGTTTATTGCGCTAATCATCTCAATAATAGTTTTTCCTTTACCTTGAAGCTTCAAGTTAATGGTGTTTAAATGCATTGTGATGTCTGTCAAAAATGCCAAATCAGTCAGCCATTTTCCGTTTTTCAGCATCTGAGTGTCATCACCTCTTTCGTCCAGACAAGCTGTTATTTCGGGCAACAATTCTTGAAACCTTTCTAGGAATTTTCCGCGACTCAACCACCTGACGTCCGTCTGAAGAACTAAATCAGTGTGTTCAGCTGACTCACTATCTTCCAACTGCAATTTAAAGAGCAGTCGTTGCAAGCTACGTGCGCGGATATAATTCACAATTTTTATTGCAATGCCCATAATCTCCTCCATGTTTAGAATATACAAAACTTGTTGATGTATAATGCAATGGAAGGAGAAAAATGAAGGGAAATCATCATTAGCTCGACACAATACCACAAAACCGTTTTCGTTTCCAGTCATTGCTGGTGCTCCATCGGTTGTAATGCACACTAGTTTATATATTGGTAGCTTGTAGTTTGTTACAAAATTGAAGAAAACGTCATATATATCTTCGCCACGGGTCTTTCCTTTCAGAGGAATCATTGTCAAAAACTCTTGCTTAGCCGACATGTCATTGAATACACAGCTGGGCAGTGTCTGTCATATCGGTGGATTCGTCAAACTGTAAAGAAAAGTATGTACATTTCATGATATCATGTTTTAGTTTATCTGCCATGTCCTGACTCATGACTTCAACACGCCTTGTGACAGTCGGACGAGATAACTGAAGTTCTCTAATAGTAGACATAATCTCTGTTTTATTTTTAAAATCTCCGAATAAAGTCTCACCCGCTTCAATAAATGCTTCCTTCACAACCAATCCATCATCAAATGGTTTCTTGTGTTTCGCCAATATATGAGATATTTTAAATGACGCGATCGTTGGAGCTTTTGATTGTTTGGCTGGTCTTGTGAACATGGTTTATTCTTTTTTTCAAACAAGTTATCAAATCACGTACTTTTCGTTTTCTTAATTCACTCTGTGACGGAAAATCCTTTTCATAGTTTTTATGAACCGTTTTATGATGCCTCTCTAAGTTTCCACGCTTAGGTATTGCAACTGACGCGCTGCAAATGAGACAAATGCAGTTATCCTTTACCATACAAAAGAAAAATTCTTCCTCCCAATCGTTATTAAAATGATAAGTTTTACTTTTCTTCGCCGCACTCATTTTGGACTATTTATTAATAAACTTTGTATCGATGTATCGCCTTCAAGTTACAACTCAGACTGACTCCTATTCCTGCAGGCGCAACATTTATATCAGCGCGAACGCAGTCTCGAATGTTCCCGTCAAACATGCAGCCCGAAGTTTCTAGAAAAATCGGCGGGAATCAAAAACGCGGCTTTTCTTTGACAAGTACCGCGCGTTCCTTTGATAAAGCCGCCTTTAGCCGCTAGCAGGGGGTTATTACGATAAAAGAAAGTGATGAGGGGGTTATTCTGGCCTAATTGTGGATCGAATAAATTTTAGTAGTTTATTCATTACATTTTGTTTTAGTTACCTAAAACAAAATCTGTGAATAGTGCTATATCGGAATTTTTTTCTCGAGATCGATTCAAAAAGCACTCGCGATCGACCGTTTGAGCACCCCTGGATTAGATCATATCAAATTGCACGCAACTGAACACCTAGGAGAATCGCGAGCGATTAATATATTCAAAGCATTCGACCGTGTTTGGCACGATGAATTATTGGCTAAGCTACGCTCTTATGGTACAGTCTGTCAAGTAAGAATGTGACCACTCGTATTCTTGAAAAAATGTGTTTCGAGAACATTTTCAATCGTAGATTACATTCTAATAAATAGAGAAATACATTATACTAAGTTGGGAATGTGGAATCTTTGGCACAATGATACTACTCAGTATATATCACCACTACACCCAACATTTTATTTTTGCACTCGACGCGCGTTTCGCTAACCATGTTAGCTCGAGCAGGAGTGATGATTGATTGTCAATCATCGCTCTTAATGGAGCTAGCATTGTGCCAAAGATTCCACATTCCCAACTTAGTTGAGATGGCTTCACGGTCAATGGAATTAAACTTTTATCGTAAGTACAGTAGTAAGATTAGATTAGTAGGTGCAGATATATCGTTTTTAAAGTCTTGCAAGAAATTTAAAGTTTTTCCTAATTTTATTAAGGTTAATTTACCAAAATCAAATATTTCAGAAAAATTTTCATTCTTTGCTAAACAAAAATGGCTTGATTAGAAATCAAGAATTTGTACACAAAACGTAGTGTGTTAGAAGTAGAATCATACAGCATATTCAAAAAACTTACTTCAGGATTAAACAATATGGAATATGAAGTATGGAGCGAGTTCCAGAGCAAAATGTTTTTAGTTATTGATATTCAATATAAAAAGAAATTCTCTATTCTAAGTAAAAAATTAAAAAAGCTCTTACCGAAAAAGAATAGTCCTCATTCGTCTCAATCCTTTACACGAAATGAAATTCGCATCTTAAACAAAGGTCTTAACTTTGCGGTACCCCCTCCTAGAGATAATTTATCAGAAATAGTTGCTCACATTGAAAGTTCCATTAGTACACTTCCAGAAAATAGTAAATCATTTGTTAGGGAAGCATGTCGCAACCAAATATCGAAAAACATGGTTAACAATACAAATTCTAATTCACAAAAAAACATAAAAGTAGTTAAAGGAATGAAAAAGAAAGATGTCTTCTACTTAAAAGCGGATAAAGGAAATAAGGTTGTTATATTGGATAAGAAAGATTACAGTCAATCATCGCTCCTGATGAAGCTAACATGGTTAGCGAAACGCGCGTCGAGTGCAAAAATAAAATGTTTGGTGTTGTGGTGATATATACTGAGTAGTAAATACATTATACACAAATATTAGATATAAGATGTTTATATTCTGCAGATGTAGGAAGTGATCACAGTGTTGTATTGGGAAGGATCAGAATGACAATAAAGAGACCTCAAAAAACAGGCCTAATAGTTTACGAAACAAAGACAAAGGTGGAAGGCCCACAAGACGAATCAATAAAAAATCTCTACCAAACAAGATTGGAGAACGAAATAAATAAAAACCAAGTGGTAGAGGGAGGATACATAGAAGATAGTTGGAGAAAGAAAAGGATAACATTACAAACGCAACAAAGGAAGCACTCGGGAAACGTAAAATAAACAGAACATCAAGAAGACCGAATAATACACCTTGGTTCTGCGAGGAAATGAAATTAGTGCCAAGAAGGACAAAAGCCTTTAAGGTTAAAGGTAGATAAAAAAAAAACAGAGAAGCATATGAAGAATATAAGATGGTCCGCAATGAAACAAATGCACTAGTGAAAAAAAAGAAAATGGGACACTGGGAAAGATTCTCTAAAGAAATGGAATATGACTTTTACGATATGCAAAAGGAGATTTGCAGAATGATACGTGGACAGCGAAAGGAAATTAAAGAATTAATAGAGATGAGATACATCAAAAAAGATACGTGGATAAATTATATAAAGCAATTGTATAATACAACCGAAAATTTGGCACATGAAACACCAGAAATAGTAATCAACGAAACATCAGAAATATACCATAAACAGGTGGAAGAAGCTCTCAAAAAATTAAAAAACCAAAAGTCAGCTGGTAAGGACGAAATACAAAATGTACTATTAAAGTACGGAGGAGCAAAGTGACTAAAGAACTGATAATACAGGGATCGCGAATACCAGAAGAATGGAGAACAAGTATAATCATATCACTTTTTAAAAAAGAAGAAAACACCGATCCGAATAATTATCGAGGAATTAACCACTTGGTCACAACTTTAAAAGTTACGACAAAAATTGTTACCAAAAAAATAACTCCACTAATACAACTTTTCGAAGAACAACAAGGATTCAGAAGCGGAAGATCCTGTAACGACTCGGTATTTGTAATCAGGCAAATTACTGAAAAATCAGTTGAGTATAACAGACCAGCGTTCTTATGCTTTATAGATTTGGTAAAAGCATTTGATAGAGTACAGCTGTAAGACGTAGTGCACAGACTTTATGACAAGAATATTTCATTGGATATAATAAAGCTAATTGAGAATATTTACAAAAGAAATAAAATAGAAGCGGGAGTAACTTCGGAGTTAACTGAACCCATAGAGGTAACAACTGGTATTAGACAAGGAGACTTACCGAGTCCCCTACTATTTAACATTATATTAGATGAAATAATTAAACAGGTAAAAACAAAAAAAGGCTATAAAAATGAGCAATAAAGAGATAGAACTATTGTGTTACGCCCACGATACTGTTCTAGTCCCTGAGAATGAAAATGACTTGCAGAGAATATTACATCAGTTTTATACAACAGCAAAGAAATTTAATATGAAAATATCAGCTGAAAAAACCAAATCAGTAGTTATCTCTAAAAAGAACCAATATATATACAGGGTTACAGGGAAAGTCGTCCTAGATAATTAAGGACGTTATAGTTTATGTCGTTTTTGACCGATTTGACTCTATGACATGATGTTTAGGACAACTTAACCGTTTTCGAGATATTGAAGTTTAAAGATTTTCTAAAAAAAACATGTTTTTTTTTGCTATTATATCGATTTTTTTTTATTAGAGGTTTTCGAGTGCGATTTTTTGATTATTTTTAGGTAGTCTGTATGTCAAGTATCAAAAATCATCAAAAAAATTTCAACTAGTTACTAACAGTTTCAAATGGCGGCTTGTTAATGTTTCCAAATTACGAATTTTTTACCAAGTGTTTCCTACTTTAAATCAATAAAGAGAAAAAAAAAATGTATGGAAGTTATTCTGCAAATTATTTTAAAAACTTTTACGTCTTTTTAGCTATCTAAAACGGTATAATAGCTACTGGATCTATTGAAAATTCTAAAAAAATGAGATTTCAATAGGCCCAAATGTAGAGTAACATAATAATAGAATTTAGATACTACCAATTACCGGTTTACTACCTGCACCTTCAAAGAATAAAAAGGGTTGGGTAAGCATTTTTTTCCGGTCGGGGTACTCTCTGTGCGAGTGACATTTTCTGTTCACTAAACATTATTGAATGATTTTTAGTCTGCTCATGCGATTCGCCCGTGGTAGTTGTGCTATACCGTGCTTTTCAAAATATCTGTGTTTCATCTTCTGACTGTGTGAATTAGCTCGTAACTGGATTTTGATTTCTGCTTGTGAATATGGCAACGTATACCAACGAGGAATATGCTGACATCCTAATGTGTTACGGATTTTGCGAAGGAGTGTCGTCGCGTGCACGTGTTATGAATACATACTGCGATATCCTACTCGTCGTGTACCTGATGTTAGCGTATTTGATGGAACATATCGAAGACTACGAGAAACTGGTTCCGTACAAAGACGGCGGACTGACATGGGACGACCACGTATCTTTGACGAAGATGAAGAAAACGAAATACGACGTCTCTTTGAGGTGGACCCAACCACATCTACAAATGTTGTCGCACAACAGCTTGGTATTTCGCAGTGGAAGGTATGGTTTGTAATGCATACTGTTGGGCAACACCCTTACCACTATACGCCCGTGCAAGTCATTGAAGAAAGGGATCCGTTGCGACGATTAGAATTCTGCAGATTTATGCTCAATACCGATGTCGAAGATGCATCTTTTTTTAAGAAAATACTATGGACTGACGAGTCGAAATACGAAAGGATCACAAACAAGATTCAGCTTAAATGTGTGGATGGGTATAATTTCAAATTATTTGGTTGGGCCATTCTTCCTGGCAGATAATTTGAATGGCGAGGAATACGACAATTTTTTGCGGAACGATTTATCTAATTTGATGGAAGACCTACCTATTGGTTTGAGACAAAACATGTACTTTCAACACGATGGCTGCCCAGCTCACTACAGAGGACGTGTTCGTGCATGGCTCAATGACAATTATCCCAACAAATGGATTGGAAGAGGCGGACCCATACCTTGGCCGACGAGAAGCCGAGACCTAACACACGATGGATTTTTATGTGTGGGAACACATGAAAAGTCTAGTATACGACCAGATGACTCCTGTCGAAAACGTGGATGTCCTAAGACAAAAAATAATTGATGCGGCTGACGAAATGAGGCAGCACCTCACAACCAGCGCTGTGAAAAGTAATTTAAGAAAAAGAATGAGAATTTGTGTTAGAAATAGGGGCGACCATATAGAACATGAATTATAATTAATAAAAAATATTAAATTGCAAGGTTTTTTGTTTTATTTGTGTATTTTTCGTATTTTCACCTAGAACTAAAAATTTACCTTTTGCTACCCGAGCCCGCTTTAGGTGTCATTCTGTGTACAGTTTTCCTATTAAACTCCTAGTATTATACCTTTTTTGATAGCTAAAAAGACGTAAAAGTTTTTAAAATAATTTGCAGAATAACTTCCATACATTTTTTTTTTCTCTTTATTGATTTAAAGTAGGAAACACTTGGTAAAAATTCGTAATTTAGAAACATTAACAAGCCGCCATTTGAAACTGTTAGTAACTAGTTCAAATTTTTTTGGTGATTTTTGATACTTGACATACAGACTAACTAAAAATAACCAAAAAA
Source organism: Pachyrhynchus sulphureomaculatus (assembly GCA_019049505.1). Lineage (NCBI taxonomy): Eukaryota > Metazoa > Arthropoda > Insecta > Coleoptera > Curculionidae > Pachyrhynchus > Pachyrhynchus sulphureomaculatus. The sequence goes on along the minus strand of CM032452.1, from coordinate 94,818,486 downwards.
TCGCACTCGAGAACCTCTAATAAAAAAAAATCAATATAAAAGCAAAAAAAAACATGTTTTTTTATAGAAAATCTTTAAACTTCAATATCTCGAAAACGATTAAGTTTAGGACATCATGTCATAGAGTCAAATCGGTCAGAAATGACCTAAACTATAACGTCCTTAATTACCTAGGACGACTTTCCCTGTAGCCCTGTATATATATATATATATATATATATATATATATATATATATATATATATATATATATATATATATACATATATATATATATATATATATATATATATATATATATATATATATATATATATATATATATATATATAATCTGTAGTTCGACCAGTTATGACTTATACAGCAGGGACAAGACCAGAAACACGCAAAACTCAGATATACTTACAAACAAGTGAAATGAAAACATTAAGAAGAATTGCAGGAAGAATACTTTGGGATAGAGAAACAAATGATAACATAAGGCACATATGTGAAATAGAGGACATTAACACGTGGATAAGAAACAGAAAACAAGAATGGAACTAACACATAAATATAATGTCCGAAGTGAAAATAGCTCGAGATAAATCACCGATGGGCCGAAGGAGTATAGGACGCCCACGAAAAAGATGGAACGACGACTTGTAGCCACGATACATTAAAGAAAAACAGGCAGGAATACCTAATATAAGAAGAAGAAGAAGAGAATATTTTTTGTCATCAATGTATTCCTTGGTGTGACAACAACGGAGCATTTACCTTAGTAAGTTGTCCAATCGCCTCCTGCATCAATAATCGCCTGACAACTGCGAGGCATGCTGTCGACGAAATTTTCTGAATACTCTACAGTTTCTCTTTACAAAGGACCAAACGTTTTCAGAGTTGGCGTCCGGTGACTGTGAGGGCCATTCTAGTATCTTATCTTGGGCCCAAGCAAGCCGCTTCGCGACGTGATTTTCGTCCAGCAAAGGTTTCTTCAACGTGCTTTGGAATTTTACATCATGAGCACGAAGATGCTCTCGTTCCCTCATGGGACATATTCCAACCTGATTTTCTTAAATATGCCGCTCCTTGACATAGCGTCAATTTCGGGTCCTGTGAACACAAAGACACGATTCATTTTTCGAGTTTCAGAGTGACTTTGCCTACCGAACCACGTTTTGGCAAGTCGTCGACATTTTTCGTCTCGTTAAAATGATTTAACCCACTTCTTCATAAACGATACCGACTGTTTTAATAAGGCCGCTGAGTGTGTCATTTTAGAGATATAATTGGGATGGGCTGCATTTGGCAAATTAAGCCACATACTAAAGAACAAGAAAATTCCTCAATATCTCAGGACCAAAATATTTGACCAATGCGTAATACCAGTGCTAACGTATGGAGCGCAAACCTGGACTTTCACAAAACAGATAACAAACAAAATGGCAACAACACAAAGAGCAATGGAGAGAGCGATAATAGGCATTTCACTGAGAGATAGGAAACGAAATGAATGGATAAGACAAAGAACTAAAGTCACCGATATCGTAAAAAGAATAACTCAGTTAAAATGAGACTTTGCCGGACCCGTAGCAAGAATCACAGATAACAGATGAAAAAACAAGACTATACATTGGAGACCATGGGACGGACGACGAGGAAGAGGGAGACCAATCATGCGCAGGTACGACGACACCAAAAAGAGTGACAGGATTGGGATGCATATGGATATATATGTCTATATATATATATATATATATATATATATATATATATATATATATATATATATATATATATGTATGTATAATACTTTAAAATTTCGGGTTCCAATCCGTTCGTCTAACAATGAATTTGCACGACGTTTCGCCAAAATCTCATTTGGTATTTTCTAATGCTCTTGCTGCTGCTGCTGCTGCTACTACTCGATACTGTATGTGTGTGTGTGTGTGTGAGTGTCGAGAAGTAGCAGTAGCAAGAGCACTTGAAAATGCCAATTGAGATTTTGGCGAAACGTCAAGCAAATTTATTGTTAGGCGAACGGATTTAAACCTGAAATTTTATTGTATTACATTCCATCATCCGTGAAAACCTCTGTTGATACATACATATATATATATATATATATATATATATATATATATATATATATATATATATATATATATATATATATATATATATATATATATTTTCTATGTATCCTAATTCCAATGGAAATTAATCTTTTAGTTTTTACCATGAATACCCGACCACCAAAACAAGGAAATTGATAAACACTTTCTGTTTGTGAAAGAATTGTAATTTTTAGCGATCTCAAGAGCATCGCTTAATTTGTTTGGAAGTAAGTGCTGAATCATTTAAAAGTATCTAAGAACTTACCAATTTATAAAAAAGGTTTACACAATGACATACCAAATTACCGTCTTAACTAACTAGTTAATGTCATTACAACGACAGGAGTAACACAGGTCGTTAAGGAGTTGGAGCGATAAACTTTTTAAGATGGTAATAAATAAATAAGATAGAAGAAGAAGCAAAAGAAATAACGTGATGTAAAATAAGAATTTTGCAAATATATACTTCCGTGCATCTTTTAACTTTTTTATCTTTTAATTTTCAGTTTATTATAAAAAATAATTTTTACTGTTGATCCATTCTGCTTCTACTATTTGTTAGAAAACTTTCCGAGATAAGTTCTTGTTAAAACTGTCAACGCAGTAAATGAGATTTTAATTCGCAAAAACTTATTTTCTCCTTCGTACAAAATCATTTATAAAGATAAGTTTATTCCCTGCAGTTTTTGAAATTTCTCTCTTAGCGAAAAATGTATAATCAGAGGAAAGTGTTTGCCAACTATTTCTTTTTCCTAGTTAATTCGATTATCACTGTGAAAAATGGTTAGATGAAGACTAGTTTTCAATTCTCTGTATATTTTTTAGGTAAATACTTGCGATCCCAGGTCATCTTTCAGTCTCTTTTCTTATAAACCAATATATGTAAAAGAACTGATTCTGAGGATTTGATACATCCGGCTTTTTACAAATACTCAACTGCATAAGGTGCATGCTCTTTTTTTAGTGTTTGATAGTCTGTCTGTCGTAACCGATTCTCTCCACACCTATTTGACATAGAAAGTTGAAATTTGGCACAAATATAAAAAATGATGTCTGAATCAGAGCCGTGTAGTTTTGAAAGTTAAATTTTGACTTAAGGGGTTATTTTTGGGGGTGAAACCGGAAATGAAAAAAAAAATTGCAAGGTCATTGAGTAGGATATTAAAAATATAGAAGATACTATGCTATTTTTTAAACATGACCAAAAATCACTCTCCCTCCACTCTATCACTAAGAGCACTGATTAAAAAACGTCAAAAACATTTTGGAATATTTTCCATAAAGTATAGATTAAGCGAAAATTATCACGAATGCATTATGTTTGATAATTTATCTGGTATAACAAAAAAATATTTGACTAGACAATATGGTGGAGATCAATTCTGTGCAAGTAATAATAATATATTCCTATATTTTTCAGTACATTACTGCTCTACGCATTCGGTCAATCATAGATAAAATAAATTTCCATGATGACTGGTGGGATGGATAGGTACCGAGACAAAATAATTTTATTTTCTTTGTTTATAATTAAACAAATATTTAGGTAGTAAATATTTATTATAAACTTTTTCTACTAAGATGTCTTACTTTTATGGTAATTCCTATATTGAAGTTGAATGTGAGATTTTATAATATATTTCAACAATCACGGTACGGAACACGAATTGTGTAAATTCGACGTGCACGTGGCCGAGTTTTTAAAGATTAGTTCACCTTAGTGCATATTACTTCATAAATAACTTTTAATTTGTATGGCTTGTTGCAATAACCTAACGGGCAGGCAGGACAAGATGAAGCCGTCACAACCTTAGTCGATTGTAAAATGTTCAACCGTTTTAGTTTTTGATCAGCACTGAGCAAATGCGGCACCTAACGAGCACTCTCATATCTAATTTCTCGTGTGAAATTCTGCCTATTCGTATAAGATCCTAACATACTCTATTATCTTTCTCAAAGTTAATCGATGGATGCTCGTCAAAAATGCTCGTTCTCCTACACTCAGCGGCAGAAGGTTTCATAATTATATAAGAAGAAGCAGTAGCACCATACACTAAATCTACATCAGCTTTGATTTCTGTTAGATCTTTTGGACATTTTTATTTCAAATGCAGGAGTTTTATCACGATCTGATTCTCCAATTCGCCCATGTGGCTAAATTGCTATTGTTGATGGTTTTCAGAAACAAACTAATCGCTAATAATAGATAAAGGCACGGTCATAGGAAATGTGAGAAAGCCAAAAACTGAAAGAACTTGTGGACCAGAAGGGGTATATGCAGAACTTCTTAAAAATGAAACAAAGAAACTGTTCAGGTTGCTGACAATAATTTTCAACAGATACGTCAACGGAGAAGAAGTTCCATAAAATTGGAAAGTAGCGTATATTTCCTCAATACATAAAAAAGGAAGAAAGATTGATTTTTTTTATGGGTCTAGCACACGAGCTGCAGGGAAGTTCCTAAAGCGCTCCAGGAGCGGCATGTGTGCGGAAAAAGCGATTCACGTTGTTTTTGAATAGCTGTAAATTGTACTCGGTGGGAAACACAGCGCTGGAGAAATTATTCCAAAGGGATGATGTTCTCCATATAAAGGACTGCTTGAAAAGCGTTGTACGCGGAGTAACAAGTTGAACCTCATACGGCGCGACGTGTATTTCTAACATGCACCGCTTTGGGAGGAATTAAGCGGGCTACGTCCTTCGAACACTTTCCATGAAAATACTTGTAGAACAGACTCAAGTCGCCAACCGTTCTTCGATGTTCCAGAGAATCAAGGCCGCCGGTCAATTCCGGGTCTCCAATCAGACGGCTGCTATAATTACAGAGGTATCTCCGTAACAAGCGCAATTAGTAGACTGTACGGCAGAGTCTTAAGAAATATGATAGAGGAGGAGTTAAACGATGAAGAAGAACAATGTGGATTTAGAGCCCGAAGATCTTGTACCGATAATGGGTTTTGTAAGAAGCAAATAATTGAAAAAAGGAGCTCTGTTAATCTAGCAACACTTGTTTTATTTGTAGACTTAACCAAGGCTTACGATTCAATAACTTGGTACAAACTATGGGACGTTCTTCAAAATACGAACAGTAATCAGACTCTGACAACAGCTTTAAAAAAACCACTATAATAGATCAACGTTTCAAATTAAAATAGACTGTCAAGGCCTTTTTATATAACAAAGAGATTACAATACGGATGTGGCTGGCCGTGGCTCGGTGGCGTAGTACTTTGCTACTGTGCAGTAAGTCGAGGGTTCAATCCCGCAGGTCGGTATACTTATTTATTAATTTATTTAAGTATATTTGTGCCACGTACATAGGTAGTAGTTGTTTGCCCTACTGAAAAAAACGTACGAAGGCTGGGGGCTAGATATAAATACAGAGAAAACGAAATATCTTCGTATCGGAGAAAAAATTAGTGACCTAGAGATTGACGATATAGATATAAAAGCGTGCGAAGAATATAAGTATTTGGGTATAACATTCGACACAAGTGGTACAGACGAAAAGGAGATAAGAACAAGGGTAACAGAAGCAAGGAAAATAATAGGATGTTTGAATGGGATTCTATGGAGTAAACACATAACACAAAAACGAAAATTTAATATCTACAACACAATGATAAAGAGCAATTTGACATATGGATCTGAGATCTGGAGAATTACTAAAAAAAAACAAGAAAAGAATAGAAGCTACCGAAACGGATGCTTTAAGAAGATCGGCCAGAATATCGAGAATTCACAAAATAAAAAACTAAGAGATTCGCCAACAAATGGGACTTGTGGACACAGTTATGAAGGATATATACCGCATTTGAGAAGGAAAATAGGAAGACCGAAGAAAAATTGGATGGAAGGAATTAGAAAAGCTATGAGCGATCAAAATCTAGAAGAAGGACAATGGGAAGACCGAAGACAATGGAATCTATACATCGTGCGTCGTCACACGTTTTAAACGGATTTATTATATATACTAATGCGGATATGCATTAAAATTTGACTGCTCCTTATTGACCAGCTCAAAATATTTTAAATTTATCATCCTAAATTGTTAAAGATAAAAAAATCTATGGAACAAAATTTTTAATTAGGCTCAGATTATGCTTCTAAGTTTAAATTGCTACTACGCAAGTGGTTACATAGTTATATTATTGAGAAATAGTTGATATATTAAAAGACCGATTAGTGGCAGACAAATGTATTCATTAGTTACTATTATCCAGATTTAAATGTCAATATGTTAGAATTAACTGATTATATAGTCAGTTACTAGTTTTATGCTCATGTATTTGATTAAAATTATTGCGGAGATTTTATCTTTGAATATTTATTTTCAAACAATGTATGTAGACAGAAAAATATATAGTTTTTTAGCAGATTATGACTCTCGGTAAGTTTTGCCCTTTGGTTTAAAAGTATGTGCAGTGAGTCAACCACTAAACTAAGATACATCATATTTCGTTTCAGCTAATCTAGCTAAAGATGACAATGTTCAGCAGCTCACAACATAATCAACAACAGCTAAGATTTAAGAAACATGTCTAATATTTTAAAATGTATTCCTGGCTAGCAAATCTCCGCACTTCTAATTGAAGAACAAGAACAACGGTAAGTGGGTATGGTACTAATAACATACCGCTTAGCAGCAATTGTAAAAACACGTGCCAGTTAAGAGGAGGCATTGCTGATCCCGATACAGAGAGCGATATTAGTATTTTACCTTCGCGATGTTATCAGAGTGAATGAAATATTAAGTTAATTAGTATATATATAATAAAATTTTATAGACTAGCTTTTAAAAATGTATTAAACTTTTAATGACCGTGTTTCTATTTTAATTTATCTTTTGCATATACTACGTGGGGTGAAAAGGACCGAGACTTTTGAAGAATAAACAATATTTTTGCCAAAAATCAAATTTATTCTTCGACCTAGTCTCTTTCAATAGCGATACACTTACTCCAGCGATCTTCCCACATTTAGAAACTTTTCATATAAGACGATTTATCGAGCATTTTAAAATAAACCTTAGACTTCTTCATTTGAGCCAAATATCTTTCCCTAAAGCCACCTTTTTAAATTGAGAGAAAGTTAATAATCGCTGGGGGCCAGATCTGGCGAATACGGTGGATGAGGAAGCAATTCATTGCCCAATTGGTCCAACTTAACCAGCGATTTTATGGAGTTGTAAGCTGGTGCATTATGTTGGTGAAATAACAGTTTTTTCTTCACTAAATGCGTCTTTTTCTTCTTGATTTCACCATTCAAACGGTTCAATTAACCAACGTAATAGTCTCTGGTGATTGTTCGCTGCTTCTTAAGATAGTCGATCAATATTATTCCCTGCGCATCCCAAAGAAGACTTGCCAGAACCTTTCCAGCTGATGGATGTATTTTTATATGCTTTGGTCTGCTTTTAAGCGGTTCCAGCTATTCTGCAGACTGCGTATTGTGACTCAGGCGTGTAGTGGTGGTTCCACGTTTCGTCAATTGTTACGAATCGATGCAGAAACTCCTTTGGATTACGCCGAAATAGTGCCAAATAGCGTTCTGAATCTTCGAGCAAACGGTCCGTCCGCTTCTTAGGTTGTCGATTAGTGCCCCCCCTGTTTGTCGATACGTGCTTCCACTCTGTAAGTAGCTTGGCCTTTTATGTCCTTTTTGTATCCATGTGCTGGCTACACTACTTGTATGTAGTACTTATTTCAATAAACCTGTTTTACTAGACATTCGGTACACATCGAGGACATCGCTTTTTGATATGTAAATATTCATGCAAACTTGCCCTACGCGTTCTCCTGATATCTTCACGATAGCAGCTATCACTCTCACTTTCACTTTGCGGTCATTCAGAACAATATGGTGGGTTTTTTTGTGTTTTTTGGAGTGGCTACCTCATTTGGATATCCAGGTGTATTTTCGGTGCTTGTACGACTGCATTTAAGTTTACTAAACCATCGGCATACAGTTGCTTTCGACGAAGCAGATGTGCCATTACACTTTTGAAGCCATTTTTAAATTCTGGTGGTATTTTTGGTAGAACTTCGTTACACGGGCTTTCCAAAAAAAGAGGTTTTCTTTTCTTGGAATAGGTTTAAAATGGTATAATTTTGAAAGACTTATGAGAAAATATCGGGGGGAAGTCGTTTTTGCACTTTTTTTTTGGTAAATAAAAATTAACCTATATCACTCACAACTGTTGATAATCACTGATCGATACTGTCAGTTGTTTTCGGCTCCGTTCACACTAATGGGTGAAATGTAGAGGTCAGCCTAATCTTTTTAAAAGATTATTAATTTTTTTTAGTAATAATTTAGTCTTATCACAAAATTGTTTATTGTCACTATTTTTTGGTAAAATTTCGGTACGTGGGCTTTTCAGAAAAAGGAAGATTTTTTTTGAAATGGCCTAAATTTGAAAAATTTATAAGAAAAAATTGGGAAGTAACCGTTTTTATTAACCTGAACTAACCGAAACTAACCTGAATTAAACAATCAGCAGTTAAAAAATACATTAAATAATGAAAAAAAAATGTCCTACCTTAATGTGAAAAAATGATATATAGTGACTAGAGACCAAGGTTAGTTCAGGTTAGCATGAATAGCCTTACCTCGATTTTTTCTCGTCATTCAAAATTAGACTTTTTTAGGTCTATCCCAAAAAAACCTTTTGATTTGTTCTTTTCGTGTTGTTTTCACTGTAAATGTAGCCTAATCGTCTCACCGCATGCGCATAAACGAACCGAGTTCTCCCGAGCAGTTTCGATCAGTGGTTATCAATAGTATAGTAGACTTTCGTAAGCTTACGTATCAATATTTACATGCAAAAAAAAAAAAAACGTGTAAAAACGGTCTCCCCTCGATATTTCCTCGTAAGTCTTTCAACATTAGGCCATTTTAAGCCTATTCCAAAAAAAACCCTTTTTCCGAAAAGCTCGCGTAACGAAGTTTTATCGTATTTTTTCCCATCAAAAAGCAATGTTTAATCAACACACGAATTTTTTTTTTATTTCACGATTTGCTAAAATCAAAAGTAGCGTTACTCTGACATTTGTAACTAACTAAACTATTTTTTTTTATTGTGGTAATGGTCCAAGATCGCCATGATCTGAACTACACGACGAGAAAAACTATTTGACGAATACAAAGATCGGGGTCTAGAAGTCAATATAAAGAAGACAGAATATTTATATATGGGAGGGTAACAAAAAGAATTTATACTGGACAATCGAACCACGATAAAACACTGCGCCGACTACAAGTATCTGGGTATAAAAATTTCGGAGGCTGGAAAACTCGGCAGGGCAATAAGAGAAAGAAATACGGTAGGAAGAAAGGCAACTAATTCTTCTTTCGAGAAGAGCATTAGGAATATCCAAAAGAGAACGAATCATCAACGAACATATTAGAGAAATTATGAGAATCAAACACAGTATTACAGACGACATTCTAACCAAACAACTTATATGGTTTGGAAACATTCAAAAAATGGACGAAGATCGAATCCCAAAACAAATACTAAAATGGAGACTAGAAGGCAGGAAAAAGTGAAGTAGACCGAGAACAAGTTGGAGGAGAGGGGATAGACAGAAAAATTGAGAAAGAAAAAACCCGGAAGATCTATGGAACGCCTGAAAGAGATGAAGATTGGATGTCGGAAGACGTCAGAGAACGTTGTAAACCGATATGTGTATATATCATATTCTAAGGATATCGGCGAGAATGTCGTAATACCCGTTGTCTAAGTTTAGAAACATACATTTTTGTATTTCACAGCACCTTTGAGGCAACTTGGTAGTGCCGCTGGTGGATGTTATTGTATTTCCACAAACAACTACTACCTATGTACGTAGCCAGGCCAAATATACCTAAATAAATTATTAAATAAGATTACCGACCTGCCGGGATTGAACCGCAGACCCTCTGTACCGCAACAAATACAAAAAGACGATAGGTCATGAAAATT
>CM032452.1:94609597-94808321 GCA_019049505.1 Pachyrhynchus sulphureomaculatus | reverse complement strand
CACAGTGCCGAAAACATTGAGTAACGTTAAAATATATTTTTTTTTACTTTCGAAGTAATATTACAATCTGCTCATCGATAGAACAATGAGTAATTTGTATTTAATTACACTAAACTGACGTGTACACTCTCGCACTGTGCTCTGCTTTTTTGAAATTACTTTACTACACTAACTCATAAGGTTTAATCTTTTTGAGTCGTCAGGTATGATTCGTGTTGTCCAGGAGTTGGAGTGCCTCGACACTCACGTGGTTGTGGAGCCTATCTTCATGGTTCCTCGCGTACTTAGTAATGGTCTGTCTAACAGTGTCAGTACCCAGATTTTTAGGATGTCGCAGTTTCTGATGTACCAAGGAGCATCTATGATGTTTCTTAATGTTTTGTTATGAAATTTCTTTATTAACGGTATATTGCTTTCACTGGCACGCCCACATATTTGGATGCCATAACACCATACCGGTTTGAGTATTTAGTTGTACAAAAGTATTTTGTTATGGATGGATAATTTGGTTTCACATCCAAGCAACCATCGCGTTTTCTTGTATCTGAGTTCTAGTTCTTGACGTTTCTTTTTGACATGTACTTTCCATGTCTTGCATGAAGAGTGATACCCAGATACTTTGCAGTGTTTTCATGTGGGATCTGGACATCATTTATTCTAATTGGGGGACTGGCTTCTTTTATTGGTGAAATCAACATGAACAGACTTAGATTCGTTCAGTTTTATTCTCCATTTTTTGGTCTAGTTGTAAATTTTGTCCATGGTGGTTTGTAGGTTTTTCACTGGTTCTTCGTGACTATTGCCGACTGAGAGTATTGCCGTGTCATCTGCGAACGTAGCAATAGTATCTCTCGTGTACAGTAGGTATAAAACTGGAGTCCCATAAGGACACTTCCTTGTGGGACTCCAGCTCTGATCTGCCTTAAGTCAGAATATGCTCCTCCTGCTTAATTCTAATGTATCTGTCGGTTATTATGATTCCAGAAGTGCGCAGTACTGCTCAGGAAGGCAACCACGGAGCTTTTGTACTAGCCCCTTGTGCCATACTTGGTCAAAAGCCTGCGTCACATCTTAAAAAATAATGGAGCAGACTTTTTTTTTCTCTTCCAGTGCCGCTTCTATGATATTGGTGATCCTATATACTTGATCAACGGTTCTTACAGCTCTCGGCTTACTCTAAAACCAAACTGATGTGCTGGTATTAGTTTTCTTTCTTCTCTTATTGGTTTGAGTCTTTTTATCAGCAGTTTTTCATAAAACTTGAATATCACAGGAAGCATAGATATGGGTCTATACGATGTTACTTCATGTTGCGGTTTCTCTGGTTTCGCTATCATCATTACTTCGGCCACTTTCCACAAATTCGGGACATATTTGAGTCTAAATGAAGCACTGATGAGATGGGTCAGTTTTCTAATGACTTTCTTTGGCAGCTGCTTCAGGATCTCACCTGTAATAAGGTCAAAATCAGGAGATTTTTTCGGATTGATGTACTTTATTTCTGTTTCTACTTCTTTGCGAGTAACTGGTCTAATTACTGCTCTCTCTTCATTAAATTCTGTTTGTTCTTGGAGCTCTTCTCCATTGTTAGGTTCAAATGTGTCTTCTAAATGATTCGCAAATCTTTTGACTTTCTCTTCGTTACTGCGGGCCCAACTTCCATTGCTGTTTTTAATGGGACGTTTTTGTATAATCGGTCTCTTGAGTCTTTTGTAGCCTTCTAGAGGGAGTACTCTGTGTTCTTCTCAGCAGTAAGCTCCCTAAGATATTCCCCTATTGACTCTTGTTTGATGCATTTGATTTCGCGTTTTAGGTACTGGGTAGTGTTGTTTAAAGCGGTTTTGCTAGCGGGATCTTTTATTTGATGCTAGATCAGTTTTCTTTTTCCGGCGATTAATTCTTTCGGGTAGTTGTTGCCTTTTATTCTTGGAATAATGGTTGGCGTATTATCCCAAGCTGCTTGTTGGATGTCATTAGTAATTTTCTCGACTGCCTCGTCCAGTTTCTTCAGAAGTTTTCAATGATCCAGAGAGAACAGTAATCACTTCCAGTTGCAATGCAAAGCTGTCCCAGTTTATTCCGTTAAAATATTACAAGGAGTTTATGGAGAACATTCCCGATCCAATGAATAACTGTTCAGTTGATCCAAGGGCATTTCAGAGAGCTTAGAACAGGAACAGACTATAACGTGATAGGAATGAGAACTTTTGTGATTTCCGATAGTCGACTCACGTGAAAAGTGATCAGTTGTCAGTTAAAACTCAACCACTTTATATAGAAGATTTAGAGATGAGAATATGCGCCAAGAATATCTCCTAACTGAGTGGAAAGCCAATCGGCTGTAGCAGTTTAGGGATTGCCCTGCAACGGATGTGCTGTGGCCATAAAAAAATATTATTTAATACCCCTTCGTGTCCTCTGGTGAATTTTAGATTATACAGTTTTGAAGTATAATTCATCTTATTCTGGTCACGAGTAGAAAAGGTGATTTTGGTATATAAATCTTTTGCCTAAACGTATGTCAATTTATTAATTTGTTTGTTAGGTTCTCGTCATAACCATTAATTCTAGCTATTAATATGAATTCTTTCATTTTTGAGTCTGACTTAATTCAATGGGAAAGTTACTCAATGAGGACCGAAATTAATCCGTCTGTGATTGGCTGGTTCCACTCTAGTAAATCACAATTTTGATACAACTAGTCTAGTTTTTACTCTTCTTCGGGTACCGGGTACCATGACCGTTCAACGATCGTTGGTTATCATGTTGGCTACCATGTTGATGATGGTCGTTTTATTGACAGCCGCTCGAAAGAGTTGAACCGTAGACTTTCCGTGCCTCAAATTTTTCAATCATCCATTGATTTTAAGCAGTCGTCGATACACGATAAGCATTGCTTCAGATAGCGTTCACGCTTCTATGTTGTACAGGAGAACCCGAAAGACCTAGCAGCACACCATTTTTATTTAGTTTCAATGACAGGTCGTGACTACTTAAGATTTTTTTGTTCTTCATAAATGCGGCTCGGGCCTTCTCTATTCGAATTTTAACTTTCATGGTCTGGTCCCAGTGGTCGTTGATATTGCTACCGAGTTTATTCCAGTTTAGCAACTCTCTCTATCTTTGTGCCACTGACTGTAATACCACCAATATTAGATCCTTTGCTTGTAATCATATATTTTGTTTTATTCCTATTGAGTCTTAAACCAAACTGTGTCAGTTTTTTTATCCATAAGTTTTTGTATATATTTTCCGTTATTATCTGCAATTAATGTATCATCGGCATATCTGATGTTATTGATGTTAACACCGCTGATGTTGATTCCTCGTGTGCTTCATTGAATTTCACCTATACTTTTAGATTTAGCTAATCATCGCTCCCGATGATGGTAACATGGTTAACGAAATCTGCGCTGAGTGCAAAAATAAGGTGTACTGGTGATAACTACGTAAGTATTTTATTATAGATATCATTAAGTATTTTGTTGGTTTCATTGAGTTCATTCAAGGACATAAACTTTTCATAATTTCTCTACGTCTGTAAAGTTATTCTATCGGCTTAATGAGAATAATATAATATTTTTATTCCACCGTAACGGGTTTGCTACTGAAAACATTAATAATGATTTTCTTAGAAAAATTAGATTTATCAAGATCACTACCTTCATTAACAATAAATAGCTGTTGCTTTTCCGGACGTCACGTTCTCTTAATTAAAAGCAGGAAAGTTTTAGAATTGGTTTTCATTTTAATTTTATATCCAGGATCGAATTAAGGTTTTGTGGTGCACATTTTTTTATGTGACATTTCTAGTTAGGTTTTATTTAATAAGTAACATGAATAAATTCGTGTTAGTAATACTCCACGAACGGTTCTCAAGCGACCATTGGTCTGTTATTAAGAGGTACAGTACGCTATTCAGATGGCTATCTCCCATCAAGATTTTCCTGCAAAATATCTACCGATTAATGCAATTCGAAGCTATTTTATTAAGAAGAAACTCGGGCTTCACATAATTTTCAGTTTTTATTTCTGTGTTTGGAAAAATCCGTCAACTACATGGGGTGAAAAATCCTGCATTAATAATCGCCTGGCACCTTCGAGGCATGCTGTTGATAAGATTTCCTGCATACTCTGTAAATTTTTCGAATGTTGCGAGACGACTGAGTTAAAGTCCTCAGAGTTTTTGTTCTGAACTTTCTCTTTACATGGGACCAAACGTTTTCAATAGAGTTGGCGACCGGTAATTGTTAGCGCCACTTAGGTTTCTTTAACGTGCTTTGGAATTTGTTATCATAAGCACGAAGATGTTGTCGAATGGTCTGATGGAACACATTCAAACCCGATTTTCTTAATTTTCCCGCTCTTTGATGCAGCGTCAATTTCGGGTCCTGTGAAAACAAAGACACTATTCTTTTGTCGACTCTTGGAGTGACTTTGCCTACCGAGCGACGTTTTTGGTAAGTCGTAAACATTTTTTGTCTCGTTAAAACGATACCGACATTTTAATATATCCGAATGGGAACAAAGAAGGACTGCCTCGAACCGACGTGCAAATAAGTTAGTCATTTTTGATTTTACGGGATTTCGACGAATATTCGGAATGTTCCCTCTACCAATTTTTGTTGAATTTCTAGAATCGCATCTACCAAAAATAAATTATCGCGGACACGTTCTTACTTGACAGACTGTATATAGGGTATACAATTTTGGATAATAATTATTTGCTAAAAATTAACCATTTCAGTAGAATCTAAAACCTATAAAAAAACACACGTATATACTTTTTTTGGTAGGTTTCTTCTGTAAAGTCATCCTTTAGACTTTTTAACATTAATATTTGATTAATTTTTTTCTACAGATTCAAATATGCGCTTCCATCCTGATCTTTCTGACCTTACTATGCCTGTCAAAATGTTACCCAGCAGATAAAACGGAGTCAACTTCGAGAGCTCCCATATTCGATGAAGCTTTGGAAAAAAAGATCAGTACGATTTATCGAGCTTCAAAATAAGCCTCAGCTTCCACTTTGACTTATCCATTTGAACCAAATCTCTTTCCCTAGAGCCGTCTTTTCAATTTGGAAAGAGATAGTAATCTCTGGGGGCAAGATCTGATGAATATGGCGGATGAGGAAACAATTCATAGCACAATTGGTCCAATTTCATCATCGATTTTATAAAGCTGTTTTCACTAATCAAGAGGAAACAACCAAGCTAATACCAGCAAACTGCCTACGGCTGTTTGGGCTGTAACTCGCAAAAAACTAATAGACAAAATGTTATGAAAATTGTAAACGAATCTTCTGAGAGTTTTTATTTATTTTTATTTTTTATTTTTTATTTATTTATCTACGGGCAGACCCATTTTATACATAGTATTTACAGAAAAATTTCAATAATATAGTAAACTTATAACAATACAATACAATAACAACACCAGTAATTATCATTTCAAAAACTCAGTGGACTGTCAACAGTTTTTCTTTAAACGTTTTAAAGAGAGATTAAAAAAATCAAGATCCGCTTCACTGGCACCATTAGTGATTCTAGTGATCGGCGAGAATAGGCCATAGTTACATCTGTGGTACCTCGGGGCAAAGAGTACGTGGTCCCTTGTTGATCTTGGTGGAACATGAAAATTTATCAGACTCAAGAGATCAGAGCAGTCTATATGACCATTTACAAGTCGAAATAAGAAACATATATCAGCAACTTTCCTTCGTCTTGAAAGTGATTGCAGCTGAAGTCTTCGTAGCTGGTCCCCATAGGCAGTGATGTTCCACTTAAATTTGCAAGAGACATATCTAGCATACTTCCTCTGTACCCTTTCAACACCCTCAATATGCACAGCATACGATGGCGACCACACACATGACAGATACTCCAAAGAAGATCTCACCAAGGCCTTGTATAAAATATTCACGCTATCTACGGTCCGGAAATCCCTAGTATTCCTACAGACGAAGCCAAGGAGTTTAATACATTTGTTAGTAATAAAGTCATAATGAATATGAAAATCAAGCTTAGTGTCCAAATAAATACCCAAGTCACACAATGAGGAGACTCTTTCGAGAAGACAATTATTAATACTGTAATCATACAAAAGCGGAACTTTCACTCGAAAGAACGACATAATCTTACATTTTTGAATATTTAGTTCATTTTGTTTCTCCTGCACCACTCACTCACCTTATCCAAGTCTCCCTGCAGTCTCATAGCATCGTCATCAGAATGAATTGCCGTAGACAATTTCAAGTCATCTGCAAAAAACAAGGGCCTTGAAGATAGAATCACCTTTCGTAGGTCGTTAATAAATATATTAAACAGCAACGGGCCCAGGTGGCTACCCTGCGGCACACCCGATGCAACAGACACCTCACTCGACACAAAGCCCTTTACTTTAACAAACTGTTTTCTGTATGTAAGGTAGCAGGTCAACCAATTCAGTAGTGCTCCATCAAACCCATAACCTCTTAACTTCCCTATCAGGATATCGTGGTTGACTGTGTCGAAGGCCTTGCTGAAATCCGTATAAACCACGTCAACCTGACCACCCGCCTCCATTACATCAATAGTACTTTGAACCAACAAGATTAGGTTTGTAGCCGTCGATCTGCCACCAACGAAACCGTGCTGTTCCGGAACCAAAAAAGGTTTTATGAATGGTTTTAATTTGTCGCAAACAATTTTTTCGAATACTTTTGGAATAGAACTTAGAATGGAAATAGGTCGATAATTTTTAGCGTCTGATTTGTCGCCGGACTTAAATACTGGAGTAATGAAGCTATATTTCCATTGGTCAGGAAAAACACCGCTCTCTAGGGACATTTTAAAAAGCATATGGAGGGGTTTGGCCAAAGCATAGACACAGTCAACTAAAAATCTGGGAGATATACCATCAGGACCCGTCCCTTATTTATGTCAAGTTTAGACACATAGTCAAACACCTCCCCCAGGGAGATCTCAACAGAGGAGAATGATCCACCACTATCCCCAACATCCTCAAGCCCAGGCTCACCACCGTCAGTATCCGACCTATAAACACCCTGAAAATGAGACTTAAAAATTTCCACAATAGTCTGTCCATCCGTCCCTGTTAGCTCGTCTAGATTTATTAAGGTAGGGGTGGACCTGCCCCTATTTACTGTTAATGAAATTCCAAAATTGTTTGGTGTTATGCTTTAAATTTGTCTCAATATTTTTAACATACTGCAAGTAGCAGTTGCTCTTTAAGATATTGGATTGGGTTCTTAACTCCGAAAACCTCTGATAAGTTTCCCACCGACGGGTTTTTTTGTATTCTTTGTGACACAACTTCTTTTTTAAGATAAGATCTTTAAGTTCATCAGAAAACCACTTCGGGAACTTCGGATTTTTGGAACGAACCACAGGGACATACAGACTAATACCAGCATACAAAACTTCATCGAAGGCAGACTTTGCAGTATTTACATCCGCAATACCACCCAAGACATATTCCCAGTCCACTGAGTGATAATAAATATTTAACATATTATAGTCCGCACGCTTAAAGTCATAGAAACTGAAATCATAGTGCAAACGCTCAGGATAGTCATTAAGCAGCACATCAACCACTAGGGAAGGATGGTGCCGGTCGCAGGGCAGCAGACTCTCCAGTGCCACCCGAACAGATGTTCTATTGTCTCGTGTTACCACCAGATCTAATTTCACACCATTCGCATTACTAATTTCGTTCACTTGGAATAACTGATTATAAGAGAAACAGTCACTAAGTAGCCTCACAACGTCCCCACCATGGCCAATGGCTGAGCTTCCAAAACTGTCACTAATCCATTCTACATGAGGCAAGTTATAGTCACCTAGGACACATATATTATCGCTGGTGTACTCTTGAATGATCTCCTCTATCGCACAGCAGTGAGCCTGAACAGCATCCACTTTGTTGACTTTTTTTGAAAATCATATGGTTTTTTGTTTGTGCTGTCATCTCTGGAAAAGTCTCGAGACTTTCACCCCCTCTAAATATTATTAAAGCCATGATGCAGTAGCCCATTCGCTATTGTATTTCCTGTTTAGTCTTGTGGTCGCTACAAATAGTTCTTAACATCCAAGCAAGTAGACCCAAGAAAAGACTACAATCATTGCGAACCACTTTTTTTTGTTTCAGGGAAAATTTTTTCGGTAATATTTTCAAATATGTTATTAGAATGGTAGAAAAATAATACTGAGTAACGTTGTGCTGCCAAATTTTATGACAAACTTGATCAATTCACTACTATAACTTATGGAAAGTGGTAAAGGACTTGTGGAGAATATTCGTTATCTAGGCCGCGAGTTTTTGGAACGCATGGGCATTTTTCAGAGAGCCGAGAAGAAGTAGATGACAAACCGCATACGAGAAGATCTTGAACTTTTAAAGCAGACAGGATAATGTGGTAAGAATGAGGGCTCTGGTAATATGTGGGCATGGAAACGATCAGTAAATTTGGAAATGAAAGAAGTATGCGCCAGGACTGCTCCAAAGAACCACAATACCGAGTAGGTGGTAAATCGAAGTGATGTGCATTATAATCCTTCGTATCGCCCAGAGATGAAGTTAGAATTTTTCAAGCATGGGATTGGAGGTAATTAAGCTAATGTTCGAGTATCAGCCTAAGACGAAACGCCAAAGTCGGGAGTAGCACATCTCAAACTCTTTTTATCTCAACGAGTAATCGAAAATGAAATGAATATCATCACTTTTTTTTTGACAGTCAGGGAATCGTCCACAACAAAATTCTCTATCGGAAAGATTTTGAAATGCTACAGGGGAAAATAATACGAGTATGAAAAGGTAACGTTCCAAATCACACGTAGCCCCCATTCATGAATTTCTTGCAAGAACAAATCTTGTAGTTCTTTCGGGCCTTTATTCACTGGATTGCAGTCCCTGCGATTTATGTTTATTAACCTGGCTCAAAAACCAGTTAATAGATCGCCATTTTGGTAGTTTGAATAATATTCAAGAGGGCTTAACTGAACAGCGCTCTAGCTGAAACCTTCCAGTAGTGCTGCGAATAATGAAAACAATGCCTTCGTCGCTGTATATAAGACAACTATTTTGTAAAAGATAACCTGGATTTGTAGAAAAATATACCTGATTTAAATAAGTGACTCGTTATCCCACCCCATTTTATACCAGTGCGTGTGGGCACTGATACTATGTGCGACTAAAGGTACTATGAATTCAATAAAATTGTTCATGAAAAAATATTTCCTAAATCATGAAAACATTGTTTTTTTTTTGGGGGAATCTATAGAGGCAAATAAGTTAATGTAAAGTAGTTACTATATCTCAAGAAATTATTCCCGAAAATTTTTAGGACTTGTAAGTGTTATGTATTTTTGGGTACTGAAACTGTATCTGGTATCAGTTTTTTTGTATCACCCCCACATTCACAATGTGACATCGATTAAATTTCAAAATAGAGAAAATTAAATAAAAAATTTAAAAAAAAATAAATAGATGTTCCAGATTCCAGTAAATGTTTTTCTTTCAGTCTAGAACAAAGCAATTCTGCTTTTTCCTTAGTTAAACCCAAATCTCTCACTAAATCGTTTTACTCAGCTTGTATAAACAACTGAGGTTTTAAATTTTCTAGAGAATATTGAAACTCATCATCATCCGGTCGATTTTCATTAAATTCCGGACTGGACTGTAAAATGTCATCAATAGATTGAAGTGGCTCAGGGACAGGAAGTCCCGTTCCATGTCCTACCGGCCGATTAGCTGAAGTAAAGTTAAGATAGACAATTACTTTCTTATTTTAGGACTTATATCCAGAAATAACAACGCTGCAAAAATAACAATCATTTGAACGATTTTCTTGCCCGCTCCATACCATAGGTACTGAAAATCTAAAAGCTTTCTTTTCTTTCTTATATCATTTCCTAAGATCCTCGACACAAACAAAACATACTTTGTGAGGAGCCCAACATTTTTCTTGATTACCGATTTCTACAATAAAAAATGCAAAGTATACCTTTTTTACAAAGTCAGTAATGTTTCTTTGATGTTTTTTAACAAACTGACCACATATATAACAAAAAGTGTTAGGAGAGTTTTTTTAACCACGATTAGCCATACTTTGAGAGTGGATTAAAGCACATGGGTTAAGCACTGCAATGCAAGGTTATATTAACTGAAAGAAAACAAACAGTTGTGTCATTTATCGGAACTGCCAACCTAATAACATTTGATTTTACTGCCAATCTTATAAAATTCTGAGTTTTTTGCCAACCTAATAACATTCGAATGATAAAAAAATAAACTTTTCACATTCTGAATATTAAAATGTGAAAAATTGGTGGATAATACGACTTTTTTATTGTTATTTTCGGACTCAGCACACTAAAAAACATAGGCATCAGGTAAAATTATTAAAAAAGTTTTTTCATCGTTGGCCTGCGTAATTTTTCAAAGAGTAAAATGAATTGTTTGACGTCATTATTGAAAATAGTTTTAAAAAAGATGTCAAGAGGACGTTTTTTGTTGTACGGTTAGTGCGTGTAAAAATATATGTGGTATCTCCAAAGGAGTTAGTTTTTTTTTTTAGATTTTTTGAAGATGCTAAAAGGTAATTTATTCGTAAATAATTCGTATACAATATATTATATTAAAGATTATGATAATCAGCAAAATTCATTTTTATTCTACAGAATAGGATGTTCCTTGAAAAAAGGAATTTGAATATTACAAAAACTTGCGGACACCATACCAAAAATATGGCGACAGGTCATGTGATCATTACAAACTCGAACCCTTTGAGAACAAAGGTGCCGAGTCGGACTTCCGCTCATGTGTTTTATGTTTACTGTAACATTACGTTAAATTGAGGTCCGAGGACTTTCAGACGAAATGCTTGGATACTCCTTTGACTATTCTTTGGGCCAAAAATGCCCTATGAATAATCCGGCTCTGATTACTCCATTTTCTCTGCTATTGAAACATGCCGAAGAAACCGTATGATGACGGATTAATTATTTATTTATATTTTTCACGCATCGTTAATATTATTATCTTTCAGAAGGACAAATACCTAAATATAATGCTTGTGGCTATGATGATTCACACCGTTTGGGCCATTAGACATGGGTGACTAAAAATTAATCCTATAGTAATTAAATTAGCATTTTTTTGCATTAACATAGTAACCTTTAGGCAAATCAAAATCTAAACATGAGTCACAACTAGGTTAGGTTATTGTTTATTTTTGAAACAAAAATTTATAGGAGGGTAATTAAAGATTTGCAAAATGCTGCGTCAAACTATAAAGGGCAAATCATCGAGGAATTTTAAGAGATCATGCATTTTATGTTGAAGATTGTACCTAACTGTTCAAAACTGCATGCTGCGTATACACACACACACACATATATATATATATATATATATATATATATATATATATATATACATATATATATATATATATATATATATATATATATATATATATTATATATATATATATATATATATATATATATATATTTTATATATATATATATATATATATATATATATATATATATATAATATATATTATATATATATATATATATATATATATATATATATATATATATATATATATATATATATATATATATAAATATATATATATATATATATATATATATATATATATATATATATATATATATATATATATATATATATATATATATATATATATATATATATATATATATATATAATATATATATATATATATATATATATATATATATATATATATATATATATATATATATATATATATATATATATATATATATATATATATATATATATATATATATATAGTGCCATTCATAAAGTTTGTACCATATGAGAAAGTTTTTGAAAATTTAACTTCGAAATATGTTAGTGCATGTTCTATGTTTAGGATTACACCCAAATTAGGTCATGACGTCACATGTCTTGCCTGTCAAATTTGACATTTAAATTTTAAAATGTGAAAAAATCGTATTTTTATTGAAAATATCGAAAAGAGTTATGACGAAAAAAGGATTGTATTGCAGTTTTACATTTATGTAACAATGTTCGAAAAGATTTGATGAAACTGACTTTTTTTCAATTATTTTCCCCTAAAATGACAGTCAACAGCTAATATAATAAATATTAATGTTATGTAATAAATTTGAGCAAATTTGTAGTTTTTTAAGTTTCTTAATTCCTTCTTCAGTGCACAAAATAGTTCTTTTATAAATTATATGGCGAATATTCGCGAGATGCTCTTTCTTAATTTCATATACAGGTTTTGAGGAT
This sequence comes from Pachyrhynchus sulphureomaculatus, assembly GCA_019049505.1. NCBI lineage: Eukaryota > Metazoa > Arthropoda > Insecta > Coleoptera > Curculionidae > Pachyrhynchus > Pachyrhynchus sulphureomaculatus. The sequence goes on along the minus strand of CM032452.1, from coordinate 94,796,003 downwards.
AGTTTATTCTAAATGTTTTTTAATATATTTTCAAAAGGTCAAAAACAAGATTTTTAAAAATTGTTACAACGTTTTGCAACGCAATATTCGTGAAAAGAATATACATTCATGTTTTGCTCTTAAGTCAAACAAAATTACAATATGATAGGCTTTCACGTATCTTTGTCGCTTTTACCATGGATTTCGTGTTTTGTTCTTTTGTCACATAAAACATCAAACTGATATTAGTTTATTAATGCAGTAAGAACAGTTTTCTAAATTTTATCCTTTAATAAAAATGCCAATTAAATTGACTAAGCAAGATGAAATAGAAATAGTTTTGATCGTGGGTGATAACTATAAAATTCAAAGAGAAGCTGCCATCATTTTTAACCAACGACATTCGGAAAAAGTTATAACGAACACAACAGTAGCAAGAATTCTCACCAACTTTAAGAATACTGGACGTGTGGAGAATAATTTTAAACGTCAATATGAACACTGGCTTACTAATGAGGATGCTGAGTTTGCAGTTATGCAGAGTGTGATTGAAACGCCTGGAACTTCAATTGCCAAAATACCGCACAATGTAGGTTTGTCTTATAATTCAATTCAAAGAATGCTTAAAAAAATAGGTTTAAACCTTATGAACCAAAGTTTGTCCACGCTCTCAAAAAACAAGATTATGATAGGCGCATGTATTTTTCTTTCTGGCTGCAAAGTAAAAGTGAAGAAGACCCGTCATTTACAAAGTATATTTTGTTCAGCGATGATTGTACTTTTAATTCTAATGGTGTTGTCTTATCGCAAAATTGTAGATGGTGGGCGGATAGCAATCCAAATTTTACAATAGATACAAGAGATCAATATTCCTTTAAAACTAACGTTTGGTGCGGTATTTTTAATAACAGAATTAATGGCCTGTTTTTTTTAGAGAAAATCTTACATGCGCTACGTACTTACAGTTTCTAAACAATGAACTTTCTAATGAACTGGAAGATTTTAGTTTAGAGGAAAGATTGAAAATGTACTTCCAACAAGATGGAGCACCTAGTCATAGCACCTTGGAAATTAGAAACTGGCTGGACTAAAACTTTTCTGGGAAGTGGATTGGTAGGTTTTCCTATGAAGTACCTTGGCCGCCGCGGACACCCGATCTTACGTCCTGTGACTTTTTTTTTGTGGGGTATTTAAAAAATTTTAGTTTATGCACCTTTTGAAAATATCGCACACTTAGAAGAAACTATCTGCCAGACTGTAAATGAAATTCAGCCGGAGTTCTATGCGAATGTTCGTCATGAAATTTATAACAGAACTATTATGTGCATTGAAATGGAAGCAAGAAGCGTAGAAACTTAAGAATATTTTTTTATTTAGTAAATAATTTCAATTTTTTATAATAGTAATCCTTAAAAATTGACGTGTCATAAATATTAAGCAGCTTTGCACCAATATTGCACTGTTAAATTACAACTTTTTGAAAAAAATAAATTTTCAGCTTAATTTTACGGCCTAATTAATTTTTTTTCGTAACATTTAGTAAAACATTAACCACTAAAAAAGTATATAATATAATTTATAAGAAAAAACTTTCGATTATCATTTTTGGGGGACATAATTGAAATAGTGAGTTATGTCAAATTTTTTTAAAATTGGCATATAGACGTAAAACTAAAATACAATTTTTTTTTCTTTATAACTTTTTTCGGTCTTTTTTTAAAAAAATCGGTTTTTCCCAGTTTTAAATTTTAAATGTCAAATTTGACAAGCAAGGCTTGTGACGCTACTTGACCAACTAAAATACACACTAAACAAATACAACATACCTGTTTGCCGCAAACCTTATAATTTTTTTTTTTTTTATGGGTCTAGCACACGTGCTACAGGGAAATCCCTAAAGCGCTACAGGAGCGACACGTGTGCGGAGAAAGCGATTCACGTTGTTCTTGAATCGCTGTAGATTGTACTCGATGGGAAACACAGTCCTGGGCAAACTATTCCAATGGTATGATGTTCTCCATATAAAAGACTGCTTGAAAAGCGTTGTACGAGGATGAACAAGCTGAACCTCATACGAATGTGAAGTATTAGCGCGACGTGTACTCCTAACATGCACCGCTCTGGGAGGAATTAAGCGGGCCACATCCTTCGAACACTTTCCATGAAAGTACTTGTAGAATAGGCTCAAGTCGCCAACCATTCTTCGATGTTCCAGCGAATCAAGGCCGTCGGTCAGTTCCGGGTGTCCAATCAGACGAACAGCTCTTCTCTGGATAGAATCCAACAAATGCAGTGTATGTTTGGGAGCGGAGCTCCAAACATGGGAGCAGTATTCTATAGTTGGTCGAATTTGAGCTTTGTAAAGAATTAACAGTTGTTGTGGAGTGTAAAGCTTTTTGGTTCGAAACAATATTCCCAACTTTTGAGAAGCTCACACAGATTGAGTGACGATGTTAGAGGGATGGAGTGCCCCGACATAACTATGTCGGGTTCTGCAACGTTAACTTTTTTAGAAAAAAACTGCCTCCTGGGTTTTTGTAGCGTTAAATTCCACTTGGTTACTGTCACCCCAAGATAGAATTTCTTCCAGGTCTTTGTTAAGTTGAATGACTTCCTGCTGTCTGCGGATATTCGTCTGAGTAGTCGATGTCCGAGCATTCAAAGTGAATGAAGAGATAAGTGTACTGTCATCTGCAAAGCTATAGATTGGATTCTCGGTCTTTTCCAGCAGATCGTTAATATAAATAAGGAAGAGAGTAGGAGATAGTATGAAACCTTGGGGCACACCGGCGTTGATAGTGAAGGAGTTAGAAAGAAATCCGTCGACTGCCACTCGTAAAGAACGCTCTCTGAGGAAACATGAGAGCCACAAACAGAACTTTTCAGACATACCATAAGAACGTAACTTAGCCAACAGCCCATCGTGCCAAACACGGTCAAATGCCTTGGATATGTCAAGAGCGACCGCTCGAGATTCTCCAAGGTGTTCAATTGCGTTGTTCCAAACATGTGTTACATAAGTCAGAAGATCTCCTGTTGATCTATTTTTACGAAAGCCATATTGGTGATCACTAATAATGTTGAATCCTTCAAGATATTTTTTTGGAAGATGCTGATTGATAGCCTTTTCCATGACTTTCGATATTATTGAGAGTAGTGCGATTGGTCGGTAGTTATTTGGCAAGGTCTTCTTGCCTTTTTTAGGTATCGGCTGAACTGTGGCACATTTCCAGCAGAAAGGAAATATTACCTTTCTGTAGGATAGGTTGAAAAGTCTACAGAAAACTGGTGTTAGTTCCCTTGCACAGTTCTTGAGAACTATGGCAGGTATTCCGTCAGCGCCAGAAGCCTTTTTGGTGTCTAGCTTCATCAAAATACGTTTTATGATACGCTGTCTGAAGACAATATCGGGCATCCTTGACTGCACTATGGGAATAGTAGGTGGTGTTTTTCCTTGGAAATCGACAGTAGAATGTGAAGCAAAGAGTTCAGCCAACAGGTTCGCTTTCTCAACAGGTGTCGTTGCAATAGAATTATCTGGCCGTGTGAGTGGTGGTATGGTGGATTTGGTGAAATTTTGACTAACTGCCTTAGCGACTGACCAAAAGGACCTGGAATTGCCGGACAAGCGAGAAGTTTGTTTCTAATCCGTTGATTGTGTACCTCCTTGGTTTCGTCGATAATTTCTTTGCATCTGTTCCTGGCACAAACGAAGATGTTACGATTTATGGTGTTAGGAAGGGTATTTCTCGAAAAAGGGATGTAAGCCTCCATACCGGCCAAAATAATATCGGAAACCTCCCTAGCGCAGTCAGATGGGTCGTCGGATCGAAAACAAACGTCCAACCAAGGGAAAGTTCGAAAATATTCTATGAGATCTTCCCATTAAGCAGATTTATAGTGCCAAATCTTGCGCGGTTTGGGCGCCTCTCTATCACTGATTGGTAGAATACTCGATGTCGAAAGTAGTCTATGGTCGGAAGAACCTAACGGCGGATTTACGCTGACCGTGTAAATCTCCGGATTGGTGGTTAAAAACAGATCAAGAAGACTGGCGAACTCTCCGTCTCGATCAGGGATCCGTGTTGGTTCATCAATAAGCTGAGTCAATCCACAACTGATTGAAAATGATTCGGCTTCACGACCTTGTTCATCGGTAGTATTTGAATATTTAAGCCAGTTGATGTTGTGGACATTAAAGTCGCCCAGGAGGGCAATTTCGGCATTTGGATAGTTAATTTGTAAATGATCGATGATGTCTGCAAGAGAAGCGAAAAGTGTTCTAAAGTTAGTATCACTTGGTGGTCGATAGATGGTCGATAGAGGATACTAGATAGAGGATAATAAGCTAAATTCCCTGTTTACGAAACTGAAAAGTAAAACTCCCATAACAAAAATCTCTAACGTAATATATTCTAACCCATGTGAAAATTACTTAAAAAATACATGACTAGCCAACTACTAAAACATAGATTGAAGGGCTACAAATACTTAAAAAAGTCACAACTATACTTAACAAAAACCTGACCTGACCTGAACTAACCTGAAATAACCCATGTGAAAGTTACTTAAAAAAATACATGACTAACCAGCTACTAAAACATAGATTGAAGCGCCACAAATACTTAAAAAATACCACAACTACACTTAACAAACACGAAAACGAAGCAAAACACATATTTAGTTACAAAGAAACTAAAATCTTAAACAGGGGCGACAACTACCATAAACTGGTAATTAGGAAACTGATAGAAATAAGAAAAGAAAAAAACGCAGTGAACAAAGAACAGATATTAAAGACCTAAGTTTAATTAACAACAATATCTAAACTAATTAGTTATCAATTATTTAAAACCAATAATTAAAAAAAAGAAAATTAATAAAAATAATAAAAAAAATATTTTCAAAAACCAATAAAAATTAAAGCTTACAAGAAATGTTTCGTTCCACATGCAGTCTTTCAAGTAAAAACGTTTTCGCGATAATTCATTTTTGGTCTATACGATTGTAGCGATTCAACAAAAAATCGGTGCAGGGTACCTTTGTCTACGACGCATTTTAGTAAAAGTATCAGTTGATTCCGAACTTTCGTCGAAATTACATAAATTCCCTGTTCACGAAACTGAAAAGTAAATCTCCCATAACAAAAAGCTCTAACGTAATATACTCTATCCCATGTGAAAATTGCTTAAAAAATACATGACTAACCAACTACTAAAACATAAATTGAAGGGCCACAAATACTTAAAAAATGCCACAACTAAACTTAACAAACACGAAAACGAAACAAAACACACATTTAATTACAAAGAAACTAAAATTTTAAACATAGGCGACAACTACCATAAACTGATAATTAAGGAAATGATAGAAATAAGAAAAGAAAAAAACACAGTGAACAATAGAAGAGATATTAAAGACCTAAGTTTAATTTACAACAATATTTAAACTAATTAATTATCAATTATTTAAAACCAAAAAAGAAAGTTAATAAAAATAATAAAAAAATATTTTCAAAAATAAATTAGCATAAAAACCAATAAAAATTAAAGCTTACAAAAAATATCTCCTTCCACAATCTACGCATTCAAGTAAGAACGTGTTCACGATAATTCATTTTTGGTAGATACGATTGTAGCGATTCAACAAAAAATCGGTGCCGGGAAACTTTGTTTACGACGCATTTTAGTAAAAGTATCAGTCGATTCCGAACTTTCGTCGAAATCACGTAAAATCCAAAATGAGTCACTTTTTTGCGTGTCGGTTCGAGGCAGTCTTTCTTTGTTCCTATCCAAAGGAGCCTAAAATGACGCTGCTGCTAAATAGATTAAAAAGTCGGTATCGTTTGTGAAGAAGTGTGGTAAATCATTTTAACGAGTCGACTCGCTAAACGTGGCTCGGTAGGCAAACTCACTCCGAGAGTCGAAAAACCAATCGTGGCTTTGTTTCCACGCGACTCGAAATTGACGCCTTGTCAAGAAGCGGCTAAATTAAGAAAACAGGGTTTGAATATGTCTCATGAGATTACTCGTGTTCATGATGGCAAATTCCGAAGCACGTTGAAGAAATCGTTGCTGGGTGAAAATCACGTCGCGAAGCGGCTCGCTTGGGCCTATGATAAGCTCCTAAAATCGCCGAACGCCAACCCTATTGAAAACGTTTGGTTCCTTGTGAAGAGAAAGCTCAGAGGAAAGTCTCTGAGAACTTTGACTCAGTTGTCTCGCGAAATTTGAAAAATTGGAGGGAAATCGTTTTAACGAGATGAAAAATGTCGACGACTTACCAAAACGTGGCTCGGTAGGCAACGTTACTTTGAAAGTCGAAAAACTCATCGTGACTGTATTTTCGTTGCTTCAAGGAGCGGCAAAATTAAGACAATCGGGTTTGAATGTATCCCATGAGACCATTCGACAACATCTTCGTGCTCATGATGTCAAATTCCAAATAGTCGATAGCTGATTGTAACTGAGAGTTTGTGAGTTGTACGTGCTATTTATAAACTGTCAGGACTCGAAATTGCAGCACCGTTGGTCGGTTCCATCTTCTCTGGGCTGATAGCGACGGTCTCTGCTTGTTTGTTCCTGGTGTTTTAGTCTCGTTAATTGTCAACAACTAATAGCCTATTAGTCAACGCCGAAACCCTTCACCTCAACTTAGATGGCAGTACTGTCCAATTAGCACTTCAACCACCAATCCTAATAGCCTATAAGTAGTATCTACGACTTTTTTTTTATGATTCTAGCACACATGCTGCGGAGAAGTCCCTAAAGCGCTCCAGGAGCGGCATGTGTGCGGAAAAAAAAAGCGATTCACGTTGTTCTTGAATCGCTGTAAATTGTATTCGGTGGGAAACACAGCGCTGGGCAAATTATTCCAAAGGGATGATGTTCTCCATATAAAAGACTGCTTGAAAAGCGTTGTACGCGGAGTAACAAGCTGAACCTCATACGGATTTGAAGTACCAGCGTGACGTGTATTTCTAACATGCACCGCTTTGGGAGGAATTAAGCGGGCTACATCCTTCGAACTTGTAGAACAGAATCAAGTCGCCAACCGTTCTTCGATATTCCGGCGAATCAAGGCCGCCCGTCAATTCCGGGCCTCCAATCAGATGGACAGCTCTTCTCTGAACAGAATCCAACAAATGCAGTGTATGTTTGGGAGCGGAGCCCCAAACGTGGGAGCAGTATTCCATAGTTGGTCGAATTTGAGCTTTGTAAAGAATTAACAGTTGTTGTGGGGTGTAAAGCTTTCTGGTTCGAAATAATATTCTCAACTTCTGAGAAGCTCTCCTTGCTATTCCTGCAATATGTTCGTGCCAGGACATATTTGCTTCCAAACTAACGCCCAACAAATTGAGCGACGTTGCTAGGGGAATGGATTGCCCCGACATAACTATGTCGGGTTCAGCAACGTTAACTTTTTTAGAAAAAACTGCCGCCTGGATAGAGAGATAGAATTTCTTCCAGGTCTTTGTTAAGTTGAACGACCTACTGCTGTCTGCGGATATTCGCCTGAGCAGCCGATGTCCGAGCGTTCAAGGTGAATGAAGAGACAAGCGTACTGTCATCTGCAAAGCTGTAGATTGGATTCCCGGTTTTTTTCCAGCAGATCGTTATTGTAAATGAGAAAGACAGTAGGAGACAGTATGGAGCCCTGGGGCACACCGGCGTTGATAGTGAAGGTGTTAGAAAGAAATCCGTCGACCGCCACTCGTAAAGAACGCTCTCTGAGGAAACATGAGAGCCACAAACAGAACCTTTCAGACATACCATAAAAGCGTAACTTAGCCAACAGTTCATCGTGCCAAACACGATCGAATGCCTTGGATATGTCAAGAGTAACCGCTCGAGATTAAGAACGTGTTCGCGATAATTCATTTTTGGTAGATACGATTGTAGCGACTCAAAAAAAATCGGTGCAGGGAACCTTTGTCGACGACGCATTTTAGTAAAAGTATCAGTCGATACCGAACTTTCGTCGAAATCACGTAAAATCCAAAATGAGGCACTTGTTTGCGCGTCGGTTTGAGGCAGTCTTTCTTTGCTCGTAGCCAAAGGAGCCTAAAATGACACATCCCGCTGCCGCTAAATATATTAAAAAGTCGGTATCGTTTGTGAAGAAGTGGGTAATTGGTTATAACGAGGAGAAAAATGTCGACGACTTGCCAAAACGTGGTTTGGAAGGCAACGTCACTTTGAAAGTCGAAAAACTCATCGTGACTGTATTTTAACGGGACTTGAAATTGACGTTGCGTCAAGGAGCGGCAAAATTAAGAAAATCGGGTTTGAATGTGTCCCATGAGAACATTCGACAACATCTTCGTGCTCATGATGTCAAATTCCAAATAGTCGATAGCTGATTGTATACTGAGAGTTGTACGTGTTATTTGTATACCGTCAGGACTCGAAATTGCAGTACTGTCCAATTAGCACTACAACCGCCTATCTTAATAGCCTATAAGTAGTACCTACGACTTAAAAACTGTCATTAATTATGGTCAGCACAAATATCATCAAAAAATATTAATTATGAACCTTCATTTATTATAATATACCAGTATATGAGCAACAAAAACTCATACTGTATTGAACAGCATCAACAGGCGCCCATCATTACAAGTTAATACCAGCCATCAGGTGCCACATTAAGCCAGTTAATCTTTAAACTTCAGTTTAATTGGCAACAAACTTTGTTATCATGCCGGCATTACAGTATTTTCATCAACTTTCAATTTAACTCGGATAAAGATGATGTGGTCCCGCATTATTAAATATATTTCTACTTCACAAAAACACACGCTGCGTCTGCTTTTTTATGTTGAAGTTTATTTTATTTAATGACTGGGAACTATCTTTTAATGAACTCCCATGCTGGCGCCATATATTGAGGTAAAAGGAGACTTGCCTATATAACAGGTGTTCCATAAACACGTTAATTTTAAAATATATATTGTAAAACAGGAATAAGTAATAAATTAATTACTAAATATAAAACTATAGTCCTTTGAGAATTATTTCGTAAAAACAGTGTGATATTAATCAGAACCAGCATGTTCTCGTCACTCTTCCAAGAGTGCGGCAAAATTATTGACCATTGTTCGATATGTAGTGTACAAAAATAAACCAAAGAAACTCACCTTTTTAACTGAAACACATCTACTGTTTAGAACAACTGAAATAGGTCAGCTAGTCAGCTGATTGATGTTAAGCCTGACAGTCAATCTGCCTTATTTTATCATTGGACAAGGGCAGCTGCAATGTCGCACTCTGATGTAAATTTGACCATAAATTTCACTGGATAGAACAATGTCGCTATTGTGTTTTGTCCAGCGGGATGTTATGTGGCTTTTGGGTTGTCTTCTAAATGAATAAAAATGGATTTTGTAAAAATTATAATCTAGTCTAAACTGCTCCATATATGATATGCACAGAGGCAGAATTGGCTAAATTTAGACAGGCCTTTCTCAGCTAAGTGAACAATGATTTAAATTTTTTCTTCAGTATTTTAAAGAGAGATGTTTCTACTACCTTATTACCATTCGAAGTGATTTAGAGAAGAAATATGTAAAAGCACAAAGATAGTAGTTCATGCACGAATCATTCATTAATATAGTAAATTCAGATGTATTTGGAATTTTGAGATTATACTTCTCTTGTGGGGCAACTGAAAAGAAAGGAGATTGACAACGTGCATTTAGCCCCACATGACAACTAGATTAACTTTTGCTGTAGACTTAGAACAAGTTTGAATCCGCTACTGTGGTTACACTATTGTTGAGAGAATGTAAGGTAGAGTTTTGTTTGTGAATGGCGATGGATCAACTAAATATTGAGTAACGCGTGTATCAAGATTGGCGAATCCGCTATTGTGACATATGGAAAGTTAAAGCGAATCTGTCCTCGTCGACTGACTTAGAGAATGATCAGTAGTCAGTTAAATTTAAACGGTTTGTCATCTATTAGATTCTAACACAGGATTTGAATGAACATGATAGATTTCATTCGCAAGGGTATGGTATATGCCGTAATCTTCTGCATTGCTTGCGTAGTGTATATAATAATATATAGGATACATTGAAAACCAAGGTTAATTGGAACCAATAGGGGGTAAATGCGAACACAGAACCATCAAACAATTGAAATTGTTAGGGCTTAGTTTTATCCCAAAGCAAGCACAATATATTTCTAAGACCTATTCAAGTTTTGCTCTTCCAGATTTATTTCGACTTTTATAAGAAATAATATAGAAACTTAATGCTAAGTATCTCAGGAAAAAGATGAATTTTAAAATATTTATAGTAAAAACAAAAACAACAAATAAATAAATTAAAGAAACCTTTACCCTATGTTAAACTATAATTCTTGGAAAATTAGTTCTAAAAGTAATGTCATCTATGCTCCGACACTCTGCCAAGTAAGCGTGAAATTATTGTTCGACACTTTCTTTTAAATGTTTTAGGAAAAAGAAAATTGTTACCGTAAATTTGAGTTTCTAGATATCACCATCAGAAAAAAATCCACCGGGCTCAAATTAAGGTATATTTACGTCACTTCTTTTTGGAAGCAATTATTCATAGATTTTCAAGTATAATCTTTCTAATTTTGAAGTGACACACTGCAAAAGTTTTTTGTCTAAAGAAAGCGAAAATCAGAGCCGACGAACATTTATTTTTTAGATAATTATGGGATTGTTCGTAAGGAATTTGTGCCTTTACGACAAGTTGTCAGTTAAACTTTCTATCCGGACAACCTTGAAATGCTTAGGAAGAAGGTGAGTTGGTTTAACTCAGTACTCTGAAGAGCGTCATTAATAACATTCCAGAAAAAACTCTTCCACTCGTGCTACTAAAAATAGAGATAACGCCTTCAAAGTTGCGTAGCTGTCCACGTAAGGTACTTTAAAGCCGATAATACTAAACTGTAAGAAATAAACTAAATCGGTAAAACAATTTCAGTTTTATTACTTTTTTACTACACAACAGTTATCACTACTATACACCAAACACTTTATTTTCGCGTTTCGCTAATATTGTAAGCATCATTAGAAACGACTAATGGTGGTGATAACTATTTTCTAGGGACATTGTCTCAACGATTCTAAAGTCCCAACGTAGTTATTACTTTCTTGTCCCACCACAGATTTCAGTGTTTGGAATTAGAATTTGTAGATCGATACTAAAATTATACATTTAACTTTTTACTTTCATGTATTCTCAGTGGTGTGTGATTTGAGGATAAAAGTTTACACATTATGATCCCTATACGAATACAAATAAATTTTCAAATTTATCAAGTTAATAAAAAGTATGCTCCTAAATCATTCGATCTTATGGATGTAACACGTAGGCTGAAAAATTGTTAGTCTGACACATAGATGTCGCCCCTTTGAAAAAAATTAATATGATTTTTAGAAAGTACACACCTTCAAACGATACGTGTCAAAATTTCATGACGTTTCAACGATAAATTTACAAGTTACAGTGGTTTTAGTGACGCTAGTCTTGATATTTTCTAAATAATGGAAAAAATCGAATTTCGTGTGTTGATTAAACACTGTCTTTTGATGGGAAAAATACCGTTCAAGTAAAGCAATGGATTGATAAGTGTTAAGGGGACTCTGCTCCTAGAAAATTACTGATCATTTACTGGTATGCTGAATTTAAACGCGGTCGTACAGACACAAATGATGCTGAACGCTCTGGACGCCCAAATGAGGTGGTTACACCGGAAAACTTCAAAAAAATTCACAAAATTGTGTTGGATGACCGTAAAGTGAAATTGCGTGATATAGCTGACACCCTAAAAATATCAAAAGAACGTGTTGCTCATATTTTGCATGAATATTTGGGCATGAGAAACCTGTGCTCGAATTGGGTACCGCGTTTGTTCACAGTGGACCAAAAACAATGTGTTTCTGAGCTCTGTTTAAGCGCAATAAAAAGGATTTTTTCATGCGATATGTGACAATGGATGAAACGTGGATCCAACACTACACACTGGAATCAAATTGGCAGTCAGCTGAGTGGATAGCAGCTGGTGAAAGCTGCTGGAAGCGATCAAAGACACAACAGTCGGCTGGGAAGGTTTTGACCTCTGTATTTTGGGATGCACATGAAATAATTTTCATCGACTATGCTGAGAAGGGAAAAATCTTTGATATCGAATATTATATAAAGTTATTGGTGCGTTTGAAAGCAGAAATCGCAAAGAAACGGCCCCAAATGAACAAGAAAAAAGTGATGGCAAAATTGCATGAATTGAAGTTCATCTTCATCTACCATTTTCTCCAGATTTAGCTCTAAGCGACTATTATGTGTTCGCAGATCTCCTCTTCGCAGGAAATACATTTGGCTTTGAAGGAGACTATGTTGATGAATAAAGTCGAATTTTGAAAAAAAATGTGTTTTAAGGACCTAGACCAAAAACTTTTCAGCACGTTTTATATGCGTGTTACGGAAAAAGCAATCGATCAGTATCTTCTCAAATATTTAGAAATAGTTATATTATTAGTAACCATCAATATGGCTTTTGTAAGCAAAGATCAACAATCTTCTAACCTCTGTAACACATGTTTAGAATAACACTACTGAATATTTTACGGAATTTCAAGCGGCTGCACTTGATATATCCAAGGCATTCGACCGTGTTTGTCATGACGGATTGTTGCTTAAGCTACGCTCTTATGGTATGTTTGAAAGGTTTTTTTTGTAACTAACATTAAAGCGTCCTTTGCGAGCAGCAGTCGACGATTTTCTTTCTAATACCTTCAATATCCACGCTGGTGTGCCCAAAAGTACCATATTATCTCCTACTCTTCTTCTCATTTACATTAATGATCTGCTGGAAAGGACCAGGAATCCAATCTAAAGCTTTACAGACGACAGCATGCTTATTTCTTCATTCACTTTAAACTCTCGAACCTCGGCTATTCATGCAAATATCCACAAACAACAGGAAGTCATTCAACTTATCAAAGACTGAGAGGAAATTCTACTTTGGAGTGACAGTAACTACGTGTGCTATGTCCATAAAAAATAATAATATGCGTATAATTGCGTCATTCTTTTACGGGACACGTATGGCAGCCTTAATATTATTGTAAAAATGATTGCAAATACTCCCCAATTTTGCCACGAGATACTGTGCTAATCAATAATTTGGTCTAATATAAGCCAAAATTTATGTAGTCAATGAGGTACCAGCAACTATGTACAACCCATTGTCCATTTTAACCCGCTTGGGTTTTTCCCCTGCATTAATGAAAAGAGTAGAACCCAAAACATTAAAAACGCAATTTATATGGGTGCTTTTACTCAGTATATATCACCACTACACCAAACACTTTATTTTTGCACTTGACGCGCTTTTCGCTAACCAGGAGCGATGACTATTGACTTTTTTTTTTTTTAGTCAATCTCGCTCCTGATGAACCTAACATGGTTAGCGAAACGCGCGTTGAGTGCAAAAATAAAGTGTTTGGTGTGGTGGTGATATATACTGAGTAGTATCACTGTGCCAAAGATTCCACATTCCCAACTTAGATGGGTGCTTTTAACTCCCTAATTTCGACACGAGATACTGTGCTAATAAATAATTCGGTTTGATATCAGCTAAAATTTATGTAGTCAATGAAGTACCAGCAACTATGTACAACCCATTGTCCATTTTAACCCGCTTGGGTTTTTCCCCTGCATTAATGAAAGGAGTAGAAACCAAAACATTAAAAACGCAATTTATATGTGTGCTTTTAACTGAGAAATGTCGTACCAAACATAACGAATTATTTGTAATAAATCTCAAATGTTTCCCCGTGGCTCGTACGTGAATACCAAATGCATTCTGGATAATTATTTACTTAAAAAAAATTTTGAATGCAATGGGGACACTACAACTTAGAAATAATATATTTTATTTACACTAGCTAAAAGCCAACATGTAAACTCACCGATTCGATTGTAATGGGCTTTGTAACGAGGTTAATCCAATATCGAAACAAGCACGGGTCCACACGGACATGCTATAGAGGTAACTAAATTCTATAATTAGGCCACAATTCCTTGTTCTCGACATTTAATTTGAAATTGAAAATTATTAAAGGTAATGCACTCGTGATAATTTTCGTTCAATCTACACCCCGTGGAGAATATTCCAAAATTTTTTCAAAATTTTTTGATAAGTACTTTTCGAGATAAGGCGGGGGACAGCGATTTTTTCAAAATAATACAAAGAAAAGTGCGCGCAAGTATTACATTATATATATATTTTTTACTCGTGTTTTCACAAGCTTTCATCTGACACCACACTCGATGATCTAGTAAAAAAATTTTTTTTTTCACTTCCGATTTCACCCCCCAAAATTAACCCCTTAAGTCAAAATTTAACTCCCAAAACTACATGGCTCTGATGAGGCCATCAATTCCTATATTATTACCAAATTTCGACTTTCTACGTCAAATAGTTTCGGAGAAAATCGGGTGTGACAGACGGACAGACAGACACCGAAGTGATCTTATAAGTGTTCCGTACGGAACACTAAAAAGATGGTAAATACTCCCTAATTTCGACACGAGATACTGTGCTAATAAGTAATTCGGTTTGATATCAGCTAAAATTTATGTAGTCAATGAAGTACCAGCAAGTATATACAACCCATTGTCCATTTTAACCCGCTTGGGTTTTTCCCCTGCATTAATGAAAGGAGTAGAAACCAAAACATTAAAAACACAATTTATATGTGTGCTTTTAACTGAGAAATGTCGTACCAAAGATAACGATTTTTTTGTAATAAATGTCAAATTTTTCCCTGTGGCTTGTACGTGAATACCAAATGCATTAATTATTTAAAAAAAAAAAATTCTGAATGCAATGGGGATACTACAACTTAGAAATAATATATTTTATTTAAACTAGCTAAAAGCCTACATGTAAACTCACCGATTTGATTGTAATGGGCTTTGTAACGAGGTTAATTCAATATCGAAACAAGCAAGTGTCCACACGGACATGCTATAGAGGTAACTAAATTCTAGAATTAGGCCACAATTCGTTGTTCTCGACATTTAATTTAAAGATCGACAATACGAATAACATGATGTTCATGGATTAAAATGCAGAGCAGCGATATTTACATACTGAGCACTGCTGAAGTTACTGATGGTATGCATGGATTGAAACTATTCTGGTGAAAGTCCACTCTTCGTCCTAAAGAAACTAAATCTTTCGAAACTAGAAAAAAAGGAGCATCAGGTATTGTAACTCTTCTTTACAAAAACGACAACTTTCTAAATCGTTTGCTGTTTTATCGCGTTTGTTACATTACGTACCTTATTCTAATCGTAGAAGTAACAGTGCCTCTTGACTACCAATTTTATATAATATTTAAATTTTCAACGACAGCAACGGTCCATTGTTTTGACTCAGCGTGCATATCGTCGTTATTTTAATGTGCGGGTTGGACCCTTAGAGTCAACAATAAACCGTCTGGTTGCAAATTTTCGACAACGAGGGGCAGTAAGGAACCTTCCTGGTGCCGGCAGACGACGAACGGTGCACACGGATGACAATATTGAACGGGTACAGGAGAGTATTCGGGAAGATGGAGAAACATCAACCAGGAGACGTTCGACACAACTTGGCCTCTCACGAGGGTCGCTGCAGAGAATTTTGCATACAATAAGAATGTTTCCATACAAAATTCAGCTTGTCTAAGAATTGAAACCGACAGATTACCAGCAACGACTTGATTATGCAATTTATTTCCCGGCAAAAGCAGAAGAAAATCACGATTTTATTCATAATTTAATTATGAGCGACGAAGCCCATTTCCAATTAAATGGGTTCGTTAATAGGCAAAACTGCAGGATATGGGCTACGGAAAATCCAAGAGTAGTTCAACAGCGACCATTACACCCACTTAAGTGTACTGTTTGGTGCGGTGTTTCGTCGGAAAGGATAATTGGCCCATATTTTTTTGAAAATGAACACGGTGTCGCCGTTTCCATCACTGGTGTTCGATATCGGACAATGTTGGAAAATTTTTTAAGGCCAGCCGTGGAAAACCATCCGCAAGAATGGTTCCAACAGGATGCACAGCGCACACTGCGAGGGACACAATGGCTCTTTTACGCGACATCTTTGGTGAACGAATTATTTCGCTTACAAGTGATTTTAATTGGCCTCCGCGTTCACCGGATTTAACCGCTTCAGACTTTTTCCTTTGGGGTTATTTGAAAGGAAAAGTCTATAATAATAAGCCTAGAACCATCCAGCAATTAAAAAACAATATACGCGACGAAATCAACAACATAACACCTGAAGTTTTGCGAAACGTTATGGAAAATGTTTTGAAAAGAGCACGAATATGCGAAGCAGAAAATGGCCACCACTTGCGAGATATAATTTTTCATAATTAAATTAAAAATATTCTCCATTAATATACTGTATTTAAATAATCCTCACTACAATCAAAACCCATAGATTAATGAACAAATTAGACAGTTATCAACCACGTGAACAAGCGGGAGTTAGACATATGGGATACAACACTTTGGACCATCTTCAAACAATTAGATTACTATAATTAAACCTATACCTAGTTAGAAAATTATTGTTTTCCACTTTTATTACTAGATTCTAGATTGAGCTAGATTGATTTACTGACTATTAGGTAGCTAAGATGTTATAAATATTATACATTATTGACTAAGAAAAAACGTGAAAATGCATATTGGATCTTAAGATATATACATGTCAGGAACCTAATTAACTTAGCCTAGGTAAGTATTTTATTTTATTTTAAAAGCAATCATCGTACACTAATTGCGCAAGTTCGACTTGCATTTGGCCGTTCTTTTTCTATAGTTAGTAGAAAGTTATAATTAAAATAGACAATCAGTTTGGTAAACGATTTTAGCCGTCTGTGTATTTGGGCGATAAAAAAGTTCCAAATAAAGTTAAGCTTCGCATCTAATATAATTGTTTGGCCATGTCATGTTTACGTATAAACAGTGCTAGCTAATCCTGAAACAAAACATCAAACTGTGTCGATCCTCGTGCACAGCGGGCAAAGTAATCACTCATCTGATACATACCATCAATTCCGTGACAGTATATTTGCATTATTATATTACATGATTAGATTATTCCAGTCACTGTTCTACCATTATTTTGAGGAGAATAGAACAATAGAACTTGATTAGGCTTAGGGGAAAGTTGGGTGATATCTCAGTCTTCAATCCTAACTATTAAAATTTTATGTTATCTATTTCTATTATTATTATATATATATATATATATATATATATATATATATATATATATATATATATATTTGTATATTTATATATTTATATATATATATATCGCTACCCAGGCAGGTAAATATATAAATTGTTGCCTTTTGGGTGGTATTGTTATAACTTTTAGGAGTGGATAGAATAGCTTTTTCTGCTATAATGGATTGTAGGATGATACTTTATTAGCGTGCCAGTCCATCGCGTATATATATTTTATTTCTTAGTTTGTCCTATATGTTTTTAAACTTATATTCTTTATGATGAAAATAACTTTATATTAATAATGATGCTTCCCATTCGATATTGTACTCTGTCTTCTTTTCTATGCACGACAACCATGTGGATTATGCGGTTCGCCTCTTAAGGGGTTACGTACACCGAGAATTATCAAAAATTCGATTTTTTTAAACGGATTTTTATCCTTTATACTTCTAAGAACTGAAGTCTAAATTTAAAAATTTAAGAAAATTCCATTCCATTACAAAGTTATAGCAATAAATGTGACCTGGAGTCGGACTGAGCCCGCTACCTGGTTTCAGATACTGTCTGCAATATTACTCAGTCAATTTTTAATATTTTTTAACTTTTTTTTTAAAATCTTAATAATTACTTTTCGTGCAAAATGTGGAGAGGTTTTCTAAATTTTTCTAGTAGACAGTTTTTTTATAAATAATTAAACATTAATTTTTTGGTCGAAAATTGTATACTAAAGTTTGAAACACTGTAGAACTTTTATTTTTGAAAAAAAAACACCTTCTAACTACTACATTATTTTACAAGATTAATTTTTATTTTTGCAGATTAGATTATTTTTTGTGTAGTTATCCTACAGCCAAGAAGGCGCCATAGTTTTCATCAGTGGTCCATTTAACCCGATAAAAAATAATGTTAACATTTGAAACAAATTAAAAAAAAAAAAATTCTTATAATTTAAAGTATAATAAAAATATGTAATTGCAATTCTTTTGTATTATTCACTTAATGGTAATTTTAAAATATTTTTTTTAAAAATATACATACATTTTGCAGCACCCAGGTGTATGTAACCCCTTAAGGAAGAAAAAAATGTTTTCCCCAAAGTATATACATCCTCTTACACGTAAGGAAAATATGCTATGTAATATCTTGGTTACTTTAAGCAAAGAGAATTCTTCAGAAGTTACGTTTTAGCAAATATTTGTCAGTTGTAAATGAAAGGAAGGCAGCTGGCTGAAAACGGATACTCTGCTGATTCTTACTGACCTGTGTGCTGACCAATACTCTACACACCACACATTTGCAAAGAAAAAAATCACGGTGTACATTCACAGATGCTAATAAACTAATTCTCTAAATTTGTTTCCCCTCGGGGAATAAGCAACTCCATTAAATAGGATCACTGCTACTGAGAAAGTTATCGATTTTGATTCTTATTAATCGGATATTTTTTGATGCTAACTATGGTGGTCCCATGAGATATTTGAGATTAACCGAACAAGTGTAGGTTAATTCGGATTATGCAACTTTTTGAAATTATTTTGAAAATTACAGCTAGAATCATAAAATATGTTGGCGATATATTTAGAAGTCCACCGCTCTTATAATTAAGTGTATTTCAATTTTAGCTTAGGTGCACAAGACGCTAGATTCCCCTATAAGCTTTTGGTTACCAACTATTGTGTGTCTTGTGATAGTTTCTTATTCTCTTTCTTGCTTAATTTTTTACTTCAATAAAATATATTGATACGTTTTTATGCGATATGCCACAAATATATCAGAATTAACAATGAGGCGAGGTTTATGATAACAATAACAAGTACAAACTGTGTCCAACAGGAAGCTGAATTTTTCAAAACTAAAATACTAGTTGTCAGCTGTTTTACGACAGTTGTTCTGTTAGATACCTAGTTATGTAGTAAAAATAACGGTGGGTTTTGACAAGAGGGTGAAAAATGTGTTTCAAACCAAGGTTGGGATTCAGCAAGTTAATACGAAACCAACCTAACGTCTTTAGTACTTGATAGGGGATCAATTGTCTATTTTAGTTTAAAAATTCGTTATCTTGAAGGCGCATAATGCGACAGATAAAAATCGACTACCTGTATGATTTAATTACGATGTTATTAGAAGAAAGTCACAAATTATTTTTTTAATTTGGATAGGAAACTCTCACAGGGTACCGTACAGGGAACATTTGTCTACGACGCATTTTACTAAAAGTATCAGTCGATTCCGAATTTTCGTCGATATCACGTAAAATCCAAAATGAATCCTTTGTTTCTGCGTCGGTTCGAGGAAGTCTTTCTTTGTTCCTACTCAAAGGGGCCTAAAAAGACCAAAATACTACATAGCATATTTTTCATACACGTAAGGGGATGTATATACAGTCTGTCAAGTAATAACGTGTCTGCGATAATTCATTTTGGTAGATACAATTCTAATGATTCAACAAAAAATCGGTCGAGGGAACTTTTGTCTACAACGCATTTTAGTAAAAGTATCAGTCGATTTCGAACTTTCATCGAAATCACGTAAAATCTAAAATAAATAACTTGTTTGCGACTCGGTTTTGTCGGTCTTTGTTTATTCCCATCCAAAGGGGTCTAAAATGACACATTCCACGGCCGTTAAATATATTAAAAAGTCGGTATCGTTTGTGAAGAAGTGTGGTAAATCATTTTAACGAGTCGACTCGCCAAAACGTGGCTCGGTAGGCAAACTCACTCCGAGAGTCGAAAAAAACCAATCGTGTCTTTGTTTTCACGCGACTCGAAATTGACGCCTTGTCAAGAAGCGGCAAAATTAAGAAAACTGGGTTTGAATGTGTCCCATGAGAATATTCGTGCTCATGATGTTAAATTCCGAAGTACGTTGAAAAATCCTTTGCTGGGCGAAAAACACCTCGCGAAGCGGCTCGTTTAGGCTCACGATAAGATGCTAGAGTAGCTCCTAAAATCGCCGAAAGCCAACCCTATTGAAAACGTTTGGTCCCTTGTAAAGAGAAAGCTCAGAGGAAAGTCTCTGAGGACTTTGACTCAGTTGTCTCGCGAAATTTAAAAAATTTGGAGATCTTGGCTGTGTAAGTATGCAGAAAATCTTGTCGACAGCATGCCTCGAAGATACCAGGCGATTATTGATGCAGGAGGCGATTGAACAACTTACTAAGGTAATTGTGCCATTGTTAGCACACCAAAGAATACATTGATGGCAAACAATGTACTCGAAACACATTTTTTCAAAATTACTTGACAGACGGTAGGTATAATTTTTTTGGATTTTCTCTCTTAAGTAATGTTGACGTTTCATCGATTATTCTGCCGGCTTCTTCAGAGCTTGTTCCAGGAACTGACTTTTTTGGAATCTAGCATGAAGCTGAGTTAAATTGGTTTGCACACGCCTTTTTGTACGAGTGGACCGGAGTGTGTTGTGGGGGGTTGGCGGGGATTCAAGAATAATCTGTTCCTAGATTGGTAAGAAGTAAACGCCCGTGTCACGATTAAATAAGGTTGCTGGGATCAGTTTTTTTGATGGACTCCCGAATTTTCCTGGAGTGCAGACAGGAATTTGTTGTAAGAATCTTTGATTGGTCAAGTTCTGCAAGTGCTGAAGTGAAAATGTTACGACGATATAGTGCCCTTTTATGTTCTTTAATTTACCACAGCTATATTGAATACCACCGACTCCTGCGTGTGCGAAGGGAATCTTATCTTTAACAGATCTAAGATGTTCTAAGAAATTATATAAAAACAACACTATGTTTTAATTTTCAATATAATTAAAATGACTTGATAATTATTTCAGCATACGAGGCTGGTTTGAAAAGTCCGTGCAAAGTCCGAGAGATGGCACCACCGGCGCGTATCGAGATCATGTTTAGTTAGTAGCATCTCTTGAATGAACGCACACCAAGTTTCAGCCATATTGGTAAATTTCTTTGTGTTTGGCATTCGTGTGAATCAAGGAAGTCGAGTGATTTTCAAGAAATGGACGAAAAAGAATTTCGTGTGGTGATTAAACATTACTTTATGAAAGGCAAAACGCCTCAGGAGACTAAAGAGAAGCTTGATAAACATTATGGTGACTCTGCACCTTTGATTAGAACAGTTTATAAGTGGTTTCAAAATTTTCGGACTGGCCATATGGGCACAAGTGACGCTGAACGTTCTGGACGGCCTGTGGAGGTGACGACTCCAGAAATCATTGATCAAATCCATGATATGGTGATGGATGACAGAAGAGTTAAGGTGCGTGAGATTGCTAAGGCTGTGGGCATCTCGACTGAACGGGTACATAATATTTTGCATAAACATTTGGACATAAGAAAGCTATCCGCAAGATGGATGCCGCGATTGCTCACGCTTGACCAAAAACAGAATCGTGTGAAGTGTTGCAAGGATGATTTGCAGCTGTTCCAGAAGAATCCGGAGGACTTTAAGCGTCGTTTTCGTCACTGTGGATGAAACATGGATACATTACTATACTCCTGAGACCAAACAACATCTAAACAATGGGTTACCAAGGGGGAATCTGCACAAAAAAAGGCGAAGACCGTTCTTTCGGCCGGAAAGGTTATGGCGACTGTCTTTTGGGATTCGCAAGGGATAATCCTCATCGACTATCTGGAAAAGGGTAAAACTATTACAGGTAAATATTATTCATCGTTATTGGACCGTTTGAAAACCGAGCTGCAAGAAAAACGCCCTCGATTGGTCCACAAGAAAGTCCTTTTCCATCACGACAACGCACCAGTACACACCTCAGCAGTTGTGGTCGCAAAATTAATGGAAATAGGATTCCAACTCGTTTCACATCCCCCCTATTCTCCAGACTTGGCTCCCTCGAACTACTATTTGTTCCCTAATTTGAAGAAATGGCTGGCGGGACAAAGATTTTATTCAAACGAGGAGGTGATTGCAGACACTAATGGATATTTTGCAGACTTGGACAAATCCTATTATTCGGAAGGGATCAACAAACTAGAACATCGTTGGACGAAGTGTATAAGCCTAAAAGGAGACTGTGTCGAAAAATAAAAAAAAAGGTTTACCCCAAACACCGACCAGTTATGGCAATGGAATTCTGGACTGGTAAATAAAAGTACATTTGTAATTTTGCTCTAATATGTGTTAAGGTTGAACTTAATAGGTAATTAATAATAAATTAATGTGTAATTGAAAATAACTATTTTCGAAAGTAACGCGAAGCCATGCTTTTTCTTCCACATCCAGGTTTTGGGGGGAAATAGTTTTTATTTTTGCACGGACTTTTCAAACTAGCCTCGTACAATGGCTTCTTCAGACGTGTATATATTATACATGTATATATTATACACTTCTGAAGAAGCAATTGTCAAGTCATTTTAAATATATTGGAAATTAAAGTATAGTGTTGTTTTTATATAATTTTATGATGAACAAGTATCGGCTAACACAATCAAAGATGTTCTGAGTTTGGGGCATGTAGAGAATTGTGTTTTATTTTATGTTTCTGTAGAATTTTCGAAATATGATCTGATGATTCTTAATGTATGGAAAGATTACAATCCTTAGAGATTGACTAAGTCTTCGTAGACACCTTGGGAGATGTATGTGTTTAAATGGAGGGTTTTAGAGCTTAGTACCGGAAACTGTTTGATTAAAGAACAGATGTAAGATGTTTTAGTTCTGATTGAAGAGATTCTTGCTGAGAGAGTAACACAACTCTATGAACCAGGGAGTTGATGATTTAGTGTTTTTGGGCTTGATGCGAGGAAACGACTAAACATCTATCCGTGTGAGTGGGCTTTTTATATACTGAGTGACCTAAAGTCATATCTGACTATAATAAGAACATCTAGAAAAGGAAGGGTATTATTCTCTTCAATATCAAAGGTGCAATGGATATTTGAATGTAAGGAGTTGAGATAATTGACAACACTTTGAAGAGATTCTTGACCGAGTGGCCAAATTATGAAAATGTTATCAACATATGGTTTCCAGACTTTTAGCTTAAGCCCTTAGCGTGCATAGTGGGGTCCTTACTGTAATTCAAAACTAGAAAATTGGACTTATAGTACCATCTAGTATTAGGTTAGGGTACCCTCTCCCCGCCCGAGCGTTATTCATTACTCGCCAAGCGCTAGTGTACCTCTGGCTTTTAAGTAAAGTTGACGTTGCGATTCTGACCTGAAGCTCGGAATTGCTATTAATTTGAATAAAGATCGGTTTCCGAAGAATTGAAAGAGCGCATTGTATTAAAGAAAATAGTTCGGTATTAAATGTATGATCGAGAAAACGATCATAACAAGAGAAGTCTGTCAGTCCTGCGAACGGCTGGTGTGTTCCGATCACCAGGCAGTTATTTACGAAACCTGCGTAGATATGTAAATTATTTTTTTTTCTGTATTTATTAATTTCTTTTTCTACATGTAAACTATAGTTTAATACTTTTTTATTGCAAAATTTTTGATATTAAGCCAATAAGTAGATATTTTTCCCCAAAAAAGTTTCTTCATTTTTCCCAAAAATTTTTGATTGTCAAAATAAATATCTTTTTTGCTGCACATACAACAACACTAATTTCTTTCTTAAAGTATTAAATCTTGCGTGAATTATGATATTTTTAAGTAAAAATAGCTTTTTTCTCGTTTTCTTTTGCATTTAGGAAATTTTTTGGATTCAAAATAGTATTTCACCTTCTTAAACAAATTCGTTGCTTAGAATAATAGTTCAAGGTTACGTTGCAATCAATTTTAATTTAAAATATCCAATAGTTGTTACAGCAGGCGTTTTTGTCATTGGGGTTGGGTTGACCCCAGTGAGCACATTATGTGATTCTGTTGAAGTGTGCACGTAAAGAGTTAAGATTTCGAAGTATTTTATAAATATGTTGACAATAATCATGACCTTGATCTTTATTGCTCACTAATCTTGGAACAGGACATCTGCCTGCTCACCCTCAAATCTGTATGTCAAGGAATAGCAAAATCTCCTAAAGAAAATAGGAAGAGTCGTTCTGTACCGACGTGATACGGAAATCATAATTTATTTATATGCGAAACTACTGATATTTTTGCCATATTTTTTTTAGAAAAATAATGAACTTACCACTTTTAAAAATTGTATGTGATTTTTTTCTTATAAGATCGGTTTCTGATATAATTGACCCAAAAAAAAACGATGCAAGATATGAGTGTTTTGTTTCGCTTCCCCCCATTTTATTTCCCGTTGAAATTAAAACAATGTGATGCAATCGAAAATGTTCAAGAATTAGTGACTAATATCCTCAAAAGTATCCAAAGAACCGATTGAAAAACCAATATGGATTAAAACAAATGATTTGAACAGTTACATTTGCCCAGCCTTTTATTTTCTGTTAACATTTTGGCAACAATTTTCTTTTGGTTAATGTGATAAGTGAAAGTAAACGGAAAATGTCTACAGATGGTTTTTAATGTCTCTCTTAATACTCACCTAATCGCAAGGAATTTTGGATATTAGGATAAATTGCATCTAATTTTATTTAATTAACGGAAGTTAAACGGAGAGAAATTTATCACATCCTTCTCATTAAAGTAAATTATGAAGACAAAGAGTCCTTCATATCTTAAAAGCAGCTTAATATTAGATTAACGCATTCAGAAACAAAAGTCCAACCTTGACAATGACAATTATCAATTATGAAAAAAAAATAATCACAGTAAACATAAAACACAGTAGCGACGCTCAAAAAAATTTTTAGGTCACTTTTTTTATCACGCATGCGTCCTCTATTCTACCAACAACATGGCTGCCAGCGCAGTCGCGGGTTGTATTTACATCTGGATTTCAAGGAGAATTTTTTTATAACGTGCTCCGAAATTCATTGTTAATAGTTTTCCAATAAATAAATGATTCATTTGATTTTATAATTAAAAATAATTATAAAAAAGATGTCAAGAGGAAGTTTTTGTTGTGCGGTTAGTGCTTATAAAAATATATGTGGTATCTTCAAAGGAGTTAGTTTTTTTAGATCCTAAAATGTAATTTATTCATAATTCTTTATTTCTATTATGCAATATATTACATAAAGATTATATTTCATTTTAAAATTGTTTGTTAGAGAGTTATGTTATCTGCTAAAATTTTTCTAACCAAACTTTCAAAACTCAATCTGGGCATGCAAAACTAGCAATTCTCCAGCACGAATGAAATGCATGGATTTATTTTTAATGTTCCGCACGGAATACTTAGAAGATCACTTCGATGTCTGTCTGTCTGCTCGTCTGTCTGCCACACCAGATTTTCTCCGAATCTATTTGAAATAGAAAGTTAAAATTTGGCACTAATATAGGAATTGATGGCCTCATCAGAGCTGTGTAGTTTTAAAAATTAAATTTTGACTTAAAGGGTTAGTTTTGGGGATTGAAATCGAAAGTGAAAAAAAAATTACCAGTTCAAAAATATATATAATATAATAGTTGCGCATACTTCTTTTTGTATTATTTTGAAAAAGTGCAAAAAATCGCTGTCTTCCCCATATTTCCAAAAGAACTGATCAGAAAATTTTGAAAAAATTCTGGAATATTCTACACAGGGTGTAGATTGAACTAAAATAAATACGAGTGCATTACCTTGAATAATCTCTCTTATACAAAAAAAAAACAAAAATTTTGAGGTCATCACTAGTCATCAGTTTTTAGTAAAGATCGGAAAAAAATTTTGTTGAAAACTCATTTGGGGTGTCTTTTGTGAAATATATACCTTCGAAACAAAATTTTTTATCAACAATCAACGTACGGAACCCTAATTGCACAAGTCCGACTTGCATTTGGTCGGTTATTTTTGTATAAGTAGTATATTAGCTCGGAAAGTCATTGAACATTCTTCCCCCCCGGACAATACGTCTAACGTGCAAATAGCGTTGAAGTCATATGTATTTTTTCCTTGTTTTTTTTTCATTTTTCCCTGTTTTTGGTATATCTGTTTTAATAAGAACTTACTAAGGGAATGTTTCTAAAAAAAAGACTTTTCTCGTTTTTTTCTCTCTTTCAATCAACGAAATTCATGTTTATTCTACAGAATAGAATTTTTCTTGAAAGAAGGAATTTGAATATTTCAAAAACTCGCGGGCACGATACCAGTAACCTCTTGAGATCAAAGGTGTCGAGTCGGACTGTCGCTACTGTGTTTTATGTTTACTGTGGTATAATATTGGGTTGTCGAAAAAGTATCAAGCTTTTTTCTCCTTAGATAGCTTTAGCGTCACATATCTCAGGTATACAGGGTGCCCCATATGTATGGAATAATGATTCCACAGCATATTAATCTGTGTATCAAAAAAATGTTTAGATAAAAGTTATAGGGTGTTATAGGGCGCACATGCTGAGAAATTACGCCATCTTGATTTTTTTAAATGGAAAGCCCTGTATATTATTTTATTTTAGAGTCCTACTAAAAATTCTAGATATTATTTGTCTCACATATCATATGTCTAAATTGAACTGTTTTGGAATTATTGTCATTTGAAATTTAAAACAAAAAAAGACAAAAAAACTATTAATACGAGGCTGGTTTGAAAAGTCCGTACAAAGTCCGAGAGATGGCACCACCGGCGCGTATCGAGGTCATGTTTAGTTAGTAGCATCTCTTGAATGAACGCACACCAAGTTTCAGCCATATTGGTCTATTTCTTTGTGTTTGGCATTCGTGTGAATCAAGGAAGTCGAGTGATTTTCAAGAAATGGACGAAAAAGAATTTCGTGTGTGGTGATTAAACATTACTTTATGAAAGGTAAAACGCCTCAGGAGACTAAAGAGAAGCTTGATAAACATTATGGTGACTCTGCACCTTAGAACAGTTTATAAGTGGTTTCAAAATTTTCGGACTGGCCGTATGGGCACAAGTGACGCTGAACGTTCTGGACGGCCTGTGGAGGTTACGACTCCAGAAATCATTGATCAAATCCATGATATGGTGATGGATGACAGAAGAGTTAAGGTGCGTGAGATTGCTAGTGCTGTAGGCATCTCGACTGAACGGGTACATAATATTTTGCATAAACATTTGGACATGAGATAGCTATCCGCAAGATGGGTGCCGCGATTGCTCACGCTTGACCAAAAACGGAATCGTGTGAAGTGTTGCAAGGATGGTTTGCAGCTGTTCCAGAAGAATCCGGAGGACTTTAAGCGTCGTTTCGTCACTGTGGATGAAACATGGATACATTACTCTACTCCTGAGACCAAACAACAATCTAAACAATGGGTTACCAAGGGGGAATCTGCACCAAAAAAGGCGAAGACCGTTCCTTCGGCCGGAAAGGTTATGGCGACCGTCTTTTGGGATTCGCAAGAGATAATCCTCATCGATTATCTGGAAAAGGGTAAAACTATTACAGGTGAATATTATTCATCGTTATTGGACCGTTTGAAAACCAAGCTGCAAGAAAAACGCCCGCGATTGGCCCACAAGAAAGTCCTTTTCCATCACGACAACGCACCAGCACACACCTCAGCAGTTGTGGTCGCAAAGTTAATGGAAATAGGATTCCAACTCGTTTCACATCCCCCTATTCTCCAGACTTGGCTCCCTCGGACTACTATTTGTTCTCCAATTTGAAGAAATGGCTGGCGGGACAAAGATTTTATTCAAACGAGGAGGTGATTGCAGACACTAATGGATATTTTGCAGACTTGGACAAATTCTATTATTCGGAAGGGATCAACAAACTAGAACATCGTTGGACGAAGTGTATAAGCCTAAAAGGAGACTATGTCGAAAAATAAAAAGGTTTACCCCAAACACATAAGTAGTTTTTATTTTTGCACGGACTTTTCAAACCAGCCTCGTAAATACTCTAGGTTTATTTCTAAAATAACAATTGCTCAAATTTTCTACTGTTAACAGAGAGGCAATGACCCAATCTGTTAAAAACAGCCTGAACAGACTTTTGCAAAGAACCGGGGTGATCTGTGCTACTTCGTATTGAATTCTTTGTTGTAAATCTTATACAGTTTCAGGTCGACTTCGGTAAATTTTGGTTTTCAAATGATCCCATAGTTGGGACTTCTGGCAGGCCGTTCTACAGCACCTCTTCTGCCTATCCATCGATTAGGAAAAATAGCATCCAAATATCTACTAACATTGATTTCATAGAGAGGTGGTGCTGCGTCAGGTTGATACCACAGATTCCTGTTAGGGATATACAAATTATTTTCATCGGGAAAAAGATCTGCACAAGTTGGAATAACTTGCTCTTGGAGTAACTGGTAATATCGCTGTCCTGTAAAATTTCCATCGATAAAAAATCTCTGCCCACACGTTTATCTTTTGTGGTCTTTGAGAATGACTGTCGATTATCTAGTGGGGATTCTCTGTAGACCAGTACCGGCAGTTATGCCTGTTAACTTTTCCGTTCAGACAAAACGTGGCCTCGTCAGAAAAAACAATATTATGAATTAGGTTAGGATCATTATTGATTCTTTCCATCATGACCTCGTAAAATTCAACGCGCCTATCGTAGTCATCTTTAGATAACCCTTGCAATAGAATGGGTTTGTATGGATGCAATTTTTCTTCATTCAGTATACGACTTAAGGTATCTTTACTTATGTTGTGATCTAGGCAAAGTTGACGAGTGGCTGTATGGGGATTTTCTGTAATTTCCAATAAAACATCTAACTTTTATCATCGCTTGTTTTAACTTTTGGAGGTCCAGATTTAGGATGATCCTTAACATGACCGGATTGTCTAAATCGTTTTAATGTTTTGCTAACTACGGAAATGGTGGGTAATAGGTTCTCGATTCGGATATTCTGCGTTAAAAAGATCACACGTTTCACTGTTTTGTTCACGTACGGTCTCTGTAACCAACCATCATTAACAAAGTGATTCTTTCAGTTTCTGTTATGATATTACGCTCAAATTGCAGTTTCACCAAATACAGCTTTAGGTATATGGTATGTTAGACAAATAATATCTAGAATTTTTAGTAGGACTTAAAAATAAAATAATATACAGGGCTTTCCATTTAAAAAAATTTAAGATGGCGTAATTTCTTCAAACTGACAGTTCAAAACATTTTATTGTCAACGTCACCTTGTGCGCCGTATAACCTCTATAACTTTTATTTAAATGTTTTTTTGATACATTGATTAATAAATGCTGCGGAATCATACATATGGGGCACCCTGTATAAGTCGCATTTGGCCGTACTTAGCGTCAGTTGAAAGCTGACTTTTGACAGCAGGATACGTGCAAACACTCAATAGAATTTCTATCTGCGAATCTACTGGAATGTAACGAAATCGAGCTTTTTCTGAAGCAGCTGACCACAGTTGTTAAAAATAGATCATGTACGAAAATAATGTGCGAAAGGGATCGTGGTTGAAAAAGAATGAAGCTCCACAACCGCTGGCTAAACGCAGATTGACGTCAAAACATGTGATGCTGTTTGATCGAATAATAGTGTGTGATGAGTAGCGAAGTGCACGTCCAGTCGAAGTTTCCGGTCTCTCGTTGGAATCGAGGATTGATGGACTTATTTGTGATAACAAAACATTTACTGTTAAAATGATAGCTCAGTAGGTTGAGGTAAGTGTTGAAACTGTTCATAATATTATTCAGAACCATTTACAATGTTCGCCCTCATATGGCTTACCCAAGAAAAGCTCCAAGAACTGGGTTGAGAAATCTTACCTACACAGACAGTCCAGACCTGGCTCCGTGTGATTTTTACCTGATCAAGCCTCTCAAAGATGCTACGTGGAAGGAGGTTCACCGACAATGAAGAAGTAAAGGAGAAAGTGTAAGATTGGTTTCGACGTCAATCGAAAGAATTCTTTGCCACCGGAATCAAGAAGCTAGCAAAAAGGTAGGACACAGCTATTTGTCTCTTTACTTATTTAATGACCCTTATATATATATATATATATATATATATATATATATATATATATATATATATATATATATATATAAAGGGTGATTCATTTAGAGGTACTTTTTTTTAAATACAAAAAAAATGAATAAAAACAATTTTATTTTATAATCTTTATTATCATATAAAAGAACCATTCTTTACAATTATTTCTTAAAGATAATTTCTTTCAAATGTTGTCCGCGACTACGGTTAACAACGTCCATTCTGAAGTTCCAATTTTCAATGACGCGTGTGAATATTTCGAGTGGTATTTGGCCAATGACTCGAGTAATATTGGCCTCCAATGCCTCAATTGTAGCTGGCTTATCCATGTAGACTTCGGACTTTACATAGCCCCAAAGGAAAAAGTCAAGTCAATTTTTCTCGAAAACAGTGGATCTTCTGCAAGCTTGTCAAGAGCCCAACGACTAAAACGGAAACGATTCGGAAGGTCGGTCGGCTTCAGTTGTTGCACTAGTTGAATTTTGTATGCTTTTAAAGAAAAATCCTTACGTAAAATACGCCAAGTTGTTGAATATGACAGGCCAAGCTGTTGAGAACGGCGACGAATCGACACTTCACGGTCTTCGCGTACACTCTCCGCTACCGCCCCTATATTTTCTTCACTACGTGCTGGATGTGGTCTATTCGGTCGAGCATTATCCAATAATGAAAATTGGGTCTCAAACTTATTGATGGTAGAACGAATTGTTCGTTCGGTAGGCCGATTATGTGGACCATAAGTTGCTCTAAGCGCCCGATACACATTCCTCGTAGAACGCCCATTTTCGTAATAAAGTTGAACAATTTGTAGACGCTGTGCCGGGCTAAGTCTTTCCATTATGAATTGTCAAACACTACTGAACAGGAATGCCACTTCAGTTGACACGACGTATGCGCAATCTGCAATTAAATCCCCATCACAAAAAGTACATCTAAATGAATCACCCTTTACATATATATATAAAATATATATATATAATAATATATATATATATAAAAATATATATATATAAAATATATATATATATATAAAATATATATATATAAAATATATATATATATATAAATATATATATATAAAATATATATATAAATATATATATAAAATATATATATATATATATATATATATATATATATATATATATATATATATATATATATATATATATATATATATATATATATATATATATATATATAAAATATATATATAAATATATATATAAATATATATATATATATATATATATATATATATATATATATATATATATATATATATATATATATATAATAATATATATATATATATATATATATATATATATATATATAAAAAATTGAAACACTGTTATTCAAAAACGAAGATAGCTATCAAATTCTCTGAACTGTACGTGGTAAAGAATGCTCTTTTTTATAATCCTATCAAGACAGGATGTCGCTATCTGCTAAGGAAAAATTTTTATATGATAAAAACCATAGCATTATGGCCGAAAACGTCGAAATTTCATAATAAATAAAAATTGAAACACTGTTATTCAAAAACGAAGATAGCTATCAAATTCTCTGAACTGTACGTGGTAGAGAATGCTCTTTTTTATAATCCTATCAAGACGGGATGTCGCTATCTGCTAAGGAAAAATTTTTGTATGATAAAAACCATAGCATTATGGCCGAAAACGTCGAAATTTTATAATAAATAAAAATTGAAACACTGTTATTCAATAACGAAGATAGCTATCAAATTCTCTGAACTGTACATGGTAAAGGATGCTCTTTTTTATAATCCTATCAAGACGGGATGTCGCTATCTGCTAAGGAAAAATTTTGAGCAACATTTGTGGTTTGTTTGCGTTGGAAGGGAAGCTGAGCTACTGCAGCCTAGCTAAAATATTAATTCTGTACGCTATTGTTAGCAAATAACAAGACTGAATTAAGCTGTTAAAAAAATTAGCCAGAATTACTCAACAGAAAGGGTTGTCTTCCACCATGATAACGCCAGAGTGCACGCATTCATCTTTGATGACTCGGCAAAAATGCTTTTAGTATATAGCACCGCCACACTATCATTTGTTTCAGACTTTGCAGAACTCCTTGTATGGTTAGTTCAGGTCACACTTGTCACAATTTGTTGCACAGAAACTAGAGAAATTCTACAGTGATGAGATTATGGTGTTGCCAGAAAAACGGTCGTAGATCATCGAACAGAACGGCACATATTTGGTTTAATAAAGTTCTTTTAAAATATAAAAAAAATTGTCTCCATTTTGACTTTAAAAGGCGCAGTACTTTATATACATATAATGCGACTATCTGGAACCATGTTTACGATTGAGATGATATTTTATTAAATAATTGTATCAAAATTTATACATTTCAGAAAACAAGTAACCTGTATTGATTCTAAATTATTTTCTATAAAAAAAAAATTTCCAGTCTTTTAACTATTCACTTCGAAAGTCCATAACCAATTAAGATCTCCAGACTTCTCAATAAATAACTATAAAACCCGTAAATAACAAAACTGACAGTACCCCTGAGACAACTTTTTCGCATATATATCCATTTCAAAAGGCCGCAGGTCGGCAGGTTCGCAAGCAGGTAAATTATCATGACAGTTGTGATTTAATACCTGCCCTGTCATCTGTCAATTTTGGCCATTGATGGAACGTCTGAATAAGTATTATTAATACAACATGTATTTTACAATCTTAATGTTCGTTTTGACGTGTCGGTGTTGTTTTAGTGCAGTTGAGGCCATAATTCATGGTAAGTTTATTTTCTCTTTTTTATTGGTTTCCTTACAAGTTGGAATATCTAAGCCTGAAATTACTGATGCAAAGTATACAAATTTGTTATATTAGTGGGACTCAAAATTAAGGTTTTTATTGATTAAAATCGAACGTTCTGAAAGGGTTTTTCAGGTGCCGCATAAATAGCAATGATTAAATGAAAATTTACCTAACTTCAAGGAAGTTGTCTAGCGTTTTAACATAGTTCATTTTTGCAGCTCAATTTTGCGTCAAGTTCTTACAAAAATCGGGCTTTTAACATTAATATAATGAGGGATTTCTAAGAGAGGGCGTAACTTATATTATATCACATCGGGGCATACTGTTGCTATATTCATGATGAAGCACCATCATTAGACTTTAATTCTTAGTACTTAGTATTTTGCCGAAGAGTAAACAATATATATTCTTTGAGCATTGAATATGTCTAATTACGTGCCAACAAAACACCATTTTAGGGAAGCGTTACTTTTCTTGTTTAATTCGAAAGCACTGCTGAACGTCATCAATTGCTATCAGAAACCTGTGGTGATTATATTCCATCGATAAAAACATGTCGAGTGCTGGTTTCGACGCTTCAAAAGTGGTGATTTCGACACGGAAGACAAAGAAATTCAGGCCAGCCGAAAAAGTTTAATGATAGAAAATTGGAGGCATTAGTCGACGAAGACTCGTGCCAAATGGAAAAAGAACTTGCAAAATCATTAGGAGGTGATCGTACAACCATTTCTAAGCCCTTATATGCATTGGGAATGATTCAAAAGCAAGGAAATTGGGTGCCGTACGAATTGAAACCGAGAGGTTGAAAGGTGATTTTTCTCCTGTGAATAACTGCTTCAACGGCACAATTGGAAAGGTCTCTTGCATCATATCGTAACTGGTGATGAAAATTGGTACGGTATGATAATCCAAAGCTTAAGAAATCGTGGGTGAAGCCCAGTGAATCATCAACGTCCTCGCCAAAGCCGAATATCCATGGCTCTAAGCTTATGCTGTATATCTGGTGGGATCAGCTGGTTGTAGTGTATTAGGAGCTACTCCATCTCAACGAAACTATTACTGGAGAACGTTACCGACAGCAACTGAGCCGAGCGTTGAAGGAAAAACGACCGCAATATGACCAAAGACATGACAAAGTTATTTTTCAACATGACAACGCTCGGCCACATGTTGCAAAACTCGTCAAGGAAACGCTAGAAATGCTTGGACGGAATGTCCTACCTCGCTCGCTGTACTCACAAGACATTGCTTCTTCTGATCGATGACGCACGGACCGTATAACCAGGGCTTCCATTCTTGGGAGAATACCAAAAAATGTTTCGATTCGTGGATAATCTCAAAAGATGAGTCGTTTCTTCAACGTGGTATACATATGCTGCCACAAAGGTGGGAGAAAGTCGTACCAAGCGATGGACAAGACTTTGAATAACCAATTTGCAACCAATTTTTTGCAATAAAGCCATATTTTTACCGAAAAATCTGTCAAAAATAATTCACACACCCAATATAGCTAGAATAATCTGTTCATTGCTTCTACAGTTATTTATTTATTTTGCTGCAAATGGCAGACTTCAAATATCCCCACGGAAACCCATTTAATAACATAATATCACAAGATCTTGGAGGACAAACCGCAACTGCTTTTCTTGACATACTCATTAAAATTAGTTTCAATAAGTCAACGGTTTACGTGACGTGTGACGTATTGCACCATCTTATCGGACCCTAATCTCGTTGAAATAAAACTTTTTCAGATAATAATGCAAATATATATTAATCACATTTCTACAATGAATTTCATTGGCTGTAATACTCCCATGGTGACTTAGGTGGCCTATAAGCCACCTACATTTTGCAGATGATATCTTCATTATATCAGAAAATTTGGGAGAAGCCAAAGACATAATAATGGAGCCAAACAATATATCACGGAAAATTGGACTAACAATAAATTTTGAAAAGACTAAAATGATGACTAACATGGTTTCCAGTGACCAGATATAAATTAATAATAATAGCATAGAACTAGTGGACAAATTATATTTACCTGGATCATGAAATCAAAATAGGTAGAGATAATCAGATCTGTGAGTTGACGAGATAGATTAGCCTATGATAGGCGGCTTATGGAAGAATGAAGGACATCTTTAGAGCAGACACCCCAATTCCCCTGAAACGGATTTGATCAATGCTGCTTGCCAGTCCTGGCTTTTGGTGCAGAATCCCTAACTCTGACTAAAGCAACAGCAAAGGCGAATCGAAAGATCGATGCTTGGCTTGACCTTAACAGGTGGAGTAAGAAATGAAGACATACGTAGGCGAACTGGAGTAGACGACATCAGATAATGCATCGCACTAGAGTGGATATAGGCTGGGTACATCGCTAGAATGGTGGATGGAAGATGGACAAAAAACTTCCAGAGTGGAGGCTAAGAGCTGACAAGCGCAGCCGAAGTAAGCCTCCCAAACGATGAACGGATGATCTGAAAAGAATATCAACGAATTGGGTTGCAACAGTTTTGGCGCAGGCCTATGTCCGGCAGCGGACTTGAAAGCGGATTGTCTGGTGAAAACTCCTATCTTATTTTGAAAAAAATTGGGCTCGTTAATACAACCAGCCTACAATTGGGACAACACTGTAAGGCAGAACTTATATTTATTAGTTTACATAATTGCTGTCTACACTTAATCCTATGTTTCTCGACTTATTTCATTCTATCTAAAAAAATCTTTTCTTTGCACCTCAAGAAATGACGCTACAGGCGCTTTCAACTACTTTTCTGCCTTCAGATGTTTGAATAAAAAAAATCGCTGTGTGCCAAGTCAGCGCCATTATGCCTTTTATGGATGTTAAAACTCGAAGAATCCATAGCTGTCTGTAATGGTTTGAACTGTGCAAGCCTTGTAGACTCTGAAATTGTCGTAAGACAACCAAAGTTCTTCATGAATTCAGACGTTTTTATCTATAATAATGGCTTGCTTCAGATTTTTGATTGCCCTTCCATAAATCTTTTTGTTAAATGTAGATCTTTTTTCCATAAATTCAAAAGACAAAATATCTTGGCAGGCCCAAAAAACGGTTGCTATCAACTGTCCAAAAGACGACTAGGTTCTCACCTTGGAGTTGGAAAGCATTTATGAATGGATTGTATCGACATCTGGCTCGGTGGCGTAGTACTTTGCTACTGTGCGGTCGAGGGTTCAATCCCGCAGGTCGGTATACTTATTTAATAACTTATTTAAGTATATTTGGCCTGGCCACGTACATAGGTAGTAGTTGTTTGCAGAAATGAAAATAACGTCCGTGGCAGCACTATCGCGTTGTTTAAAAGGTGCCGTGAAATACCAAAATGTATGTTTCGGCACTTGGACAACGTTGAAGGGCATTACGACATCCTCGCCGATATCCTTGGGATATGGAAAAAGGATAAAATCCCTACTGAGGCGGGGAGGTGAGCGATAAAAAAAATGGATGGACCCTAATGGAACACACAAGTGGTAATTTTCGAAAAATAACATTTATCGTTCTTTGAAGCCGTCAAATCATCATAAAAAATTTCTTTACCCGCTCTTGTATGAGGAGAAAGTCCATAATTCCTCACCTAAATTATTGGATATTTTATAAGATATAACAAGACAACACGTTCACGTCAAAAGTCGTGTTTGTTTACCTTTGGCTCATTGCACCCTGATACAAAACCTATCCAATATTCCTGTTTTATTACGAACAAAAGGGGAACAAAAAGAACAACTTTTTCGCATTATTTTTATTTCCCCGCAGGCTCGGTGTTGATTTTCGGAGTTTCCTTTGGTTTTTCCATCATGTCATTAACCGTGTTTCCGAGCTTGTATCCAATTATTGGGGTGTAATAAGTAAAAGGGTAATTGCAACAGAGACCTATGCTTTTAGAGTCAAAGTGTATTTTTTTCGCGATGTTGTAAAATAGTCGGTAAAGGTCAGAAATTTCGATGATATCAGAGTAGGATAGCTATGTTAATAATTATATATATATATATATATATATATATATATATATATATATATATATATATATATATATATATATATATATATATATATATATAATACATTAAAATTCCGGAAATCCGTTCATCTAACAATGAATTTGCACGACGTTTCGCCAAAATCTCATTTTCAAGTGCTCCCGCTGCTGCTGCTACTCGATACTGTGATCTTGCTGCTGCCGCCGCTCGAAGCTAACCGAGAAAATAAGGTGCGGTCGCCGTCTTTTATAGGTCGGCCACTACTCAGATTGTAGGTGGGGGGTCAGAAGTATTAGTCCGAGCATCGGGGTTTGCCGGCTGGATGGTAATTACGCGTTCCGGCGCTGACTGTTGCCTTCTGGATGTTTTGGTTTAGCTAGTAGACCTTTCCATGTAGTGGAGATATTCAGCGCCTCAAAATTGATGTTGTGACCAGTATCATGATGTTACCGAAAAAGAGCTGATATTGTTTGTTTGTTATTGATACTTATTTTATGTTCTTGGATCCCGGTGGAGATTCTTCTGTTTGTTTGTCCTATGTACAATTTGTGGCAGTTTCCGCATGGGATACTGTAAACTCCATGGTTTTCCAGTTTTCTTTTGTCCTTGGGGTTACTCAGGATTTCTGCCAGAGTGTTTTGTGGTTTGTATGCTGTGCCTATATTGTGTTTTCTTAGGACTCTTCCAATCCTATGTGTAACTCCTTTCACATACAGTAATAGGACTCTGCTTTGGTTGAGGTCCCGTTCTTTTGTCCTTGTCTGTGAATGGCGCTGCCTTTATATGGACTGGTCTTTATATCCGTTTTACTTGAGTGCCCTAGTAATTTGTTTAATTTCTTGCTGTCTCGTGTCTGGTTCGGTGAGTCGGTTTGATCTCGATACGAGGGTGTTGGCTACCGATTGGATTTGGGATGGATGGTGGTGTGAGCCAGCATCTAGATATCTGTTGGTGTGAGTGGGCTTCCGGTAGATTGAGTATTGAAGTTGACCGTTGTTTTTCAGAGTTATGAGTACATCAAGGAAAGGAAGGCTTCTTTCTTCTTCTTCTATTTCCAAAGTGAACTGTATCCGGTGGTGAATTCTATTTAAATAGGTTAGGAAGTTGTCTAATTGATTTCTTCGTCCATGGAGCCAAACTAACTGGAAACGGTATGTTGATGATATCTTTATATTTTGGCCCGATGGACGAAATCCTATATATATATATATATATATATATATATATATATATATATATATATATATATATATATATATATATATAATATGGTGGTACAGAGAATCTCGACCTCGTAATACAATTAAATCCCGGGGAATCAGACAAATTTAAAAGCACCAAAAGCTTTCATGTTCCTTTAATATGGGCGCTTGGGACGTAATATCGGCACGTGGAATAATCAGCCTGTAATTATTTGAAGATGACAGACTCCACACAA
The DNA here is from genome assembly GCA_019049505.1 of Pachyrhynchus sulphureomaculatus. Taxonomy (NCBI): domain Eukaryota; kingdom Metazoa; phylum Arthropoda; class Insecta; order Coleoptera; family Curculionidae; genus Pachyrhynchus; species Pachyrhynchus sulphureomaculatus. The sequence goes on along the minus strand of CM032452.1, from coordinate 94,757,628 downwards.
GAACTGTTATTTCGGATCGACATGATTACGAATATAATTAGGGAACTCAGTTTTAGCAGAATGGAGAGACTTATACTATCAAAACTAGTCTTTGCCAGTCTTTCCAAAAATATTCCGAAATAATTTGATTTCCAATAGAAGAGACATATATTAGCCTCCAAATATTCCTGAATTAACGCCGATAGACTTTTCTTGTGGAGATATCTTAGAACTAAAGTTCACAGTATTATTTTCTGCGGCCCGATTGTGACGTTAATATACCTAAAGTTTTACTTATTGGACTGAGGCTCAACCCCGACGGAAATTGGCAGCGACATGTTGTTGGTGAGACTAGTGACGATGGAAACAGAGGACTTCTTGTTTCTTAAATGGGATATATATTCGAAGTCGGACTGGATAGTCGAGGGCTGACACCAACGAAGTTATTCTTCGCCATAAAATACTTTACTCTCAAAAAAGTTGTCGATTTTAAAGAACATACTGTATATCTCTCGACCTTGATACTTTTATTATTCTCTTCTTCTGTTTTTATGAATAACATTTTTTCATTTTTCACTTCCTTGCTTTAAAAAAAGTTGTTTGTAAGCAAACAAAAATTCATAAAATAACAAATTGATTCCTATAAAACTAACGGGTTTGGACCCTGCCGACGGCTTCAAACATCCGACCCTATTAATCAAGCGAAAGTTCTAAATAACGGTATTTTTTCATTGTGTCAAAGATCGTTTTTTCTAACTATTTTCCTGTCCGGTATGAATGAAATTGACCGTTTTTATGGAGATAATAAAGCAAATAATCCGTATTTCGTCGATTTGTTGTCAATTACTAAAAATCTTATATTTATTTTTTGTTGGATGAGGACTTGAATTTGGGTTTGACAACCTAGGCAGTTGAGCATGAAATGGTACATCGACTTGTTTTAAAACATCTGTATCCATATCGTTTAATACCTAGTCATTAAATTTTATTTATTGTAGAGTTGGCTGGAAGCCCTGGGTTTTTTTTTTAGTCTGAATCTCGGTCTGGCTACTAGTCTAACATCCATAATTAAAGCAGCCTCGGTTGTAGTAGCAACAAAAACTGGAAAATAAGTGACAACACATGGAAAGAAGAAGATATATGAACAGAAATGAGCACAAAATAGAGTGGACGGAGTTTAACAAGTTAATCAGAAAAGAGATCAGAAAAAATATGAGAACGCACAAGCATAAAATGATTTTGGAAACCACTGTAGAAAAATAAAGGTCCGAAAGTAATAAGCAAGAAACTGAATAACGGAAGAAAGGAGATTAGGAAATTGCAAAATAGTAAGGGACAAGTAATAATGAATAGGGGCAAAGTAAACTCAGAAATAAACATCTACTATAATGAACTCTACATGTCCAAAACAACACCAAATGAAGAACAAAGAAAATGGAGGGAAGTAATACTTCTACACAAAAAGGGAGATATCAGAAACTTGGCATTTGATTCTGTCGAAACGTGGGCAATCATCAACGGTTTGAATAATTGTAGACTTGATTCTGGATAACTACTCTACTCAAAGATATATATGAAAACGTAAAGATTTACATAAAACCTAGTTCAAAACAAATACGTATAGGAACAGGCGTAAGACAGGGAGACAAAAGCTCTCCTAAGCTATTTATTATAGTTCTAGAAGATGTATTCCGCAAACTAGATTGGACAAAGAAAGGCCTCATTTAAGGTTCGCCGACGATATTTTAGTTATCAGTAGTAATCCACATGAGTTAAAAGAAATGATAAATTAGTTAAATTATCATTCAAAGGCAATTGATGAATAAAAGTAAGACAAAAATATTAACCAACACTAATAAGAACACATTTATAAATTTGGAAGGAGCAGCTCTCGAGATTGTTAAAGATTATGTATATCTGGGGCAAAACATTACTACGACGAGAGATCGGATGAAATTTCAAGAAGAATCAGGCTTGGATGGTGCGCATTCGGGTTATACACGTATATTCAAAGATAAAGCCATCCCAAATAACCTAAAGGTCAAAGTTTACGATCAGTGCATCCTACCCAAAATTACGTATGGCGCTGAAACTTGAATACTGAATAAAGCCGATACACGAAAACTAGCTCAGACCCAGAGAACACACGAAAGACAGATGATCAGGATAAAACTTAAAGATAGAAAAAGAAACAAGTGGATACGTGAACAAGCGAAATTAAAGGATGTTATAGAGCACGTAGCAGAAAGAAAGAGGCAATGGGCTGGACATGTGGCACGCACGACCGATGATCGATAGACCAAGCAAACATTAGAATGAAGACCACGAGAACAGAAAAGGAGCGTAGGACGTCCTAAAACAAGATGGCGAGATGATATATAGAGAGTTGTGGGCATTGGATGGATGACAACAGCTGCAAATAGATTGAGATGGAAATTCAGCATTGGATAGAATTAGGCTTATAGTGATAGTGATTCAATATATTTTAGAAGATCTGATTGATAGTCTTTTCCATGACTTTTGATATTATTGAAAGCAGTGAGGTAGTTCTTTGACAAGGTCTTCTTGCCTTTTTTGGGTTTCGGCTAAACTGAGGCTCATTTTTAGCATGCAGGAAATATTCACTTTCTGTAGGATAGGTTGAAAAGGCTGAAGAAATGGTGTTAGTCTACTCGCACAGTTTTTTAGTACTATGGTAGAAATGAACGAGAATAGAATAATGGTGATTTAAACAGAAAGATAATAGGTGGATAAAGAAAATAACGGAGTGGAGCCCTATAGGGACAAGAAAAAGAGGAAGACCCAGACTATCGTGGAGAGACGATGTGGACGAGGCTATGGTCTAACAGATAGAGACTGGGAAGATAGAAACGGATGGAATCAAAGGCTGAGAGAAGGAAGACAGCTTTAGCTGTGTATACATATATATATATATATATATATATATATATATATATATATATATATATATATATATATAAAACAGAAAGGCGCTGCTGTCATTAGTTTCGCTGGATATGTTAAATTTTGTAATAATATGTTCTTATTTTGACCGTTTTATGTCAATAAAAATCATAATACCATATCAGCCCTCAAATGAAATATTGTGTTAACAGGAAAACAACATTTTAATGCGTTCCAAACTGTTTACTATGTAAACGCTAATCATCAGGAGTAAATACTTAATTAGCTATGTTATGATTGAGTAATTAGCTTGTTTATAGAAGGTATTAAATTTATCGTTGGGACATGGAAAAAGGTTGAAATGGCAGGTGGCAAGGAGTGGCTTAATCTTTATTGGTCCATTGTTTACTTACATTTTCTTCTATTTGCGACGTAGTTTTGTTGCAATTACGAGGGAAACTACGAAAATGAGCTATTTTGGGATTCCCATGCAAATTGATTTGACAACAAAGAAATTTAAGTTTACATTATTTAGTACGTAAGAGAAAGGACCTTCAAAATAATTTATTGTCTATGCTTTATTCTTCTTTCTCGGCTGCTCTGTACAGGGTGAGTCAACAATAGAGTAAAGTTCATTATCTCATTTGTTTTGGGAATAACGAAAAAATGTTAAATACAACAGTTTTAGGAATGGGAATGTTAAGGTGCATAGTTTAAAATTATTTTTGAGTATACAGGGTAACATATGTTTTCTTAAATGGAACATCCTATTTTCTAATTTATTCTTAAATTCGGCGTAAAATTTTGTAAATTTTTTATTAACAGTGTTATATAACTAAACCTAGCAGTTTTTCTAATATTTCGATTTTTTTTTTTTTTAAAATACTAGTTTTTAGTTTTGTTAAAAATTGCTAGTAGCGCCATTGTTTCTGAATGTGGAATACTCATAATTAGTACGAGCATTCTATACAGATGAAAAGAAAGATATATGTAAAGAAATTTGAGTTAGATGCTGCAGGGTGTTCAAAATAAATTTATGCATTTCGACTATTTTAAATTGAAAATTCTCAAATTTTTTAAACGGCACACCCTCTATATTATTATTTTTTGTAATAGATTTTATAAAACCCTCCAACTTTTATTAAGTATACCTATTTCTAATAGTTTTCGATTTATTTTGAATTTTTCAATTTTTAAGCTACAGTTGCTTTTAATACACTTACGCTATTGTGAAAACATAAACAAATAGTTAATAATAATTTTAATATAGTTTAACTTATCTAATGACTAATTATTATGACGTATTAAATGTTCAAAAATATGCCCGTCTACTTCAATACACAAGTTTAGTCGTTTTACTATATTTTTCTTTACTTTCCGTAGCATAAAGGGCGTTATTGTTCTGCACGCATCCCGTATCCTATTTTCCATATCTACTGGTGTTGGAGGGGGATTCACATAAACACGATCTTTAATGTAGCCTCACAAAAAGAAGTCTAAAGGTGTTAAGTCACATGATCGAGGGGACCACTGAATGAATCCATCCCTACCGATCCATTTTTGTGGGTAATGATCGTTTAAAAATTTCCGAACTTCCCGGTGGTAATGAACAGGAATTCCGTCTTGTTGAATCCAAATTTGTTCCCTTTCAAAGTTATCAACTTCTTTAAGAAGCTGGGGCAATTCGTTTTGCAAAAAATTTAGATATCTAGGCTCGTTAAGCGGTTCGCGGAAAAAATATGGACCAATAATTCGAAATTTTAATATTCCACACCATACATTAGGTGACCAATGGTTTTGGTTTTGAACTTCCCGGACTCAAAATGGATTAACTGTTGAATAATAATGCGTGTTATGGCTGTTAACTGCTCCATTACTGCGAAAAGTAGCTTCATCAGAAAACATTATTTTGGATAAAAAAATTGGATCGGCCTCTATTGCTTCATTCATGGTGGTACAAGAGTTTACTTGTCGTTCAAAATCACGGTCTTGAAGTTCTTGGTATAGTTCCATATGAAAGGGATGATTGGGATGTGTCAGATAAGTCAGCTAGTTGACGGCTGTTGACCTGGGGATTATCTTCAACATGAAGTAAAATCTTCATTTCTTTTTCCTCATTGGTAGCATTCTGGTTTACCGCTTTCCGTTTCGTATACTCAACGCTACCACTACCATCAAGACACAAATTTATACTTATATTTAGAACATTTCATGTATTAATAGTTATAGGATTGTAGTTTACCTAATTAGTTAATAAATAATTCTAGAGCTTAGTTGCAAGTGAGCAAGTTTTGTTTAGATCCCTCGGTTAAACCAGATTTTACAGTGAACATGTTTGAGACAGATCCATTAATTGTCACCTGAGAAAACTCTAGAACCATAAATGAAGTCTTTATAACGTACTATAAGAGCAGAATTTATTATAACAAACATACTCAAACTATTTGGATATATAAAAGTCAATTTCTCGAGCCTCCATGTTCATTTGCATTATTTCACAGATGTGTTGCGTAGGATAAGAGATCTTCCATTGATTTTTGTTTGGAAAACTGCAAATAATATTAAATCCATCCAGATACTGCAAAGATGACCTTAATTAACTTAAAGCAATCCTACTAGCCGGTAGTTGTTGGCGAACTATTTCGATTTCCCCTCGTACTAGAAATGATAACTAAAATAAATTAATAAATTGACTAATCCATAAAACGAGAAAAAATAATATGGCGCAATTCAAAATGAAATCACAAAAACATATTTAAATGAGACGTCTGTCGCTTAACTCTTGAGATTAACGTCGTTAACGTCATCAGATGCATAGTTTCAATATATTAGAAAATGGTTGTGACATTGTAATGGTTATTCATGCGTCATGTTCGCAAAATAGGTGTTTTGCAGAAGGAGTAACCAATCTAAAGGATTATTAGTCCTGCTAGAAGATTGCCATGTAGAATACATTTATAAATTGAGGTACTTGGAACATCAGTTGACGGTCCAAGAGCAAAGCGCCACCTGTATTCTACGTGAGGCTTCACAGAAAGCAGGTAACAGGAGTAAATGAAGATCAGAAAAGTCTCGTCAGTCTAAAGCCACGATAGAACGTGAAGTTCAGCTTATTACAGTGATCTCTAAATAAAATCGACGCTTAATTACTCCTCAAATTACCAATGATTTAAATGACACTCTGGTTGAACCAGTACTATCTACCACAAGCGATTGCTTGCTGCAGGCTTAAGTGGATGTGTAGCTGCCAAAAAATTGGAACTAACAATTGGACACAAGCAGAATAAATTGCAATAGCTAAAATAAAAGAATCTGAACGAAAAACTAGTGGACTAAAGATGAATTGGGCCGGTGGAAAATTATATGAGATTGAAAACTGTATACGGTTACTGATGAGCCGAAATTCCAAATTTTTAGATCTGTGCGCTCCTCAACTAAAGAAAAGCCTTCAGAAGTTTGCACGGTTTCAATTATTAAGCACAAAGGTGGCAGCATTATGAATGTAAATAGGTCAGGAATTTAGTTAAAATAGATGGGAAATTAAATAGTCTTGCCAGAGCATGCCGTGCCATCTGAGCAAAATAATATTATTTTCAAGTTTTATCTCTTTACAAGAGAACGACACTAAAGCCTCTTTAAAACTGTGTCAAGAATATTTAAAAGAGGAAAAGGAAGAAAAAAAAACAGACATAATACAATGGCCATTTCAATTCCCCGATCTATCTACTATTGAATTATTATGGGATGAGTAAGAATCGGACTGTCAAAGATCGCTGTCAATCAGACTCACTGCACATTTTAATAAATTAATTAATAGGATGAATTTGTAGATAATAATCATATATATATATATATATATATATATATATATATATATATATATATATATATATATATATATATATATTTATACTTCCTGTATAAAACCTCTGCTTTATATCGATACGTACAAAAAAACATAATCAAGATATCTTGGCCCATTACCGATAGTAACCTTATCTGGCGTTATTATTTTGTCTGTCTCTCATTTTCTTTTGTCCTGTCTCTCCTAGACAAGGCCATCTTGATACGGGAAGTCGTGTTAAGTCAGATTGGATGTGATCAATTATTGTGATAACATTTACGGTGTGTCATGAAGGGTAACGAACCGTGATTTTGTACTGAATTTTCAGGAATTGTTAAGACCCCTATCGGATTATTTATGGCCGGTGGTTTTATTTTATTTCTTGGAATTTTATATAGCATGTACAGGAACTATCAGCTAGATTAGTATATATTTTTTTTATCAGTTTACTTATACTAATTTTTTCTCTTATATTTCATTTAATTATATATATATATATATATATATATATATATATATATATATATATATATATATATATATATATATATATATATATATATTAATTAAATGAACATGGTGTGAACATCTATCACGCCCTTTGCCGAGTTGCTCAACTAATTTTATATTTAAGAATATATATATATATATATATATATATATATATATATATATATATATATATTCTTAAATATAAAATTAGTTGAGCAACTCGGCAAAGGGCGTGATAGATGTTCACACCATGTTCATTTAGCCAATATTTCGGTCCTAGGCAAAAACTGAAAAGGAGAATGAGTCTACTAACTGGGAGAACTTGGGCAAAAATTAAATTATTCATATTTTATTAATAAAGTGGTGTAGAAAATATAATAAAAATAAATAAAATAGATACAGTAAAAAACAAAAACACTCACATGAAGAGTATGACGTTGAGTTAACATGAATGGTCATAATCAGCTTATAACATAAAAGAGACTAACAATCCATCAAAATAAACACTATAAACTAATACATAAAATTCAAAAGGTTACATTTATAACAGGGATGTCATTGAAAACCCTGGATGCTGAAAACATTTTCAATTAATTCACCCCAAACAACCAACTGTGGCCGGCACCATGCACGAAATGATTGACATACAGCTGACAGAAGACAGGTACCTGACAAAGATAAGGGATTTTTTGAAAACCTAAAAATCGAATAATGTAAACAACCGGAAGAAAGAACTGGTCTACTAAAAATGAATAAATGGTCAAAATTTATAGAATTGGTAGGGGAAGAAAATATCAATTGAACGCCCTTATTTCCTATATGGAAATTCGGATCAAAAGACAACCGTAATTTTGGGTAAAAGAGGGGAGGTGAGAAGGGAGGGGGATGCGAGAGAGTTAGCAAAAGAGACAAAAAGAAGATGGTATCCCAACCTAGGACCGAAATATTGGCTAAATGGCTAAATGAACATTGTGTGAACATCTATCACGCCCTTTGCCGAGTTCCCCAACTAATTTTATATTTAAGAATTTTGTTAGATACTGCAACTTTTGCTTTCTTACTTTATTATATATATATATATATATATATATATATATATATATATATATATATATATATATATATATATATATATATGTATATATATATATATATATATATATATATATATATATATATATATATATATATATATATATATATATATATATATATATATATATATATATATATATATATATATATATATATATATATATATATATATCGCAGTATCGAGTAATAGCAGCAGCGAGAGCACTTGAAGATGCCAAATGAGATTTTGGAGAAATGTCAGGCAAATTGATTGCTAGACGAACGGATTAAAACCCGGAATTTTAATGTATTATATTTTGGTCCAAAAATATTAAGGTTTAGAAGGTGGTAACATCAGTGTATTGTATATTTTATAGGATAAAAACATAATTGTGCGCTGAAAAGATTAATTTTCTGATATTTCAATTGCATAGATATGTAGAACTGACAATTATGTACAAACTTAGACCACATGCGATCAAGGGAGACTAAGTAAACTCGAGTTATAAGCAAATAAAAGACGTTTTAAAATGCAAAAAGAGGCCAAATTTCGAACGTAATGGTTATTTTAAGATGCACGCGTTATTTTTTTCAGGTATAAATTGCGTAGATATTCTGGATTGACAATTATGCACAAATTTAGATCACGTGGAACTATAGATTACGAAGTAAACTCAAGTTATAAGCAATTAAAAGACGTATAAAATTTAAAAATAGGTCAAATTTTGTATTTAATGATTTTTGACCTATAAATTGAATAGGTATTCAGGGCTAACAATTTCGAACAATCTTGGACCATGCCCGACCACGTAAACTTCAGTTATGAGCAGTTTAAAGACGTATGAAATGCATAAATTGGTCAAACTATATTTTTTTGAGATATAAATTATAGAGATATGCAGGACTGACAATTTCGAACATTCTTCGACCACGTGCAACCACGGGCGATTAAGTAAATGCAAGTTATGAGCAACTTAAGACGTATAAAATTCACAAATGGGTCAAATTTCGTATTTATTGGTTACTTTATGTTGCACATCTTATTTTTTTATGTATAAATTACATACATATTCAGGACTGACAATATCGAATAAACTTAGAATTAAAATTTAATTAAAGTTAGATTAAAATTCAAACCGGGTGCGACCATGGGCGACCAAGTAAACTCAAATTATGAGCAATTAAAAGACTTTTGAAATGCACAAATAGGCAAAATTTCGTATTTAACGGTTGCATGTTCCGTAATTTTTCGAATAGAATAATGAAATAATTATCAAATTGTAATTAATAATCAATAGTTTAGAAATAAGAATTAATTGATTATTTTTGTAAATAAGTAGTTTAGTTATATACAGAAATCTACGAATATAAAATGTTTAAAATCACCTTATTGCTGAACGTCTTTTAAATGCTCATAACTTGACTTGGTCGTCCATAGTTGCACGTGGCCTAAGATTAATTGAAATTGTCAGGCCTGAGTATCTATGCAATTTATTCCTCAAAAAAATAATGTGTGCAATGTAAAATGATCATTAAGTTTGAAATTTGGTCTCTTTGTGCATCTTAAACGTCTTTTATTTGCTCATAACTTGGGTTTACTTGGTTGCCCGTCTCGCAGGTGGTCTAAATTTGTACTTAATTGTCAGTTCTACATATCTATGTAATTGAAACCTTGAAGAAACCAATAAAATAAAATCGACTTTAGTACTCTCTAAACCTTAATTTTTGGACCAAAATTTCAGAGATCTCTATTTTACATGTAATAGCTGGTAGCACCGCCCAACATAAATTTTTTTTTTAATATATTATATATATATATATATATATATATATATATATATATATATATATATATATATATATATATATATATATAATTTGAACTTTGGATTTTGCACAAAAATTTTAAGCTTTAAAAATTAATAAAAAACGAACGGTGCATCCAATATATGTCAACTTCAAGATACTATTATAAATATTATGTGATATAAATTTTATCATAATCAGTTCAGTAGATCTCGAGATATTTGGTCCACGAGTTTGAAAAAAGTAGTTCGAGAAAAACGCAAAAAAAAGTACCGCGTCCGCATCTTAAAAGTCAATAATTTTTTTTAAATTACCTTCAGTCCGCGATTCCATTAGCTTAAAATATTCTTGAAAGAATAAATAATTAATTTAACAAAAAAAATTTTTTGGAAATTTCAACCCCTTAACCCCATCGAGACATGGTTTGTTCCTAACCTTAAGAAATTCAAAATGGCTGGTCCGATATGACTGGTCGAAATTCTGAAGAGTCTAAATTACTATAAAACTTACATTTGCCTTTCTGTTGTGTTAAATTTTGATTCTTTTAGGATTTGAGAATGTAATATCTCTTATCAATTTTCACTCGACGCCTGAGGTTAGGTTCATTTGCCTTTATGATTGTTTGGGGATTAAGAGTGTAATGTCTTTTATCAATGAAATATTGAAGAGAAGAATATTATCAAGCTAGATAAACATGATGCCGTCATAAAAAATATGGGCTCCGATCAACGAAATATATCCATTCTTCCTGCAGCGCTATTCCAAACAAACAAACTCGACTGAACGTCGAAACATAATAAGTAATGTGGCTTCTAAAATATCCCATAAAGGTGCGAATATTTTGAGACCAAGTATCTGAAAACATCAGATGGGTTCTTTCACTTTATCATCGAGCTCATCAAATCATTCTTGGAAGCTTTCAGCAGTGTGAATTGAGGCGTTGTTGCACACCAGCAAACATAGTCTGCGTCATAGATTGTAAATGATAGCTCAATATATTGCGGTATTGCTTTACTTTTGATCTTTTTATGTGGGACTAAATGTGGTTCCAGATCGCCCTCTACGTTTAGCTGTAGGAATCTTGGGAGTCAACATTAAATGCTTCTGCAGGCGTCTTCACAAAACACATCCCAAATGAGTTTTCCACAAAATATTTTTCCGAACTTTATTGAAAACTGATGACCTTGAAATTGTTGTTTTTTTATATACCAGATAAATTATTAAAAGTGTGATAATTTTCGTTCAATCTATACCCTGTGGAGAATATTTAAAAATTTTTTCAAAATTTTTGATCATTACTTTTCGAGATAAGGAGGGGGGGACAGCGATTTTTTTCGCCATTTTTTAAAAATAATACAAAGAAAAGTGTGAGCAAGTATTACATTATATGTATTTTCGAACTTGGTATTTTTTTTTCACACGATTTTACCTCCCAAAACTAACCCCTTAAATGAAAATTCAAAACTACACGGCTCTGATGAGGGTATCAATTCCTATGTTTGTACTAAATTTCAACTTTCTATGCCGAACAGTTTTGGAGAAAATCGGGTGTGACAGAGAGACAGACGGACACCGAAGTGATCTTATAAGTGTTTCATATGGAACACTAAAAATGAAGATTCATCTGACGAGATGATCGTTTCTACTTCTGTTTCAGTGCCATCGCTTCGAAGCATTACACGATCTCATTAGTGGTTTTGAAATATGGAATATATGGAAAGCATGGAGTTTCTCTTAATTATTATTAATCCTGTAAATGCGTGTTTCGCCTTGAATGTTTCCTGGGATAACGTTGCCTTGTACGATTGGTCTAATATCTACTTTAGTAGACGTGGAATTCACTGTGCGGTAACTTTGCGCTAACAGAGGCTATAAATAATGAGATAGATAGTTCTTCCGTTGTGGCTTAACATTTGAGAAAGTTCTCTACCTTTAATGCTCCAATTTCCAACTATCGCATTTCCATCTGATGCTTCCTTATTAAAAATTTTTGCATCAATGCCGCATGAGAATAAGTGTAGTAGCCATATACAGTTTTCAAGATCAGTGGTCAAGAATTGAATAATGTCACGCAGTTCTTCTTTAAATGTCTTTTCTACCATAAATGCCTTGTTCCAGCTTATTCATAATTCTTATATTTATTTTAAAAATATGCTGTTTTATAGGTAGATACACAAAATCCTTGACAGAATATCATCTAGCAGTGCCCCATAGACTAACAGCAGATGGCGAATTTTCTACATTTCATTTACCCCATTTCCACGATCATCGTATCGAACGCCTTAAAGAACGCAGGAAACGCACACTGGACGATCCAGAAATGGTCCATTATGGTAAATGCTGCCTTTTTAATAAAAAATAATAATATAACTTTCTCTGTTATCAAAAACAGCTGCTCAAATAACATGTAGGCTAAAAAGTTTCTGGTCTGACACATAGATGTAGCCCCTTCCAAAAAATCCATATGATTTTTAAGAACTGCCAATCTTCAAACGATACGTGTCAAAATTTCATGAAATTTCGATGATTAGTTTGCAAGTTACAGTGGTTTTAATGACGCTACTTTTGATGTTTTCAAAACTGGAAAAAATCGAATTTCGTGTGTTGATTAAACACCGTTTTTTGATGGGAAAAGATATCATTCAAGCAAAGCAATGGCTTGATAAGAGTTATGGGGACTCTGCCCTTGGAAAATCACTTATTATTTACTGGTGTGCTGAATTTAAATGAGGTCGTACAGATACAAATGATGCTGAACGTTTAGGATGCCCAAATGAGGTGGTAACACCGAAAACACACAAAAAAATCCACAAAATTGTTTTGGATGACCAAAAAGTGAAATTGCGTGAGATAGCTGACATCCTTAAGATATCAAAAGAACGTGTTGGTCATATTTTGCATGAACATTTGGGCATGAAAGAGCTCTGTTCGAAATGGGAACCGCGTTTGCTCACAGTGGACCAAAAACAACAACGTATTGATGTTTCTGAGCGCTGTTTGGACCTGTTTTAAGCGCGATAAAAAGGATTTTTTTATGCGATATGTGGCAACGGATGAAACATGGATCCACCACTACCCGCCGGAATCAAATTGGCAGTCAGCTGAGTTTACAGCAGCCGGTCAAAGGCGCCCGAAGCGACCAAAGATACAACAATGGGCTGGGAAGGTTTTGGCCTCTGTATTTTGAGATGCGCATGGAATAATGACTTGACTATACTGAAAAGGGAAAAACCATCAATAGCGAATATTATGTCAAATTATTAGTGCACTTGAAGGCCGAAATCGCAAAGAAGCAGCCCCAAATGAACAAGGAAAAAGTACTGTCTCATCAAGACAATACACCGTGTCACAATTCAATAGTTACCATAGCAAAATTCCATGAATCAAAGTTTGAATTGCTTCCTCATCCACCGTATTCTCCAAATTTATCCCCCAGCGACTAATATCTTTTCGCAGACCTCAAAAATATGCTCGCGGGAAAGATATTTAGCTTCAGCGAAGAAGTTATCGTCAAAACTGAGGCCTATCTTGAAGACGAAGACAAATCCTTCAACAACAAAAGTATAGAAATGTTAGACTGATTGTATCGCTCCTGAAGGAGACTATATTGATGAATAAAGTCGAATTTTGTAAAAAAAGTGTGTTAAGTAGCTAGACCAAAAACTTTTCAGCCTACGCGTTATACGTTGTAGGTATTGCTATAAATGGCGATTTCCGTCATGTGCAACTATGGCCAAATAGAGCTTTTTTGCACCCTCAAATAGTTATTGAAAAAAGGGATCCTACCATAGCTATTAGAGATAGACATGTTAGAGGTTTGGGTGGTAAGAAACTTTGCCATTACACTGGAAAAGTAAGAGAAGTTCCTGACTCAAAAGCAGCGTTGTCAACTTGTGACGGCTTGGTAAGTTATGTTTATTCTTCTTAGCTTTTCAAGCTTAGTAATTCTAAAATTCTAAAATCGGTAAAGGATCAGTTTTTTGTGAATTTACGTTAAGTATAGTACCAGTGGAATGGCAAGAAACTAATAAAAATATTTGAAATCTTAGAGCCCAACAATTATAAACAACAGTAGATCTAGAGCTCTGGAGATATATTACATCATTCTCCTCTTTAAGATTATGATCATCACCTCGAAGAGATAAACTGGTAAATATAGGTTATGCCAACTGCTTTAGTAGGAAGCTGGAGAAGTTCTATGAGAGGCGGTTCATACTAGTAACATATCTTGTAAAATGGAATCCTTTTATGTCTAAAAAAAGCTCTGTAAATCCCTGACTTACAATATTCATGGTTACAACTTTTGAATGATTGGAAGCCTATACTTTCGAATGAGGTTGCTCAGTTAGTCTGTTTAACTGGATACAAAAAAATTAACTGTCTAAATTGCAAATTGCAGCAGAAGGGACGCTGTTTTCGTTGTCGAACCTATCTCTGCCAACTGGTTTTTTCACCAACAATATGCTATGGAGCATTGTCAGCTTTAGGAGTTTGCTAAAGTATACTGCGTGGCAACATGACTGCTACGGGCTAAAATGGTTAGACTTAAAGTCAGAATGTGTAACATCAACAGTCAAATGTCATCTAACACTTCATTTTTTGGGTTCTTGGACATAATATACCAAATTTGATTAGCAATTTCTAAGATTGTGGTTAAAAATGAACATATTTAATGAAATCTTGTTTTAGGCAGGCTACATTGTGATATACGGTAAAAAATATTTTATCGAACCTGTGGATGAACACTCACCGAATACCGATGGTCACCATTTGCATGTTATTTATGACAGACATCCAAGAGGTCCAACAGGTTCAGAACCGTGGTGTGGTACTCAGGAATCATGGGAAGATGCTATGAAAAAACGATTTAGGTAATTTTAGGTAAACAACCTATTCTTGATTTACTGTATACAATAGTTTAAGCGATTTTATTTTGAAGATACGATATTTTAGAACTGTAAGTTACAAATGACTTCAAAGGATATATTTTAGATTTAGGGAGCTGGTCTAAAAATTGAAGCAAAATCCAAAGAATAGCAGCAAAATATCATAACTCTACGCATATCTTCTAGGTATGAGCCCGCTGTTTTATGCTAGTTATTAATCAGAAACTTTCCATATCATCAAGCTATTTGATATTCTTCTTCTTTATAAGCCATTGCTTCTCCACTACAGGAGACAGGCCTCTTCAAGTTTCTTTCAATTGTCCCTATCCTGTGCAAGATGGAGCCATTTATTGCCTGCTATCATCAGTCCATCAACTCATTGGTCTTTCGACACTTCGTCTGCTCTCCCAAGGTCTCCATATATGTATATTCTAAAAAACAAATACCGAACAGAACGTAATGCTGGTTGTGATACTATAAATAGGGAAAACTATTGTTCATTTTCAGAGAAGAGGCGTTGAAAGGAAAAGACATATTTTTGGAAAAACGAGGACTGGAAAGTGTTAACAGATATTTGGAAGTGAGCGTTGTTTGCGATAAAAAGTTTTTAAATTATCATAAAGGAAGAGATGTAGAATTGTACGTTATGACTGTCATGAATATGGTACGTACTAATTTAAACCCCCTAGCAAATAATTTTTTTTTTTTTCAGTCTAAGTCTGTGACAAACTTATGATGTTATGAAAACGCCGAGGTGTCTAATAATTATTTTTAACATGTTTTAAGGTAGCTGATTATTATCATGATGCCTCAGTAGGAAACCAAATGGACATAGTCGTTGTTAGAATAATATATCTCGATAAGGAAGAAAAAGAAATTGACTTAGAAATAAATCGAGATTCTGCTAAAACTCTACGAAGCTTTTGCGATTGGGCCATAAAGATTAATACGCCTGAAGATAGTCCGAATCATCACGATATGGCTCTATTGTTTACCAGGTTAGTAGATTTTAACCAAGTGGTATTTTGTATCGGCTAGATCAACGTGACCATCATGACCCAATTAAAGAATATTTCGAAAATTCTAGGGTATCCCAAATAATTATTTTTACGTTTTTATTTCTGTTAAAAATTTTTGACTTCTGTTAAAGTTAAAATGAACTGAAAGTTGATAATTTTTGAGAGACAATGATAAAATCCCCATACTTAGAGCTAAATCCTGTAAGGAATTCCGAACTATAAACTTAGCGAGCCATCTATTGAAGCTATTCTCGAAGAAAATTCACCAAAGAATGTTCAGAGTGGGTGGAAAAAATATAGGGTGAACGCAATTCGGATTTCGAAATGCAATGATCACTAAAGAGGCTCTATTTAGTATACAAGTTTACTTTCAAAGATATAAGGATATGAACATTCATGCCGGTTTTATTGATTACAGGAAGGCATTTGATAGGGCACGATAAACTGATGGAAGTATTGAACAGCATTAGAATAAACAAGAAGGACGTGACACACTTGTACTAGAATCAAATTTCATCTATACGCGTCCAAGGAGAAGAGTCAGAAAACATCATTATTTAGCGAGGGGTTAGACAGGGATGTACATTGCCACCTCTACTGTTTACCATATACTCGGAAAGAACTTTTTAGGAATCCGTGGAGGATATCAACAAAGGAATAAAAATAAACGGGGAATTCATAAACAACATACGATACGTGGACGATACGGTCGTATTTGCAGACAGCAGTGAAGACCTTCAAGACATAATGAATCTTCTTCTTCTTCATGTGCCATATCCGCTCGCCCGGACGTTGGCGATCACTATGGAGAGTGCTTGTCTGTCTTCGGCCAATCTAAAAAGATCTCCAGCGCTTTGGATTCCCGTCCACTCTCTGATGTTCTTTAGCCAGGACATTTGTTTTCTACCAACTCCGCGCCTTCCCTCAATTTTTCCTTTCATGATGAGCTGGAGAAGACCGTACTTTTCTCCACGTAGTATATGTCCGAGATAAGCAATTTTGCGACACTTTATAGTATGATGATTTCAGAGTTTGCTCTACGCAAGACTTCCTCATTTGTCAGCTAGTCAGTCCACGGTATTCGAAGCATTCTACGGTGGATCCACATTTCAAAAGCTTCCAGTCGGTTCAATGTGCTTATTTTTATGGTCCAGCACTCCACTCCATACAACAACCCTGACCAGATATAGCATTTGGCCATCCGTTGCCTCAGTTTGAGGTTCAAATTGTCATTGCATAGAAGAGTGCTCATTTTTCTGAAAGTTGTACGAGCTGTTCCAATTCTGCATCTTATCTCTATGTCGGGATCCAAGTCATCTGTTATTATACTTTCAAGATATTTAAATTTATGAACCCGCTCTATCGGTGAGTTGTTGAGTGTCAGCTTCGCATCATCATATTGGCTTCGACTGAACACCATAAACTTGGTTTTGCCAACGTTGACATTCAGGCCCATACCCCGTCCAGCCTCATCAATTCTGTTTACCATAGTTTGCAGACCGTCCAGTCTATCGCACATAATGAGGGTGTCATCGGCATATCTTATTGTGCTCAGCATAACCCCATTAACCTTAACACCCAGCTCCACATCCTCTAATGCTTCCCTGAAAATCCTGTCCGAGTATAGGTTGAACAAGAGTGGAGACAGGACACAGCCCTGTCGGACCCCGCGTTTAATTTTTATGTTATTTGTTTTCAACTCTCCTATGCGGACTTCGGCTGTTTGTCCCCAGTATAGGTTTTCAATTATTCGAATGTCCCTGTCATCCAGCTGTAGTTGTTGTAGTATTGATATTAGTTTGTCGTGTCTAACCTTATCGAAAGCCTTCTCTTAGTCGACACAGCAGACGAACACATCCTTACGCTGATCCCGACATTTCTGCAAGAGCACATTGACACCGAACAAGGCTTCGCGCGTCCCGAATGCATTTCTGAACCCCATCTGACTATTATCTAGATCGAACTCACACTTTGTACGAATTCTGGAATGGATGATCCGTAGAAAAACCTTTAAGAGGTGACTCATTAAGCTGATTAAGCGGTAATCACTACACTTTTTGGGATGTGATTTTTTGGGGATTGTGATGAATGTTGATTTTAACCATTCTTCTAGTATAGTGCCTGTGCTGTATATTAGATTAAACAGTTTTGCAATTTGTCCTATATTTTCCTCTGCTATAAGTTTGATTACTTCAATGGGAATTTCGTCAGGTCCTGTGGCTTTCTTATTCTGTGTAATAGAGATTGCGTGAAGGATTTCTTCCTTTAAGATTTCGGGCCCATTTAAACAGTAGTCATTGTTTCCTTTGGAAGTTCTGTTGTCATCAAAAAGTTCGTTGATATATGTTTCCCAAGCTTCTTTGATTTCTTTATCCCGTATAATAGGTTGATTGGATGAATCGAATAATACATGGGCTGCTTGTTTTCGATACATACCAGTTATATCTCTCACCTTTCGGTGCATTTGGAAAATATCATGTTTCTTTTCCATTTCTTCCATCTCTTCACACATCTCTCTCATCCATCGTTCTTTTGCCATTTTTACTTCCTTTCGAATCACTTTACTAAGTCTTTTATATTCCTTCCTATTTGCTTTAACCAGTCTCCTCTTCTCCATTAAGCTTAAAATGTCTGTGGTCATCCATCTCTTTTTCCGTGTTCTGGTATCGGATTTCAAGTGTCTATTACAAAGTTTGTTAGTTTGCCCATGAGACCATTCCACAAGGATGGGACATCGCCGCTGGTATTTCCTGCTCGATTGAGTTCTCTGGTGATTTCTTGTCGCATCTGATCTTTGATGGAGGCGTTTCCCAATTTAGATATATCCCATTTTCGCTTTTGCATTTTCTGTTTCATTGATTTAAGACGTACCCTCAAATCGGCTATCAATGGGACATGATCAGAGCCAACATTTGCTCCGGGGTATGTGGTTATTCGCTTGATAATATTTCTAAATCGTCTATTGATCAATATATAATCAATTTGATTCCTAACAGGTTCACCGCTGTTATCCTCAGCAGGAGATATCCAAGTGTAAAGGCGTCGTTTGGGGAGCTTAAACCAAGTATTTGAGACAATCATATCATTGTTCTGACAGAATTCATAGAGTGTATCTCCTCGATGGTTGCTGACTCCCAGGCCATACTCTCCCACGAGGTCAGATCGCCTACCCTTCCCAATCTTGGCATTAAAATCTCCGATAATTAAGTTTATATCGTTGGACTTCAACCTACTCAGAACGTGGTTAACAGTATCATAAAGAGATTCCACTTCCCGGTCATATCGCTTGTCGAAGGTTGGGGCGTATATTTGAATAATGTTTATATTAAAAGGCTGGCAATGAAGCTGTACTAACACAAGGCGATCCGATATTGGTAGGAAGTTGGTAACGTACTTATCACATTCCGAAAACACAAATATTCCCACTCCATTACGGTGGTTTCGGTCGTGGGCCTCACTTCCCGAATAGTAAAGAGTGCCATGTTCGTTTCGGCATTGTCCTGAATCAGGCCAGCGTAGTTCGCTTATTCCAAGTATTTGCACATTGAGTCTCTGTGCTTCTTTGATGGCATTATCAAATTTTCCCGCCGCATAGAGGCTCCTGACATTCCAGGTCCCAATACGAAGGGTGGATTTTACTATGTTAATGAATAGAGTGAGTAAAAGCAGTGAGAGATATGGCTTACCACTTAACATTAAGAAAACTAAACACATGATAATATCAAAGAACAACAATCAAAACAGAAGACTGGTAGGAAATAACCAGCAGATAGAAAAAACATAAGCATCTAGGGACAAGAGTAAACGATGCATGGGATCACTCAGTAGAGATCAAAAATCGAATAAAAAGATCAAGAGTCGCATTCCTAAAAATGGCTAAATTATTTATGCGACGACTTATCAGTACCGGTAAAGAGTAGGTTACTAAGATGCTATGTTTTTCCCGTATTGTTGTATGGGATGGAGTCGTGGATATTGACAGAGGCATCATACAAGAAGATTGCAGCCTTTGAGATGTGGTTATACCGGAAAATTTTGAAATTATCTTGAATTGATCGCGTTACCAATGAGGGGGTTCCAAGAAGAATAGGGAAAGACAAAGATATGATGAGAATAAAGACAACGAAGCTGAAATATTTCGGATACGTCATGAGAAACAACGGGAGGTACGGTTTGCTACAACAATGAAAAAAGTTTTCTTCAAATGTGTATCATTTAGATGTCACAGGTGTCAAAAATACTAATCATAGTAACAGAAAATATAGCTATCGTTATAGGAAGACGAAACAGTACGTCGCCGCAAAACGAAGCCATCTAGTTATCACCGTATCGTCAAAATGTGCCTCGTCGAGTTTCTCGCAGGTGCCGTGCAAGTAGAAGTTGTATGATATATTATAGGTAATAGTAATAGTGAAAAATATGAGCGAAATCTTTAACAGACTCGACGGGGTACATTTTAACGATCGGGTGGTAACTAGCCGGCTTCGTTTTGTGGCGACATTTTGATCCACGCGTTTGTTTTTCTATAGCATAGTGTTTATGAAAAATATTTAGAGATTTCGTTCTGTTCTTGTACTTCTCACTTATTTTGTCATAAGTGTTCAGCATCTATTTATATAGAAAACTAGGACACTACAAAAATATAATTATGGTAAATAAATCGGTTTGTGTTCCTCTTTCCCCTAAAACTTTAGACCCTATTATTTTGGAAAAAAAAATAAAGGGAAGTTATAACGTTTTGAAGTGATTAAAAATTTTAAATTAGGTCCTGTGTAACCTCATTCTTCATCACCTGTGGCGAGTTAAATAAGAATTTGTTGATATTGTCGGTAGTTCTGTTTTGAAGTTAAATAATTTGCATTTTATGGGCATTATACCAAAAGAGGTAGTAGAAACGAGAGAAAACAGATTGTCATATCAGCAAACATCTAGGTCATTGGCTCGCAACATCTGACCACAGATATGCAAGGAACGAAATTGGCGGCCCCTCAAAGAAACTAACAGCTGACGGCCGTTGTTTAACAAGAGCCCAGACCATAGTAATGGTGGTAATGATCACAGACCACTGTCACCTGACAATACATATATGGGGGTTACATATACCTCGCATTTTTAAAAAAAAATCTATTTTTTTTATGGATTATTATTCTCTTGTATTATTTACTTAATAACCTTAAAAATATTTTCTTTAAATATATATACATACTTCCAAGGTGTAGGTAACTTCTTAAAGTAAATATGTATTTACACTAAATTTTTAGTAAAATTTTCACTTTTATGGATTTTTATACTTGACACGTGTTTCGCTAAAACATTAGCTTTATCAAAAGTATAGGTATGGAATGAAATAAACATTTCTTGATGGTTTTATAAGTAAATACATATTTACAGAAAGGTTAAACTCAAGAATAACAACAAAACTTAATAATTATACAAATTATCTATTCAGTAAATAAATTCAACTATGGGGTAATTTCCGAGGTCCAGTTGGTCATTTAATAGTGTATTTGTATACTTTCTTTTATTGATCTCGAAGGTCTTAAATATATTTAATTTATGCGATTTGTTCTGAACGTGTAAAATATGGAAATTATTATTAAATATATGATTCTCTTCTATTAAATATCTAGAATATGAAGAACCAGTTTTACTTTTTAAAAAAAAATTCTTTAAATATATGTACATACTTCTTGCAGCGCCCAGGTGTACGTAACTCCTTGAAGTAAATAAGTTTTAACAATGTGACTAAAACACTAAATTTTTAGTAAAATTTTCACTTCTGCTGATTTTTATACTTGACACGTGTTTCGCTAAAACATTGGCTTTATCAAAAGTATAGGTATGGAATAAAATAAACATTTTTTGATGGTTTTATAAGTAAATATTTACAGATAGGTTGAACTAAATAAATTCACCTATGGGGGAATTTCCGAGGTCCAGTTGGTCATTTAACAGTGTCACTACTCAGTACATCAAACACTTTATTTTTGCACTCGACGCGCGTTTCGCTAACCATGTTAGCTTCATCAGGAGCGATGATTGACGAAGCTAACATGGTTAGCGAAACGCGCGTCGAGCGCAAAAATAAAGTGTTTGGTGTAGTGGTGATATATACTGAGTAGTGTCATTGTGCCAAAGATTCTACATTCCCAACTTAGTTAATTTAACAGTGTATTTGTATTCTTTCCTTTATTGATCTCGAAGGTCTCAAATATATTTAATTTGTGCGATTTGTTCTAAACGTGTAAAATATGGAAATTATTATCAAAAACATGATTCTCTTCTACTAAATGTCTGGAATATCAAGAATCAGTTTTCCTTTTTAAAAAAGTGATTCTACATGTGCCAAACATTTAAGAGAAGAGAAATTATTAAGTTTTGTTGTTATTCTTTAATTACAATCTTCCTGTAAATATTTACTTATGAAAACAACGAAAAATGTTTATTTCATTCCGTACCCATACTTTTGATAAAGCTAATATTTTAGCAAAACAGGTGTGAAGTATAAAAATCAATAAAATTCGAAATTTTACTAAAAATTTAGTGTTTTTTTTTCTTAACTAAGTTGGGAATTTGGAATCTTTGGCACAATGACACTACTCAGTATATATCACCACTACACCAAACACTTTATTTTTGCACTCAACGCGCGTTTCGCTAACCATGTTAGCTTCATCATTAGCGATGATTGACTAAAGCTAAACTACAAATCTACTCTATTTATACTTAGCCTAATCCTTGAATTACTCAGGCGGTACTAATGGCATAGGCAAAGCCATCAGTACCGCCGGTCAAGTAACCAGTAGAAGGGACTATAAGGAATAGGCTAGGAACTACTTTTACATTTTATAATTTCCATACTTTCGTATGCGTTCAACAATCTCCTATCAGATACATTTTTAATTAATCCTAGATTATCTAATGTTATAATATGGTCAGCTTCAAGGGCATGTTCGGCAATGCTAGACTTTTCCGTTCTACTGTATTTTAAGTGTGCTAAATGTTCTTTAAATCGTATTTTAATCTACCTTTTAGTTTGCTCAACATACTTTTTGTCACAATCATTACAACTAATTCCATAAATTCCACTTTTCTCACAATTAGGAATCTTATCTTTAGGATTTCCTAAGATATTCCTCAGATTGTCTGATGACTTATAAACTAAGGTGAGGCCTACCTTATTAAATACCTTATTGAGTCCCTTGCTATATTTCGGATTATATGGTATGGAGACATACATGGTGTTATTTTCTTCGCGTATAAAAAAGTTGGAAATCTGAATATTTAACCTGAACTTATGTCTATTTATTAGCTTGTTTACTAGGTCATTGTCATTACCATTAACTTTAGTTATATTTCTAATACGATTCCTTTTGGTTATTAAAGTTTACTCTATTCAGAGGAAAAGTGACCAAACGATGAACTAAAAAATGTAATGAGGCTAATTTGTGTTGTTTACAATATATATCTATCTGTTACAGTATCTTTCCTATAGATATCAAATTTTAATCTATTATTATTTTTAATAATTAAAATATCCAGAAAAGGCAGTTGTCCTTTGTTCTCAACTTCGTAAGTGAATTTATTGGAATCATACCGGCTATTTAATTTGGAAACAAAGTCATCAATATTTGCTTTCTTTCTATCAAAAATTGCGAAAATATCATCCATATACCTATACCATACCCTTGGGAAATATTCAGATTCTTGACTGGTTTCAGTTTCAAACTTACTCATGAATAAATTAGCTAAGAAAGGTGATAAGCAATTACCCATAGCTGTTCCTTCTTTCTGAACATAAAATTGACTGTTATATTGGAAATAATTTTGTTCCATACAAAGTTTAGATAATGTTAAGTATAATTTCGTCCTCAAAGTCATTGGCACAGTTGGGAACAAAGAACTGACATCAAAAGAAATTGAGATTTCACTTTCATTACGAACTAGATTTTTTGTTTTATTAATGAATTCTAAAGAATTCTTCACTGCGAAAGTATTTAATGGTAAATTCTCAAGTTCTTTTGATAACCATTTGGATATTATATATGTAGGTGATCCGACCGATGAAACAATGGGTCGCATTGCTTTTCCAGGTTTGTGAATTTTGGGTAAACAATACAACTTTGGTATGGTTGGATTACTCACATTTAATTTAAATTTTATCTAAACGGAAATAAGGTTCTTACATTTCTTTTTTACATCGTTAACTCCACAGAATGGAACCGAAGACATAATGTAATAATGAGAAGACTGGCATTGGGACACACCTACTCCACGCATGTACATCTATTAAAGAGAGATCCCCCTCCACTCTGTCCTAAATGTGACTCCCCCTTATCAGTGTTAGATCTAATCGAATCCATTCAACATCAAAACTTGAGAGACACCCACGGCAACCCATCCAACATCACCATCCTCATAAAATCTTTTGTCCCACTTAAAGAAAACATAACCAATTACTTAAAAGAATTCAACTTCATAGTCTAATGTATTTATACCAAACTAACTCTAGTGGGCGCTAAATAATCTTAGCTGTCGATGCGCCCTTCCCAACAGAAACAAACAAACAAAATATCGTTTGGTCACTTTTCCTCTGAATAGAGTAAATTTTAATAACGAAAGTAATCGTATTAGAAATATAACTAGAGTTAATGGTTATGACGATGACTTAGTAAACAAGCTAATAAATAGACAAAAGTTTAGGTTAAATATTCAAAATTCCACCTTTTTTACACGCCAAGGAAATAACATCAAGTATGTTTCCATACCATATAATCCTAAATATAGCAAGGGACTCAATAAGGTATTTAATAAGGTAGGCCTCACCTAAGTCTATAAGTCATCAGACAATCTGAGGAATATCTTAGGAAATCCCAAAGATAAGATTCCTAATTGTGAGAAAAGTGGAATTTATGAAATTAGTTGTAATGATTGTGACAAAAAGTATGTTGGGCAAACTAAAAGGTCAATTAAAACACGATTTAAAGAACATTTAGCACACTTAAAATACAGTAGAACAGAAAAGTCTAGCATTGCCGAACATGCCCTTGAAGCGGATCATATTTTAACATTAGATAATCTAAGATTAAATAAAAATGTATCTGATAGAAGATTGTTGAACGCATACGAAAGTATGGAAATTATAAAATGTAAAAGTAGTTTAAATAAAGACAGAGGACATATTCCTTATAGTCCCCTCTACTGTTTACTTGACCGGAACTGATGGCTTTACCTATGCCATTAGTTCCGCCTGAGCAATTCAAGGGTTAGGCCAAGTATAACTAGGGTAGATTTGTAGTTTAGCTTTTGTCAATCATCGCTCCTGATGAAGCTAACATGGTTAGCGAAACGCGCGTTGAGTGCAAAAATAAAGTGTTTGGTGTAGTGGTGATATATACTGAGTAGTGTTTTATTCTTATGAAATATGAATTTCTATCAAGTAACGGCCGAGTCAGTTAATTATTTACAATGTACGGAATTAACTAAGAACAGACATAAACTATTCAGAGATCTACATCGTGACGATAAAGGGCTTGAAAGGAAACTAATGAACCTTCTTAAAGAGGCAAGGCTCATGTAACTAAAAGAGTGGAGCACATTAAGCCAAAATGCTGCAGTGCACAATTAGGCACGATCGCCTACCCCGACTGCAACCAAAGAACCTACCCAGCATGCGCATTTTACAATCAAAATTTTACTCCCAAAAATTGTTATGCCCGCCAAATATTGTCAATTAATAACAATGTGGGTGTTTTTTGGGATTTCATGTTTAGTTTCTAAATAGGATTTCCCATACTAGTGCAATTGTTGTCATAACATGAACACATTTGCATGTGCATTCCAACAGGAAGTTGTGACTCGAGATAGGATCGTTTGTGCGACCCTTGTAATTATATATGTAAATTACATTTCCTTCTAAAATGATGTAATACAATTTCATATGGGTTATATATGGCGAAGTAACTTTATTTACAGAGTATAACCAAGTAAAAATCATGTACCTTTTCAAAAAATCACCCTGTATTTATAATAACATTTCAATTAGAACAGGTACGATCTATGTGCTGATGGTGAAAATGACTGTGATCTCACAGGACTGGCTTACTTGGGTGGTGCATGCTCGAAAAATGAACCTTGTGGTATTAATGAAGACGCTGGGTTGTTACTTAGCGTAGTAACGGCGCATGAAGTTGGACATTTGTAAGTGTTTTTATATCACATAGACTATAATAATTCAAAATTAAAATGAAACAACGTTTAAACGGCCATAAATTTTAAAGGCAAGACAAGAAATCACGACAACATTATTAGGCGAGCCAATTAAAACCACACCAAAGTCCCCGATCATAAATTGATAGTGCTGAGGAAAGCCAACGGCTGAATTAAGGCATATTATTTTACCGCTCACCAAGTAAACTTTATTTCACTTTAAAAAGTACTCTATGAAATTATGACCTAAAAATAATATCGTTTAAATCTCTGCTTTGATTTATTTAATTGAATATATTCTTGAACCCAGTTTTCGATTACTTTTTCATACATATCCCGTGAAAAATTTTCGATGGTTCATTAGAAGTTCTGTTTAAGATTGTAAATCGTTCATGGATTACTCTCGTAGTTCTAAAATTTCAGATAACCTCATAGAAGAAAGTCCAATAATGAGAAATCGCCCCATCTTGACAGTCAGTTCACCATTTTTCAAAATAAGTTATCCTGGAAACTGTTCTTACAATACTTACATGGGGTGCAAAGTCCTGAGACATTCTAAGAGATGGCAGCACAAACAAAAAAAATTTTCTGATTTTCAGTTAGTGTTAACTTTCAGAACATTGGTGTAAAATTTTCAAGATATTTTGTGTAGGTTGTGAGTTACAGCTACAAAACAATGGAGCAAAATAAACTCGTGTGTTGATTAAACATTGCTTTTTGGTTTGAAAAATACAGCCAGAACCTAAGAACGCCTTGAGAAGTGTTATGGGACATCTACTACGTCGAAAGCAACTATATGTTGATGGTTTAGTGAACTTAAATCTGGCCGTACAAGCGTCGATGTTGCATCACGTTCCGGAATGAGGCAATCATTTAAAAATATCACAAAAAAATTCCACCATATTGTTCTGATTAGTATTGACCGCAAAGTGAAAGTCAGAGAGATAGCTGATATCGTCAGGCATATTTTGCATGAATATTTGCATATGAAACAGCTACGTGCCCCATGGATGCAGCGCACTCTCACGATTGATTAAAAATAGCAACGCGTCGAAGATTCAGAAAGCTATTAGGCACTGTTCTGGAGTAATCTAAATGAGTTTTTGCATCGATTCGTAACAATGGACGAAACATGGATCCACCACTACACGCTTGAGTGCGACTATCTTAAATACCACGGATTTAAAAATCGACGGACACTATTATGTTGGTTTATTCGACAGTTTGAATGATGAAGTCAAGAAAAAATGCCGCATTTAGCGAAGAAAAAAGTGAAATTGGACCAATGAATTGCCACCTCACCTGTCATATTCACCAGATCTGGCGCCCAGTGATTATTAATTCTTTCCAAATTTAAAAAGATGACTCCGGCTAAAGAGACTTGGCTGAAATGAAGAAGTCGAATGGGAAACTTAGGCTTATTTTAGAAAACTCAACAATTTATACTATGAAAGGTATCGAAATGTTGGAACATTGTTGGAATAAATGTAACACTCTTGAAGGAAACTGTGTTGAAAAATAAAATCGATTTTTGGCGAAAACGTTATTTTTTCTTCAAAATTATCAGGACTTTTCGTCCGGATTCGGTTCGATTGTCTGTCGAGATGTGTGACAAGTCGCACCATCTTGTTAGAAGAAAACATTGTTTATATCAATAGTTATCAGTTTAGACCACAAATATTTCATTATCCTAGCCTGACAATGTACGCCGTGAGCCAGAACGTACAAAACAGTGACTTTCTGAGAATGTAAAGGCAATTAATGAATCAATTGAGGATTTTCGGCAGGTTTATTCTTCAGTTTTTTCTGTTAATTCATCAGAAAAGATTATTTCTTTCTGGATCACATTTTATCTGCTTTAGAGGTCAGTTCGCGAAAGCGTAACGCAAACAATGATAAACTGGCTTCTTTTCTTGAGTCAGCTAAATTTAATAAGCTTTTAGTTAAAGATCGTAATGCAAAATTCTCCACGTAGTCTTCTGAAAAGGCCAAGTTCTCGAGAACGACGTGAAACAGAGAGATTCGGATCTACTCTCACGTTTTGGGTTACAGCAGCGATATTTTCAGCTGAACGGCACTTCTTCAACATGCAGTTGTTAACTCATTTGCAACTGAATCTGTTCTTTTAATTTTTTCAATGAGATGGTAAACAGAGCATTCAGTTAGTCGATTACGTTGACCAAATATTTCTGGCAACCCACGAAACGTCTGTGTAACTCTGTATAATAATGCTGTACTCTACTGAGAACAGGCATAGTTTGTCCTTGACACTGTAATCAGTGTTGCCACCTAGCATTTAAAACTTGTGTAGTCCGTTTTGCCAACCCTTTACATGACTTCTGTGTATACTGAGTTTACAAAATGGGAATTTTTTACTGAACATGTATTGTAAGCTGATATTGATAGTAACTCTCGGCGATTCCTAGTGGACTTTTATCCAAGTACTATCCGAGGTCTATGGGGAGTAACTCCGATTAATACTTGTAGCTCAATCATAACGTCCAGACATCGAATAACTTACCGTCCAAGAAAGAGATAAATTTAAGTAATTTTAGTTAAGCGTATGATAGAAAGTATTGTCTAGACATTTATCGGTAGAGATATGATATTATTTATATTGAAAATTTGTTTATACTAGTATGGTACTGCATTTCTCCCTTTATCAAAAAAAAGTACTATTACTATTACCAATTTTCCTCAATTCTGTTACAGAATGGGAGCGGAGCACGACGAGCAGACGACACCATGTCCAGTTCAAGACACTGACGGATCATACTTTGTTATGTCACCAATAGTTAGTACTTATACAATTCGGTGGTCGTCTTGTAGTAGAGGCATGATCAGCGCTTTACTGGAGTGAGTTTATAATATACAAGGTGGTCAAAAAGGTTTGAAGAATTTAGGGCAATTCTATTCAATTACAAAGTTATAGCATTAAATGTGACCTGTCGTCGGATTCGGACCGCTATCTGTTTCAAGCCGCGCCTCTCGGTAGCGGCGTTTCGGATATCAACTGGTTTCTTTTGAAAATAAAGTCGTTAGAATTTTGAATCCATTAGTGAAGTTTACCAAGTTGCAAGAGGAAGACGGCATACAGTACGAAGCTGGAATGGGAGACTCGCCGTAAGTTCACTTTTTATCTACCCGAAACTTTAAACGTGTTTTTCTCGAAACTTTTTCAGACACTATCTGCAATATTACTCACTCAATTTTTAATATCTTTTAACTTTTTTTTTGAAATCTTAATAATAACTTTTTCTACAAAATGTCGAGAGGTTTTTTAAATTTTTCTAATAGACAATTTTTTATAAATAATTGAACAGAAATTTTTTGGTCCAAAAAATGGCATACTGAAGTTTGAAACACCGTAAATTTTTTATTTTTGAAAAAAAAACCCTTCGACAATTTTGAACTACTGCATTTTTTTACAAAATTAATTTTTATTTTTGCAGATTGGATTATTTGTTGTAAAGTTATTCTGCAGACAAGGAGGCGACATAGTTTTCATCAGCGGTCCATTTAACCTAATAAAAATTTAAAAAATATTTAAAAAGAAACCTTATAACTTAAAGTACAAAAATAAATTAATATAATCGCCATTCTATTGTATTATTGACTACAAAACCTTTCTAATATATATTTTTTTTAAATATACAGTCCCTGGCCAAATTATTAGACGCACTGTATTTTTTTTAGTAATTTTATGTTTCTTAAGAGTTTTTATGCAATAATGGTATATTTAAACTACAATATTATTGATTGTTATTTAAAAGAATTGTTGTAGACTACATATTTGCATTTATTTTTAACATATGGCAACACTGTGTTGACAAAGTGATACATGAACGTAAACAAGTACAAACCTGTATCAGTCGCGATCGGAATCGAGTCAGGTACGGACGTGTTTCTGTGGCTTTATGGACTGTGATTGTTTGTTTAACAGTTTTATACTACTCAGTTATTAGTTTATTTTGTATGCAGTGTTTTAAAAAAGTAAAAAAAGCTTGGGCCTTGTGACTATTTTCATTATGGGTAGGGAAAACAAAAGATTTGCTACCACAAAGGTAATAAAAAACAGATCACAACTCCAGGATGCTAGCGTAAATGCTTCTGAGCGCACTGTTCGAAGAAAATTGAAAGAATTAGATTTTAAGGCCTGTCGCCCCGCCAGGAAGCCCAAGTTAACAGCTGCAATGAAAGCAAAGCGCCTGAAGTGGGCCAAACAATGGCAAGACAAAGATGTGGACTTCTGGAGATCGGTAAGATACAGCAATTTAATCAATAATTGATACATTATTATCATTTTCAGTTAAATAAAGCAAATAAACATGGAAGTTTATATATTTTTCCTATTTTTGACAGGTCTGCTTCAGTGACGAAAGCACATTCGAAATTTTGCAGAATAAAGCTCAGTGTGTGCATCGTCGTCATGGAGAAAAGTTTCATCCTGATTGTGTCGTCCCGACGGTTAAAACATCCCACCAAAGTGATGATTTGGTCAGTAATCAGCGGCAAGGGCACTGGACGTCTGTACGTCGTCAAAGGAATAATGAGGCAAGATCAGTACAAAGAAGTATTACAAAATCGGTTGATTCCGCAGCTCAGAGAATGGTTTCCAAATGGGGAACCATTCACTTTCATGCAAGATGGAGCTCCCTGCCACACTGCTCGGTCTGTTAAAGCTTTTTTTGGCAGAAAAAAATATCCCTCTGTTGGATTGGCCGGGTAATAGCCCTGATATGAAAATGTGTGGGAGCTGATGAAAAGAGAAGTGGCTAAAGATGTGATTACCAACAAAACCCAGCTCCTAGAAAAGATTATTCATGTGTGGAATCATCATCCTCAAATGCAGGAGACAGTACAATCTTGTATTGATAGCATGCCGCGCAGAATTAAAGCTTTGATAGCGGCTAAAGGTGGCTCAACTAAATATTGACTTTTACTAACATTAATTTCACTTTTCTTTAAAACTTAATAAACTTATGCTTTTCTAAATTAATGCTGTTTTATTGATGTCAAATAAATAGGTAATTGATTGGATAATATAAAAATAAAAACCGGTCAAGTGCAAGTTGAACTTGCACAATTAGTGTTCCGTACGTTGATTGTTTTTAAAATAAAAATTTTTGTTAGGGTGGTATAAAGTGATCAGTGACTTCACAAAACACACCCCAAATGAATTTTCAACAAAGTTTGTTTCCAATCTTTACTGAAAACTGGTGACCTTGAAATTTTGTTTTTTTTTTATACACCAAATAAATTATTAAAGGTAATGCACTCGTGATAATTTTCGTTCAATCTATACCCCGTGGAGAATATTCCAGAATTTTTTCAAAATTTTTTGATCAGTATTTTTCGAGATAAGGTAGGGGACAGCGATTTTTTAAAAGTAATACGAAGAAAAGTGTGCGCAAGTATTACATTATATATATATATATATATATATATATATATATATATATATATATATATATATATATATACATATATATATATATATATATATATATATATATATATATATATATATATATATATATATATATATATATGTATATGTATATATATATATATATATATATATATATATATATATATATATATATATTTTACTCGTGTTTTCACAAGCTTTCATTTGACACCACACTCGATGACCTAGTAAAAAAAATTTTTTTTCACTTCCGATTTCACCCCTCAAAACGAACCTCTTAAGTTAAAATTTATGTTACGGTGGTATAAAAATGATCAGTGACTTCACAAAACACACCCCAAATGAGTTTTCAACAAAGTTTGTGTCCAATCTTTACTGAAATCTGATGACCTTGAAATTTTTGTTTTTTTTTATATACCATATAAATTATTAAAGGTAATGCACTCGTGATAATTTTCGTTCAATCTACACCCCGTGGAGAATATTCCAGATTTTTTTTCGAAATTTTTTGATAAGTACTTTTCGAGATAAGGCCCGGGACAGCGATTTTTTTTTCGCGAATTTTTAAAAATAATACAAAGAAAAGTGCGCGCAAGTATAATATTATATATATATTTTTTACTCGTGTTTTTCACAAGCTTTCATTTGACACCACACTCGATGACCTAGTAAAAAATTTTTTTTTTTCACTTCCGACTTCACCCCCCAAAACTAACCCCTTAAGTCAAAATTTAATTCTCAAAACTACATGGCTCTG
Organism: Pachyrhynchus sulphureomaculatus; assembly: GCA_019049505.1. Lineage (NCBI taxonomy): Eukaryota > Metazoa > Arthropoda > Insecta > Coleoptera > Curculionidae > Pachyrhynchus > Pachyrhynchus sulphureomaculatus. The sequence continues at coordinate 94,725,227 of CM032452.1, read as the reverse complement.
ATGAGGCCATCAATTCCTATATTATTACCTTTCTATGTCAAACAGTTTCCGAGAAAATCGGGTGTGACAGACAGACAGACAGACAGACAGACACCGAAGTGATCTTATAAGTGTTCCGTACGGAACACTAAAAACAAATCAATTTAAAATAATAAAACGGTACAATATCACTCGGTAATTAATATTTTACATGAAATCTTGCAGTGCGTCTAATAATTTGGCCAGGGACTGTACATACTTTTTGCAGCGCCCAGGTATATGTAACCCCTTGGTAAAAAAAATCTTAATTAATGTTTTCGAAGTTACAGGAGGCTTCGAAAATTCATAAATAATTTTTTATAAAAGTTATTGACTGAGTCTAAAATTGAAAGTTGTTGCTTGTTTCCGGTCAAGTGCAAGTTGAACTTGCGCAATTAGTGTTCCGTACCGTGAATGCCTTTAAAATAAAAGTTTTTATTACGGAGGTATAAAATGATCAATGAATTCACAAAACCCACCCCAAATGAGTTTTCAATGAAATAATGAAGAACACATATTACAAACATGACTACGAAACAAATAGCAACATCGAAAAAAAAGAAAACTCAAAATCTTATGAAATAGAGAAGACTATTAAGAAATGATTCTACATATGGCAGACTAGAATTGGCAGAAATAGACAAAAAAATTAAAAAAAAGATCAGAGAAGACGTCAGACAGTACAGAAACTCGAAAATAGAAGAAACTTTGAAAGAGGGCAAAAGTTTGAAACATCTAAACAAACAAATGAATGAAGGGGACATCAAATAATAAAACTTATAAATAAAGATAACTAAGAGATCGCACAAATCAAAGAGATAAAGGAAGCTACAGAGAAATATTATCAAACACTATATGATACGAAAATACCGCCACCGCCCGGAAAAGAAGAAGGAAATAGAGTGATAGTAAGAAACGTAGGATCTGAAGAAATTCCCGATGTTACGAATGAAATAATGAACGCCCTACAACATAGGCACAACAACAAAGAACCAGGGGACGGTGAAATAACTATAGAAATGGTAAAGTATGGACGGGCATCGTCCATACAACTCTATTTAACAGGTGCCTAATAGAAATTAAAATACCAACGCCTTGGGTAAACGCCTTGATTGTGCTTATTTTTAAAAAGGGAAACAAATTTAAATTGGAGAATCACAGACCCATCAGCCTGTTATCAGTATTATACTAAATCCTCACTAGAATCATAACATATAGATTAACGAACAAATTAGACAGTTATCAACCACATGAATAAGCGGGATTTAGACGGGGATAAAGCACTTTGAACCATCTTCAAACAATTAGATTACTAGTGGAAAAAGAAAATGAATATAAGGTCATTGAATTGTTGTGGCTGTTACTTGATGGAAATTCATAACGAATGTAATGAAAGACTAATATTGTCAAATTTCCACTTTATTTAGTTTCACTGAAACTGTATGACGCGTTTCGATATACTATAGCTTCTTCTGATACAAAATGATATTTGAGTATTAGTGTTGTTACATTTTTATAAATATCCTAAGGTAGATAGGTAATAAAATTAATACTATATGCTAATGAATATTGCTGGGAAATCCATTCTGAATATTAATTGTATACATTGAGTAAAGGGGAGTTACCATGGGCCAGACAGGTATCTTTTTGTTCGTTTAAAATGATGTCTGAATTTTTAATTCTATTTATTTCTAAATTTTCTAATAGGTTTAATTTTACGCCTTTATTTTGTATGTGTAGAATTTTAAATTTAAGATGATTTGATTCTGTTAAATGATTACTGTACGCTGAGTCAGTTTTGTTTTTTAAATAGCCTCTTTTATGTTCTAAAATCCGAGTTTCGAATGAGCGACCTGTCTGATCTATGTAACTTTTATGATTGAAACAAATAAAATCAAAATTAAAAGGGGAATTAGACAAGGCGACTCAATATCCCCAAAGCTGTTCACGTTGACTCTAAAAGACATGTTCAAATCAATAAAGTGGGAAAATAGAGGACTACTAATCGAAGGTGAACGATTAAATCACTTATGGTTCGCAGATGATGTCACTTTGATCGCCAACGCAAAAGAAGAATTGCAAGAAATGCTGATGGAATTGAATAACAAGTCTCTAGAAATAGGTCTAAAAATAAACTTCATCAAGACCAAATATTTGAACAATGAAAGTGAAGATAACAGCCAGGAACTATAAATAGAAGGTGAAAGAATAGGAAAGGTACCAACATTCATATATCTAGGACAAAAAATCGAAATATCAAAAAATAATTTAAATCCTGACTTGGATAGAAGAGTTTCGTTAGCTTGGTTTGCGTTGGAAAGGTTACAATCTACATTTAAATTAATCATTCGAAATACAGTAAAAGCCAGAGTATTCGATCAATATGTACTGTCGGTATTAACATATGGCACTGAAACGTGGGCTTTAAATAGAAGTATAATAAATAAACTCCACGTAACCCAAAGAGAAATGTAGAGAAGAATGCTAAATATTAAACTTCAAGATCGTATTCCTAATATCGAGATACGAAGAAGATCAACAGTGACAGATGTAATACAACGAATATGTATATTAAGGTAGAATTGGGCGGGGCATGTCGCAAGGATGAATGTTAACAGATGGACACGCCGTATGGTTGAATGGAGGCCTAAAAAACAAAAAAGATATAGAAGTAGACCACAGACAAGACGGACGGAAGACATAAAAAGCAAACAACAAAGCTCATTGGAGACAACTTGGGGAGGCTTATATCTGACTATGGGTGGAATAAGCTAATGATGATGATGCTGATTACAAACATGTCTAGTCAAATACTGAGTCCGCAGGCTAATCAGACCAACCAGAATAAAACAAAAAGTTTCTGTTGTTTATATCTTAAGATCCAATATGTATTTTCACGTTTTTTTGTTAGTCAGTAACGTTAAATAGTTATAGCATCTTAGCAACCTTATAACCATTGAATCAAATCGAATCACCAAAGATCTAGGAATCAAAGTATGAGACAAATATTTACTATCTAAATTTTTATTTAATTATAAACAAATAAAATAAAATTATTTTGTCTTTATCTATCCTTTGGCCAATAGTGTGTATACTGAAAAGTATATTGAAAAAAACCTCCTCCATATGTCAAACCAATTAGTTCTCTCATAAGGGTTCCATATGGAATAGTAGAAATAACCTTTAACAAAACATCAATTTTAAAAGTTTTTATTTTGGTCACATTTTTTAATTTTTTGATTATCCTTTATACTTTAGTGTAGACTTTTTCAGATTAAAAAAAAATATTTTTCTTGATGCACCCACTAAGTATTTTGAAAAATTGCAACTTTAGTAAGTTACACAAAGTTTAAGTTTCCACTGTGAATTGCAGATAGTTTTAACCACCCAAATATTTAAAATATAAAAAGAAATGTAATACGAAGGCCAATTAGAGAGTATATGAACTGACGAACAAGACCCAAGATTTAAGTCAAAATATAATGCTTTTTTCGGTAGAAAAGAAAAACAAAAAAACTATTATTCCGAGGGTCTTGAGAAACGGTAGTCTGAGTGTATTGAGTTAAGTAGAGACTTCGTTGAAATATGCATTCTGTTTGGCTCAGAAAATATATTATGTGTAGTTGGGTCGAACACTTGTCAATTTATAGTATTTTTTCAGAATCTAAGAAAGTGATTTGGCAAATTGATGCAATAAAAACATTAAACGACCGTTAGGATTTTCGCATGTACATGACCGTAACAGGGTCCTGTTACATATACTTCCCTTTCAATCTAACATTTTATTGGCTACTTCGTGTTTATAAATAAAGAATATTCTTCATTTTATCTGCAGTACTATACTGAAATAGTGTGTATTATAAAGTTCAATAGTGTCTTAAAATATCTGAAGCTCTTTCCATTAGAAGTCGCAAATTTTTGCCCGTTGAGGCAAAAGTGATAGTTAAAAGTGTTTATTTAAAGTTAGTGAAGCGAGGCGACGAAAAGTACTTTTCATTGATGGAGACATCAGCTTTAACAAGCATCCTTGAAGTACAGTGTGGAAAATTGTAAATAATTCGATAGCGCCTTAAAAAAACACGAAAAGACAAAGGTATGTCGAAATGTATGGATTTCTGTGAAGAAGACTTAATCCGCCGCAAAAATTTATGAAATGTATGCAGAACGAAAAGTTCCTACGTTATTATCACTTTCACTTCCACTACAACTTTATGGCGTGTTCTACGTCGTTTGGGGTTTTTATTCAAAAAGATAAACAAATGGAATATCTTGAAAAAATAAATACAGCTAGATCGGAAAGTCGAACGATAATCTACTTAGATGAGACTTAGTGTGACACCCACTACATACCCAGTAAGGGATGAATTGATAAATCCTAAAAAATGCCACACCAAAGCGCCATCAAATAAAGATAAAAGAATAATTATTTTACGTGCGGGTTCAGAAGAAGGCTGGATACCAGAATGTCTATTTCTAGCAGCCATCAATATTTCAGATTCCAGCTTGGATTATCATTGTGATACAACTGCTGAAGTTTTTGAGGATTTACTTCAAAACAAATTAATGCCGAATATACCACCGAATAGCTGTATTGTGATGATTGGATATTATAGTCGCTAAATGAGTAAGGTACCAAGTTCCACCAGTAGAAAAAGGGAAATACAAGCCTTTTTGTGCTGACGTGACATATATTTCCATGAAAGTTATACAGTTAAACAATTGTTAGAAGTTTTAAAAAGTTACAATTTTTCAAAGGAATATGTTCGTGATAAAATTTCAAAGGAAGCAGGACACGAAATAATTTGGCTTCCACCATATTATTGTATCTTTAATGCGATCGAGTTGATATGGCCTAAAATAAAGTCTAATATACGTGCTCACAATAATACACCCACTTTAAGCAGTAGTGTGACTGAGTTGATAAAGACAGAAGTCAAAAATGTAACCGCTGAAAACTGGAGAAATTGTATTCAACACGTCAAAAAAATTAAAAACTCATATAGATGTATGTACATAAATATAAATAGTTTAGAATCTGTAAAAAAATTTATTATTGATTTGCAAGATAGCAGTGACAGCGAAATTGAACTAGATATTAATTAATAACTAAAATTGTAACAAATGTACGCGAGGACACTGTACACTGTTTTAATATATTTGTGTAATTACTATATTGTGTATTATTCAGTACATAAAACATTAAAATTCAACTGTCTTATCACAATAAAATTTTAAACCCAACAATTATACAATCAGGTATAGTGCGGCCCTGCACGATGTCTTGTCATTAAACAGCCAAAAATTAATCACTTTCGAATCTTGTTGAATTTTGAATGGGTATAGGTAGCTAAGTCACTTTCTTAAATCGTGAAAAATACTATACCTTAGTACAACTAATTTTCAAGTTCTTTATTCGAAAAAATGTATTTGTTTATGTCTTTATTTTTAGTAATAATTTAGGAGAATGTCTCAATGACATACCCGAATCTACTATATACCAGTTTTCCGAAAATATGCCAGGTGTAGTGTACGATGTAAATGAACAATGTAAATTTAGTTTCCCCGCAAGTTTAGGGGTATGTGGAGGTATTAAAGAAAAAATTTGTGAGCAGCTAATTTGCAAAATGGGTAAGACCGAATGTCTTGGCAAAGGAGAGAATCCAGCCGATGGTACCAAGTGTGCAGAGAATAAGGTATTGGCTACATTATGGTAAAAACGCAAAACTTATTTTACAAAATATACAGTCTGTCAAGTAAGAACGTGTCCGCGATAATTGATTTTTTTGTGGAGGAGATTCTAGCTATTCAACAAAAAATCGGTAGAGAGAACCTTTGTCTACGACGCATTTTAATAAAAGTATCAGCCTATTCCGAACTTTCGGCGAAATCACGTAAAATCCAAAATGAGTCACTTATTTACGCGTCGGTCTGAGGCTGCTTTTCATTGTTCCGATCCAAAGGGGCCTAAAATAACACATTCCGCGGCCACTAAATATATTAAAAAGTCGGTGTCGTTTGTGAAGAAGTGAGTAAATCGTTTTAACGGCACGAAAAATGTCGGCCACTTTCCAAAACGTGGCTCGATAGGCAAAGTCACTCCGAAAGTCGAAAAACGAATCGTGTCTTTTTTTTCACGGGACCTGAAAGGAAAGGAGCGGCAAAATTAAGAAAATCGGGTTTGAATGAGTATGCAGAAAATCTCGTCGACAGCATGCAGGAGGCGACTGGACAACTTACTAAGGTAATTGCGCCATTGTTAGCACGCCAAAGAAGGCATTAATGGCAAAAAATGTTCTCAAAACATATTTTTTTCAAGAATACGAGAAGTCAGGTTCTTACTTGACAGACTGTACTCTCCCTCTGATTTCTTAAGGTATTTCACTCGTAAATCCACTTTTCTTAAGAATTTGATGAAATTGAAATATGATGTTAATCTAAATGTTTTTCATTTAATTAAAAAAAAATGACTGATTGTGACCCGAGATATTTATAATTTAGAGTGCGCGTAACTAACATACAAAAGGCCAGTGAAGTATAAAAAAGGCATAGTTTCGTGTACCTCTTAAGAACCCTTCTTTCGATTTTTTTAAAAATTAATTATTTCTTAAAAAAAATCAGAAAAATTATGAAATAATTTTTTTTTATCGACTTGTTAAAACGATATAAATATTTAAAATTGTTATTTTTTTTAAAGAATAACCGTATAGTAAGAGATAGATATCACAATTTGACAACGCTGTATGTCGTCATATTTTACGCGCCAACATTCAAATAGCATTTAAAATGGTTAACTTTTAAACAGAAAATTCATTTGTAAGTTAAATAATTTATTGAATAAACACAATATATTTATATATCATATCATTATTAATCATTAAATAAAAATATTAAATGTATTAATTAAAAATTTGAATTTGTCTCTTGATATTTATTATATTTTTCGTTAGTATTTAAAAGATTTATATTTATACAAAAATATGTTTGTAGGCTAAATAATTTTTCAATAATATTGTAAATTTATATTATGTTTATTTATCAACATTGTTACATATCAATTGATAACAATATTAAACATATATTAAAAAAAACGGTTTTATAAATTTTCTCCGTAAAACTAAATAAATAATTAATGATACTAAAGATAAATAAGTGAAGTATTATAAACTATTTGCAAAGTAACTAATTACATTATTTAATACTGCGTATTTTTGGTTACCATTGGTTCACCATTATCTTTTTGACAGCTTCTTCTATTGCTAGACTAATTTCACGTTCATATCTTTAAATATATATATATATATATATATATATATATATATATATATATATATATATATATATATATATATATATATATATATATATACAGTCCCTGGCCAAATTATTAGACGCACTGTATTTTTTTTAGTAATTTTATGTTTCTTAAGAGTTTTTATGCAATAATGGTATATCTAAACTACAATATTATTGATTTTTATTTAAAAGAATTGTTGTAGACTACATATTTGTATTTATTTTTAACATATGGCAACACTGTGTTGACAAGGTGATACATGAACGTAAAGAAGTACAAACCTGTATCAGTCGCGATCGGAATCGAGTCAGGTACGGACGTGTTTTCTGTGGCTTTATGGACTGTGATTGTTTCTTTAACAGTTTTATACTACTCAGTTATTAGTTTATTTTGTATGCAGTGTTTTAAAAAAGTAATTGGACTATTTTCATTATGGGTAGAAAAGGCGATCTTTCACCACGTAAAAAAGCTGAAGTGAAGGCCCTTGTGATTGCGAAAACATTTACAAACCGAGAAATATCACGAAGATTGGAGGTTTCTGAAGCTAGTGTACGACGCATAAAAAAAAAAATTGAGTCAGGGAAGGAATTAAGCCCGAAAAGAAAGAAAAGATGCGGTAGAAAAACCAATTTTCACTCCACGGTCAGAGAGATGTTTGAAGAAAATTTGTGTAGAAAACAGATTTGCTACCACAAAGGTAATAAAATCACAACTCCAGGATGCTAGCGTAAATGCTTCTGAGCGCACTGTTCGAAGAAAATTGAAAGAATTAGATTTTAAGGCCTGTCGCCCCGCCAGGAAGCCCAAGTTAACAGCTGCAATGAAAGCAAAGCGCCTGAAGTGGGCCAAACAATGGCAAGACAAAAATGTGGACTTCTGGAGATCGGTAAGATACAGCAATTTAATCAATAATTGATACATTATTAACATTTTCAGTTAAATAAAGCAAATAAACATGGAAGTTTATATATTTTTCCTATTTTTGACAGGTCTGCTTCAGTGACGAAAGCACATTCGAAATTTTGCAGAATAAAGCTCAGTATGTGCGTCGTCGTCATGGAGAAAAGTTTCATCCTCACTGTGTCGTCCCGACGGTTAAACATCCCACCAAAGTGATGATTTGGTCAGTCATCAGCGGCAAGGGCACTGGACGTCTGTACGTCGTCAAAGGAATAATGAGGCAAGATTAGTACAAAGAAGTATTACAAAATCGGTTGATTCCGCAGCTCAGAGAATCGTTTCCAAATGGGGAACCAATCACTTTCATGCAAGATGGAGCTCCCTGCCACACACGCTCGGTCTGTTAAAGCTTTTTTGGCAGAAATATCCCTCTGTTGGATTGGCCGGGTAATAGCCCCATTGAAAATGTGTGGGAGCTGATGAAAAGAGAAGTGGCTAAAGATGTGATTACCAACAAAACCCAGCTCCTAGAAAAGATTATTCATGTGTGGAATCATCATCCTCAAATGCAGGAGACAGTACAATCTTGCATTGATAGCATGCCGCGCAGAATTAAAGCTTTGATAGCGGCTAAAGGTGGCTCAACTAAATATTGACTTTTACTAACATTAATTTCACTTTTCTTTAAAACTTAATAAACTTATGCTTTTCTAAATTAATGCTGTTTTATTTATGTCAAATAAATAGGTAATTGATTGGATAATATAAAAATAAAAAACAAATCAATTTAAAATAATAAAACGGTACAATATCACTCGGTAATTAATATTTTACATGAAATCTTGCAGTGCGTCTAATAATTTGGCCAGGGACTGTATATACATATATATATATATATATATATATATATATATATATATATATATATATATATATATATATATATATATATATACAGTAATACCCCGCTTTACGCGAGGGATACGTTCCGAAAAAAATCGCGTTAACTGAAATTCGCGTATATCGAGGTTTATGATTAAACATAGTCAAAATTTAATACAAAAAAATACAAATCATTTTAATCAATCACTTTAATTCTAAGAACACTTTATGCAATACATACTCATATTTTTTACGGAAAAATACATCTATTGTCTTTTGGGTAACGTTTTGTTTACGTTCTTGTAAAATACGTTCATAACACCCAACACTGTTTTTAATTGTTTGACACACGGTCAAGACACGGTCATCATTATTGTCTATACTCTGCAATATGTCCAAACCTGAATAAATTTTTGAAAGTGCATTTTGTATTTCCCCTGAAGATAAAACTTTCTCTTCTACTTGTTCTTCCTCATCGTAGATAGGATTATTCTGTAACTCGATCAGATCTTCATTGCTAATAGGATCGTCGTGCGTTGCTACAAGTTCTACGAGATCTTCTACCGTGACATCTTCAAGTTCAGACCCCTCAATCATTGCAGCAATGTCTTCAAGCACTTGTCTCTGCATCTGGACAATTCTTCTAGGTGCTTCCACTACATCTGGCCAAAGATTACGCCACACCCCATTCATACAACTCATTTTAACTTCCTTCCAAGCCTCTTCTATGTTGTGAATAGACTTCATAATGTTGTATGACTTCCACCACTCTCGCATAGACTGTCTTCCTTCCCCGTCAGTTTCATGAATTAGTTGGCTAAAAGTGCGGCGATGGTAATAAGCTTTGAAGTTTGCTATTGCTCCCTGGTCCGTAGGTTGTAATATTGACGTAGTGTTTTGGTGGAAGGAACTTTACGTACACTTTTAAGTCTCTGGGCGTATCAAGTGAGGTTGGATGTCCTGGGGCATTGTCTAAGAGTAATATAACTTTAGGTTCAAGCCCATTTCTGTCACAGTATGATTTGACTGATGGGCAAAAACTATTAGAATACCATTCTTGAAAAATTTCCCGTGTAACCCACGCCTTTCTGTTTGATCGCCACACAACTGGTAGACTTGTCTTGTCTGTGCCTCGCATTGCACGGGGTGTTTCTGAATGGTACACTAGTAAAGGTTTCAGTTTGAAATCACCAGTGGCATTACCACCCAGCAGAAGTGTTAGTCGATCTTTCGCAGCTTTGAAACCACTGGCTTGACGTTCTTCCTTAGAAATGAATGTTCGAGATGGCATTTTTTTCCAGTAAAGTGCGGTCTCATCAACATTGAAGATGAGACAAGCAGGAATTTTCTCTCGTCTAACGAAGTCTTGAAACTTGTCTGGAAACTCAGCTGCAGCTTGAATGTCCGCGCTGGCCGCCTCGCCTGTTATGTGGATATTGTGAAGATTAGAACGCTGCTTGAACCGATGGAACCAGCCTCTGCTGGCAGCAAAAGTCGGAGTGGCACTCCCTTCTCCTTCTTTTGTTTTCAGCATCTCATACAAAGATTTTGCTTTTGTGCATATGAGATCTTGACTTAGTGGTGTGTTCTTCTTATTCAAATCTTCGATCCAGACTGACAGTAATTTCTCCATTCTTTCTAAGATAGATGATCTCGAACGAGAAAGTTTTGTTGCACTTATAGGTGTTGAACCTTCGCTGGAGATTTTAATTTTTTCCCGATTTTTATAAATCGTTCTCACAGTCGATTCTGAGAGTCCAAAATCTCTCCCAACAATTGTTGCTTTGCCTCCATTTTCCATTCTTCTTAACACTTTCATCTTCAATTCCAAAGTGACGCTTTTACGCTCTTTTTTCTTTACAGGCGGCATTTTTAACGTAGGGTTAAATTATGTATGTATGTATCTCCAATAAATATTAAAACAAAACTGCCAGCCGACCGAACTAACATTACGGAACAAATGAACACACGAAACGAACGAGGAAATCCCCATAGAACAAAGTCGAAGGACAGGGAATTCCCAATTCTTCAAAGAGAATATTCAGAGAAAGCGGGGATCCCCCCGCGACCATAGAGAAGTTAATGACTACATGAGCGCGAAATTTGAAATTCGCGTTATAGTGAAACCGCGCGTAACGGGGTCGCGCTAAGCGGGGTATTACTGTATATATATATATATATATATATATATATATATATATATATATATATATATATATATATATATACATATATATATATATATATATATATATATATATATATATATATATATATATATATATATATATATATATATTCCATTATATTGGAGGTATATTTATTGAAGTCAGTAGCACCCGAAACCGGAATGAACAGCACCTTCAAAAGTAACAAATAATTAAGTTTATAAAAATATGAAAAAAATATATGTATAAATAATAGTTGTTACTTCTAAAAAAAAATTAAATAATTCACTAAATATATTTATACAAAAATAAATAAAAATTTTTCTAGAACAGTTTTGGTGTTGACATGTGAATGTTTTTTCTTATTATTTGTAAATACATTTTACCAATCAGTACTTTCGTTTTAACACAACATTCATTACAAGAAATATCTAATATTGAATTAAGATCTAAAAGTATCTCTTCTAGTGAAAGAACTTTTTTACACAGACATCACTTTAAATTTTCTTCTAACTCATCTAACTCAACGATCCGTTGACCACTACACAGGTTAGGCTTTTCAGTTTTTATTTTTTTCGCATCATTCATTGCCGAAATACTTATTTTGCGTTTATTGTTGAGCTTTTCCTTTGCAAATTTGCCTTTATGTCGCAATTGAGTATAATCAAAAGGCATTTTTTATTTAAATATATTTTTTTTAATTTAAATTAAAGTAATACGCTCTAAACAGTAAACATACGCAAAGTATAATAAATAACCTATATAGACGTCATTCTATAGAGCATTCAATATACGCGTTGCCAGCGTTGCCATATTTATTTTCACTAATTCCGACAAAAATAAAATACTCTACCGTTGAGTATTTTATACTTTTTGTATTTATTATCGGACTATACTTTTGCCTCTGCCTGCCTCTGCCAAGAAGAAGAAATGATAGTAACGAATACCTTCTGTGAGCTTCCAAGGCGACGACTCTACACATGGAAATCCCCACAAGACAGCGATCAGAATCCAGTAAGAAATCAGATAGACTACATCTTAATAAAAGCAAGATATAGAAACTGCATCAAGTCAGTTAAAGCTTACCCGGGCACTGATGTCTTCTCGGACCACAGTCCCTTAATAGCCCAGATGCACATCAAACTCAAAAGAACACAAAAGAAAAAAGAAACAAGGATAAATGTAGAGCTTTTAAAAAGCCAAGACATACGAAATGAGTTAAAAACAGAAATAAACAAAAATCTGAAAATACTCGAAAGCAATGAAGAATATCGAAACTGTAGAGACGTAAATGAAAAATGGTACGGCATCAAATTAGCCCTGTTGGAGCCCTCAATAACCATTTTAAAAAAAGAAACATCCACGGGAAAGAAAGAATGGATAACTACCGAAATTCTAAATCTGATGAATAAGAGAAGAAGCTTTAAAGGAAAAAATGAGCAACAATATAAAGAAACACAACGAAAACTTCGCACAAAGATCAGAAAAGCAAAGGAAGATTATTACAAGCAGAAATGTGAAGAAATTGAGGAGTTACAAGCAAAGCACAAAAAAGTCAAAGAACTTGCCGGCACCAGTAAACATAAACAACTAAATATATTATACGATAACAACGGGAAAATAGTCAAAGAAATAGAGCAAAAACTGGAAATATGGAAGAACTACATTGCACAAATCTTGAAAATATAGAAGGAGAGTTGGGCCCAGACATAATTAGGGATGAAGTGATATATGCACTGAACACACTAAAGAACAGAAAAGCTTCAGGGCCAGATCAACTGCCAGCGGAAATCCTTAAACTGATAGAGGAAGACCAGATTCATATTCTGGAAGAATTAATTAATACTATATATAGAACTGGAATAATTCCAAATGAGTGGTTATTATCAACTTTCATAACGCTTCCAAAAAAGAAAAGCGCCAAGTATTGATCAGACTACCGTACAATAAGTCTGATAGCTCACACAGTGAAAATCTTGTTGAAGGTGATCCATAATAGAATATTCAGAAAACTAGATGCAGACATCAGTAATACTCAATTTGGATTCCGTAAAGGCTTGGGAACAATGGAAGAATTGTTTGCACTCAATGTTCTGTCGCAAAGGTGCCTAGACATGAATCAGGACCTACACGCGTGCTTTATAGATTATAATAAGGCCTTTGATAAAGTTAGACATGACCAACTCAAAGAGACATAAGCATAATTTCTAATCTCTACTATGGCCAAAAAGCAGCAATACGAGTGGAAGACATAACATCTAGAGAAATAGAAATCCAAAGAGGTGTTCGCCAAGGGTGTATACTCTCGCCAATCCTCTTTAATATGTACTCGGAGGACATAATAAGTAAAGCACTGGATGATCAAGACATAGGCCTTAAAATAAACGGCACGGCAATAAATAATCTGCGGTACGCTGATAATACAGTTCTCTTAGCTGAAACATATGAAGACCTACAGACGTTAATTAATAAAATTGTCACAGCGAGTGAAGAGTATGGACTATCACTGAACATAAGCAAAACAAAATATATGCTAATAACAAAAACAACTCAGGAAGATCGTAGGATATATGTAAATAATCAACCTATCGAAAGAGTAAAAAAATACAAATATCTAGGCACAACCATCAATGAAAACAACGATAGCTCCAAAAAAATAAAAATCAGAATTGAACAGGCCAGAAGTACATTTATAAGAATGAAGAGGCTTTTCTGTTACCGAGATCTAAACCTTGAATTAAAAATACGAATGATGAGATGTTATGTAATGTCTGTACTATATTATGGGATGGAAGCCTGGACGATGAAGGCGATTGATGTGAGGAGACTGGAGGCATTTGAGCTATGGATATACCGGAGAATGCTAAAGATTTCATGGGTGAAGAAAGTGACCAACTTGGAAGTGATGAGACGTATGCAAAAAGAAAGGGAAGTAATTCTAACGATTAGGACAGGAAAACTGTTATATACGGGTCACATCTTGAGAGAGGAGAAGTATCGGTTGCTCCAGACTAGGGAGGAAAAGATCGTAGAAAGAAGATCCATAGGAAGGAGACGGAACTCGTGGCTGAAGAACCTTCGAGAGTGGTTCGGCTGTAGCAGCCGCGAGTTATTTAGATCTGCCGTCTCCAAGATAAAAATCTCTATGATGATTGCCAAACTTCGCAGCGGAGACGGCACTTAAAGAAGAAGAAGATACTCTTGGCTCCGTTTGTCACTAGTGAACTTCCTTAAGCTAAAAAATTTTCGTATCTAGTTTAAAAGAATGATTAAAATTTCTAATAAGGTAAATTGTACTATTCTCTAGAGGTAAGTTAAATTTTAGCAAATTTTCAAAGCAGTGCCTAAAATATAACTGATTTACTAACAACAGTCGCTTAAGTTCCGTAGTTATGACACAACATTTCCGAGCCAGAAGTTATTCAGAAATCTTGGTATCGGAGACCGGTTGCCCATTTATATGTCGTAGTTTAATTTTAAATGAAATGACTTTGACTTTTATATTAATTAACGAACTATGCGGAAATTTTTTTTCAAAAACACACTCGAGTGTAACTTAAATATATTTTTTTATATATATAATTGATAGTATATTTTTAGTGGTGCTTTCAAAAAAAATGTATTGAAATGGGCGCAAGACCGGAAGCCGTTAATGGAGGTTGGGGCGACTGGGGAACGTGGTCTACCTGTAGCCGAACTTGTGGAGGAGGAATTAGTTACTCAGAAAGGGAGTGCAACAATCCATTACCAGCTAACAAAGGGAGATTCTGCTTGGGAGAGCGGAGAAAAATTAAGATTTGTAATACGGAGGTAAGAGTCAGTGCAGACTATCCACAATACAGAAAAGATGGCGTAATCATTGATTATACGGAAGGCCAATTTTATTTGGACCTTCACTGTGATCAAGTCCAATTATTCTCAAAATTGCCTGGAACATGAACTACACTTTCTTTCCTTGCCAGAACTATAGTCTCATTGGAGACATTAGAATCAAAAGTGGATTCCAAGAAAAGGCATTTGCAGAATCTGAACATTTTCTTTCATAGCAACAGACTAGATTTATCATGATTTTTTAGGCATGTCCAGATAATGACGTTCCTTTTCGTCAGCAACAATGTTCAGATTATGATTCAAAGCCTTGGGGTGATGAGTATCATACATGGACTGCGAGCTTTGAAGAAGGTACGTATAACTTACTTTCTGAACATGTAGAAATAACATTATAATGAAATGTTTATCTGCCTCTATTTTTCTGAATGACTAAATTTAAAACCTCTTCTAACTGCCAGCTCAGTTAGCTTCGAGCGCAGCAGGTTTACAGTATCGAGTTGCAGCAATAGCAAGAACACTTGAAAATGCCAAATTTTGAGAATTTGGCGAAACGTCGTGCAAGTTCATTGTTAGACGAACAAATTAAAACCTGGAATTTTAATGTATTACATTCCACCATCCGTAAAAACCTCTATTGAAACATATATACAGGATGCCCCATGTGTATGGAATAATAATTCCGCAGCATTTATTAATCAGTGTATCAAAAAATATTTAAATAAAAGTTATAGAGTGTTATACAGCGCACATGCTGACGTTGACAATAAAATGTTTTGAACTGTTAGTTCGAAGAAATTACGCGATCTTTTTTAATAAAATATATTATTTTATTTTTTAGTCCCACTAATTGTCATATGTCTAAATTGAACTGTTTCGGAATTATTAAAATTTGAAATTAAGGATTAAATTTTAAGCTGCCAGGTAACGACTTAACGCGTCAAAAAATGATTTACTGACGAGAACGTTTACTACTGCATTTTGTGAAACTGCAATTTGAGCGTAATATCATAATAGTACATTTAACAGAAACTGAAAGAACCACTTTGTTAACGATGGTTGGTTACGGAGACTGTAGGAGAACACAACAGGAGGTGTGTGATCTTTTTAAAGCGGAGCGGAGAAAAATTAAGATTTGTAATACGAATCGAGAACCTGTTACCCAATCTGTAGTTAGCAAAACATTAAAACGATTTAGACAATCAGGTCATGTTAAGAATCGTTCTAAATTTGGACCTCCAAAAGTTAAAACAAGCGATGCTAAAAAGTTAGATGTTTTATTGAAAATTACAGAAAATCCCCATACAGCCACTCGTCAGCTTTGTCTAGACCACAACATAAGTATAGGTACTTTAAGTCGTATACTGAATGAAGAAAAATTGCATCCATACAAACCTATTCTATTGCAAGAATTATCTGAAGATGACTACGACAGACGCGTTGCATTTTGCGAGGTCATGATGGAACGAATAAATAATGATCCTAACCTAATTCATAATATTGTTCTTTCTGACGAGGCCACATTTTGTCTTAACGGAAGAGCTAACAGGCTTAACTGCCGGTACTGGTCTACTGAGAATCCCCACTGGATAATTGACAGTCATTCTTAAAGACCCCAAGAGATAAACGTGTGAGCAGGGATTTGTGGACGTCATATCATTGGTCCCTTTTTTATCGAAGGAAATCTTACAGGATAGCGGTATTTACAGTTACTCCAAAAGCAAGTTATTCCAACTTGTGCAGTTCTTTTTCCCGATGAAAATAATTTGGATAAACAGGAATCTGTGGTATGAACAGGACGGAGCACCTCCTCACTATGAAATCAATGTTCGTAGATATTTGGATGCGAGTTTTCCTAATTCATGGATAGGCAGAAGACGTGCTGTAGAAAGGCCTGCAAAGAGTCCCGACCTTACGCCACTATGGAATCATTTGAAGACCAAAGTTTACCGAAGTCGACCTGAAATTGTAGAAGATTTACAAGAAGGAATTTAATATGAAGTAGCACAGATCACTTCGGATTCTCTGCAAAATTCTGTTCAGGCTATTTATGACACATTGGGTCGTTGTCTCATTGTTAACGGTAGGCATTTTGAGCAATTGTTACCTTAAAAAAAACCTAAAGTATTTATTAATAGTTTTTTATTTTAAATTTAAAATGACAATAATTCCAAAACCCTTTAATTTCGACATATGGTATGTTAGACAAATATGATCTAGAATTTTTAGAAGGACTCAAAAATAAAATAATATTCAGTACTTTTTATTTAAAAAAAATCGAGATGGTGTAATTTCTTCGAACTGACAGTCCAAAACATTTTACTGTCAACGTCAGCATGTCCGCCGTATAATACCCTATAACTTTTATTTAAACTTTTTTTTATACATTGATTAATAAATGGAACCCTGTATATATATATATATATATATATATATATATATATATATATACATATATATATATATATATATATATATATATATATATATATATATATATATATATATATATATATATATATATATATATATATATATATATGTATATATATATATATATATATATATATATATATATATATATATATATATATATATATATATATAGGGTAAATCCGGGATATGTGCCCAACTTTTTTTATTTTACTCATACCTCTTAACATACAAATAATACGCACATGATTTTCATATGTGCACTAACTTTGGTACTTCATTTAATCACCTCGTACTAGTTTTTGTAGACTAGTCAATAAATAAACCGTATATTTTGAGTTTAAAATAAAACTGCATAACGGGATTGATGCCTCGTATGCGGTATATATGCCCCAGACCTATTTTTTTGGAGGGGATAGATGCCCTTTGCAAGAAAACAAACATTTTGAATATATGTTTGAATCAACATTATTATTTATTAAATATATACATATATATATATATATATATATATATATATATATATATATATATATATATATATATATATATATATATATATATATTCTTTTTAGCTATTTTTTTCAATTATTTAAGATGATGTTACTAGTTTACTAAACATGGACAAAAATAAACATATTAATTAAAAACACTAGGTATAGAGATAAATCATCTTAGGTACAAAAATATAATCGTCTTAAAAACTGCAAAACTATTTTGCCATTTTGGTGGCAATAATCTGCATTCGCCCACATTTGTTGCAATAATTGCGATATAATGTGCATGTTTCGTGGAGCCACTTGTGGCACATAACACAACGGATCCAATCTACTTTGGATTTGGTGTTACTATAATAGTCAACACATTCCACGCAATGATCCTCATCTAGATTCTTATCATCTACTCCATCATTTTCATCATTAGAACTATATATTAAAGCAGGCTTTGCCTTTTTGAATGTTTCTTTGGTTTTGGAATAAGTTTTGTCGTGTTTTTTGTTTCTTTGTCTTTTTTTTTTTTTATTTCTTCAACTTCAAAACTACTGTTCTCATTCTCTTTATTATCGTCTTCACTAGAACTGTAAAATTTCATAGCTGTTCGCTTCCTCAGTTTTCTTTTAATTTTCTCTTTTTCTTTGTTTTTCAATACTATTCTTTTTGTTGTTTTCTTTTTTATTTTTATCACTTTCAATACTATCCTCAGTAATATCTGTATCGCTTGACTTATAATCACTTGAATTATTTCTTTTTTGCTACTTAGCTTTAGTTCTTTTCAAATCAACTTTTTCTTCAAATTACTACCTGCCCATAATTATACGAGGTAGGTAAGTATTCTCAATCCGAAGCAATATTATTATAAATGCACACGTGCAATCATAAAAGTAGGTACCTACCTAATGGTATTATTTTCTTATTTTGTGTAGCAAACCGCCGACGTAACGTCCTAGATGGTATTCCGTGTCTTTTTGCTATATCATTGACGCTAAGTCGTTTATCTTGCATTTCTGCTCTTGCTGCAGCCAATGTGTCCTCGGTCCAAGTAATGACACGCGGTTGGACGCCGGCTTTACGCTTGTATTTACGGGGCATTTCCAATCTGAATCATATAACATACACTTAAGTACGGCAAGGGATAGATGCCCTTAAAGCCAGCATGCATTAAGGTGAAGTAGGGATAGACGCTCTTAGGGGCGACTATCCCAAAACATATCGGGGCATATATCCCTTTTCACAGGAATAGATACCTTCGAAAAAAAATGGTAAATACGTTTATTTTATCCTAAAAATGTAATTAATAATAATCTACATACCCTACTCCTTATTCAGAAGTAAAAATAAAATAAACTTACATGTTAACTCCAAAATTATAAGGGGCTGAAAATCATCCACAAAGTAAAATCTCGACTGTTTGGCTCGTCACTGTCCTTAGCGCTCCTACGCACAACCGCACGCACCAACGCTTTGTGGCAGATTGAAGTGAGGGAGGGGCACGTTCGTATTATAAGGCATTCTTTTGTTTACGCGTTTTACATTTCACACAAATGTAATGAGGCGTCTATCCCGCTGGAGCGTATATCCCGGACTTACCCTATATATATATATATATATATATATATATATATATATATATATATATATATATATATATATATAGTTGGAATCTATACTTTCTTAAGATATCCACTGATGGATTGCCGAAATTCGCAACGACGTGGCGTTCATAATCATAAACTCTTTTTTCTTGGACAAATTAGTCAATTAGCAATGAGTAAAAAGTTTTCACGAGATTTTTCAACTCAATTTCCCAAAGGAACGTTCGCACCACCCAACGTGACTAACATAAAAATTTTCCAGTTTGTGAAATTTTGATTGCGGCAATTAAAAAGTTTGTTTTAAATATGAAGAAGCCGAGAGAGATTTCTCGGAACTTTTTAAGCAGCGCGAAGCCGTTCATCGAAACAGAAGGAAAAGTTTTATTTAATATGGAAGCTAGTTTATTTCTTACACATTTCTCCGAGTAGACCAAATTTATGCCAGAAATTTAACTTTAGAAATTGCTGGTAGATGACCGTGTGCACCAAATGATGGTTTAAATAGACGATTTCGTAAGAGAGTTTTAATATCAACTTTTAATGAACAAGGAATCATTTTATGATTACCTTCTTTAACTAAAAGTATTTTTGTGAATTGTGAAGAAGAGAACCCTGAAGAAGAACAGAAGAAGGAAAAAAAGAGATAGAACTAAGCTATGAAGATGTAAAGAAGACAATAAAAACACTCAAAAATAATAAATCTGCAGGGCCTGGAGGTGTGGTAAATGAAATGATTAAGTACGGGTCTAATAAATTACATCGAATGCTAAGAAACATGTTCCACAGAGCGATAAATGGAGAAAAAATACCAGAGGAATAGTCAAAAGCCTATATAGTATCTATATTTAAAAAGGGAGACCGCAGAAAATGCACAAACTATAGAGGCCTAAGCATAATATCGAGTATGGGACGTTTGTATGGAAAAATTATTAAAAATATCATAGAGGAAAAATTGGAGAAGACCAAGTAGGCTTTACGGCCGGAAAATTATGTATAGATCACATGGAAAAAAACTGGCAAAGAATAGAGAAGTTCATCTAGCCTTCATAGACATAAGAAAGGCCTATGACTCAGTACCAAGACAAAAATTATGGAACGCAATGAAAGAAATAGGCATTTACAAAGAACTAATATACGCAGTAAAAGCTCTCCACGAAAACAACACAGTGAACATAAAAATAGGACATAAAATAGGAAAGAGACTCCAAACATCAAAAGGCCTATTACATGGATGCACTACATCCCCAACACTATTCAAAATATACCTCGAACAAACATTAAAAAAATGGAAGCAAAAATGTAGTGGAATTGGAGTCCCAATACGAGAAGATTACTTATATACTCTAAGTTTCGTAGACTACCAAGTAATCATACCGCAAGATGAGGCAGACCTCAGTTATATGGTAAGAAAACTGAAAGAAGAATACACTAAAGCAGGATTAGCAATAAACTTTGATAAAACGGAATATCTAACAACAAAGGAGGGAAACGTGGAGAATCTAGAAGTCGATAACGAAACAATAATCAAAGGAGCCGATAGGTTTAAATATTTAGGAACCATCATTTCAAAAAACGCAACATGAGAAGAAAAGATTAAAGCTAGATTAGGACAAACGCGGACATGCATAAGACAATTAAATTCAATCCTATGGGACAAGCACATTACAAAGAGAAACAAAACATGCATATACAAATCAATAATACAAAGCATAATGACATACGGATCAGAAACATGGACGGTCAACAAAAGAAATAAATCTAAAATTAACGCGGTAGAGATGGAGTATTGGAGAAGATGTTGTAGAGTGACACGTATGGAGAGAATAACAAATGAAGAAATAAGAAGCAGAATGAACATCAAAGAGAACGCAATAAACATCATTGAAGAAAAACGTTTAAAATGGTATGGACCCATAAGACGGAGCGAAGATAATAGGTGGATAAAGAAAATAACGGAGTGGAGCCCTATAGGGAGAAGAAAAAGAGATCGTGGAGAGATGATGTGGACGAGGCTATGGAGGACAGGGGTCTAACAGATGGAGACTGGGAAGATAGAAACGGACGGAATCAAAGGCTGAGAGAAGGAAGACAGCGTCAGCTATAGAAAATCCTTGATATATATATATATATATATATATATATATATATATATATATATATATATATATATATATATATTTTTTGTGAATACTTTGGTAGCTTTACTCAAATGTTAAGGGACTGTACCTAGTCGTGGAAGCGAAAAAAGTGTTTTTTTTTTTTAGGATTTTTTTTAGCGAAACTATTCATTACATAAATCCGGCTTTTAGTGCTCTATATGGAACACCTATAAGATCACTTCGGTGTTTGTCCGCCGGTCCGTCTGTCTGTCTGTCTGTTTGTCACACCTGATTTTCTTCAAAACTATTTGACGTAGAAAGTTGAAATTTGGTACTAATATAGGAATTGATGGCCTCATCAGAGCCGTGTAGTTTTGAAAGTTAAATTTTGACTTAAGGTGTTAGATTTGGGAGGGTGAAATCGGAAGTGAAAAAAAAATTACTAGGTCATGGAGTAGGGTGTCAAAGGAAAGCGTGTAAAAACACGAGTTCAAAAATATATATAATGTCTTACATGCGTACACTTTTCTCTGTATTATTTTGAAAAAATCGTCAAAAATTGCTGGCCCCCCGCTTTATCGAAAAAGTACTGATCCAAAAATTTTGAAAAAATTCTTGAATATTCTCCACGGGGTGTAGATTGAACGAAAATTATCACGAGTGCATTACCTTTAATAATTTATCTGGTATAAAAAAAAAAAAAAAAATTCAAGGTCATCAGTTATCAGTAAAGGTCGGAAACAAATTTTGTTGAAAACTCCAAGTTCAACTTGCACTTGACCGGTTTTATTTTATATTTATATAAAAATATATAGATTAAAAAACAATTTTTGAAATTTTAATTAAAAAAAAAAAATGGCGACGCTACACCCCCTGCGACCCCTTTTTTTATGGATCATTGCTGCGTGTACTGGGAGCTGGATCATCTGAAAACAAAATTTCTAAAGAAATTAGTTTACTAGAGAATCAATCTGGTCGTTAAACGAAGGATTTTAGAAAAAAATTTCATCAAATGGAATTGGTTTAAACAAAAAAGCGAGAAAATGACGTCATCGCGTTTTACATTTGCATTCTAGCTTCTCTTATACTTTGTAGCGATTGTCGCTCGGCCAGGTCAACTCGTTCTCCGTCCACTTTAGCTGCGTAGTCATGTGCATTTCGGCTACAATAAACTCCCATAGCTGTAATATCATATTTAACTTTAATAACTGCTACGACTGAATTGCTACGAGTGAACTGTACAATGGTACTGCACAAACTCCTAGTTTCGCATATAGAAGTTAGCTTGTCCTTTCTAAGAAGAACCATTGACGAATCTCTTTATTATATATATATTATAAAATAAAAAATTTAAAATATATTAAAATCGAGTTAAGGTCGGCGAAAGCTGACTCAAGAGCAGCTGCTCGCTACCTGCTCCAAAAACTCTGCGCAACGGCACTTCTTTTAAATTGATATAACTCAATTTTTAAGCGATTCTTATGAAACTTACACAAAATATTTTTAAGATATTATACTAAACGAAAATCGAATTTTCTGATGCAGGTGACTAGGTATATGCCCTTAAATCTAACATGAAGGGTTACCAAACATTACCAAACAAAAATGTCAGTGAAAGAACTGAAACAAAAACAAGATGTCCACCAAATTATTTGCAAGTATTAACATCTATAATTAAAAAGCCTTTGTATTAAAACATAACCTTAAATAAGTATAAGGGTTTTTTCTCTTATACTTATTTAAGGTTATGTTAATGTCAGTCACATATACAATAACTTTCCACTCATGCTTTATTTCTTGAAAACAGAAGTTGATTGGTAAAAAATGTCGAATGTTGGTTTACGTTTGGTTTATTTTCAATAATTGGAATCAATTACATAAAAAAAGTCTACTTTTCTACTTTAAAGCAATCAGACTCCTCGCAGCTCTATCTGGTCGACAACTTTTTACTTACTTATATTAATCTTAATTATAAATTTATATACTATTCAACGGTCTTCATCAGAAGCGTATTTAAATGTAGTAGACATTATCTTGCTGAACGCCTACAATTAGCCTCAATTACCCCATTACAACGATTAAATTTTAATTTGATTAATTGAAGATTAAACAAACCGGATGATAAGAGTCGGTTTTTCATTGCCACTGAATATGCAGTGTATTGATTTTACGTACGGTCATTTGGCATTATATCTATTTGAATAATCAACCTACATGAAATAATAATAAATAGTACAGGCTTTTTTATTGACTGTATATCTAGTCTTACGTATCATAAATTCTGTCTCTCATGTAGAAACCACAATTTAAAAAAACAGACAAAAGTAGGAGTAGTTCTATATAATAAAAGAGTGTTTGAGTCAATTTCCACTGGTTCATTTAAATTGCGATGACGCGTTTCGCTTCTTCAGATCTACATTTTACACTGTCAAGTTAGGTTTAATGTTGTAATGTGTTTTTTACTTGCCCGATTTTTGAGGCGTTATTTTGTAACCTTAAAAATTTTGTTCGCATTTTGCGGCGTCATTTTGTACCCTGTGAAAATTGTTTTTCCCACGCTTGGGCACAATTTTCTTGCAACCTCTTTTTAATTTCTGAGAATGAATTGAGTGAATAATGATTTTAAAAGAACTAAAGAAATTAAACAAACACTAGCTCAGTTTTCCTTGGTAGAGAAATATGGGTAAGAGATAATTGTTATACGTCTTTTTGGAATTATTTTCTATTTTTTAAAAAAAACTTCAGTCGTACAAATTTTTGGGCACCATTCATTTTAAAATAGAAAGGATCTAACTTCAGTTAAAAAAATGAAAAAATACTGAAGTGTTTTACGGATATTACTAAAAAGAATTATACTAGTACAACTTTTCTTATCCTGAAAAGAAAAATAGGTATTCAGTGAGACACTAGCTTTAATCAACAAAAAAAGAAAATTTATTCATGATTTAAAATAAAAGTTCCAACCTTTGCAGTTTTAAGGAATACAAAAAAATTCTAGCCTAAAAGTAGTTTTTATAAATTAGAGTCCCTAAATTAGAGATTTTACTTCTAAATCTTGACTACACCCGAAATCGAAGAGTCGTGATTTTCACTTCGCGATTTTTCAGTTCAAATTGCTGTTAAAAACACTTATTTGCGGGGAAATTAGCCTGGCTGCGGCTTGATGGTAGTCAGCCTTTCTGCGGCTTGATGGTACTAAGCCTGGCTGCGGCTCGATGTTACTAGCCTGGCGGCGGCTCGGTGTTCTAAGCCAAGATTCGCGTCCTCCGGACCCTTAAATAAGCCGTGGGCACTCTGTCTGTAATATGGCGACGCCGGAACCAAAACTCCGGATACAAACATTTGACCAATCCCGGCGTATCGATAGATTCGGTCGCAAACCCGCACAGCACACTATATAACGAGCGGCTTGGAATTTCTGATTAATATACCGCTCGATACAAAAATGAAAAGAAGTACATTATAAAGTGAAAAATCAGTAACATTATATGGTCTTAAAATCTAGGAAAAAATGAATGTTACAATGTTCACAATTTTATATAATTTCTTAATTATAATATTACACCTAATTAAATTACCTTGATAGTATTGGAAAACCCACACAGATTTGGAATTAGGAAAATAAATTCAATAATGGTGAATTGCTTAAATCTACCTGGTCGTTGAGTAAAGTACCTGTAGTCCTTAATCGATTTATTTACATAGTCTCTAAAAGGTTTAGTTTTAAACCTTTTTGTTGGATGTGTAAAATTTTGAAATTCTTGTTAAATGTGTGATTTTCTGTTAAAAGATGATTAGCATATGCTTAATTAGATTTTCTATGGATGAAACTTTTTTCGTGTTCTGTAATTCTTTGTAAAAATGTACGTCCAGTTTGTCCCATGTATGTTTTAGGACATGACCCACATGTTAATTGATAAACCCCTGATTTATTGTCTTTATTGATTTGTGGTTTGTAGTTTTTAAGATATTTATTGGTATAGGTATTGTTAGTCTTGTAAGCTATGTTGATATTTTTTTTATTTAAAAATTTCCCCAGTTTTTCTGTTGGTTTGCCGAAATAGGTTAAGCATTTAAATGTAGTATTTCTGTCCTTAAAACGTGGGTATATTTCTGAGATTGCCCTGTTTCTAAGTTTCTCCCTAACGATATTATTGATTAAAGTAACCGAATAACAGTTGTTAACGGCTACTTGTTTTATGTAGTTTAATTCTTTAGTAAAATTTTCCTCTGATAAGAGGATATTAGTATATGTATAAGACTATGATAAGCTGCGAGTTTATGATGGTTGGGGTGGTGAGAACTATTGTAAATTGTGGTATCTGTATGACAAGGTTTGTGATATATTGCAAATTCATGTTTTTTTATGGATTTACTGATTGTTAAGTCTAGGAAGTTGATTTTCCCTTCGACTTCTTCTTCCATTGTGAAACTGACATTTCTATGTAAAGAATTAATATACTGTAAAAAGTGAGTTAATTGTCTGTCCGTACCTGTAAAGCATACAATTATATCGTCTACGTATCGATACCAGTATAGACAATTATTACTATTGTTAATATGGTTGTTAAATATCATTGTTTCAATACTGTCCATGAAATAATTATAAAGTTTATTTATATATATATATATATATATATATATATATATATATATATATATATATATATATATATATATATATATACATATATATATATATATATATATATATATATATATATATATATATATATATATATATATATATATATATATATATATCTATTAATAAATTAATTATGTCCATTTTTATAACTTCATTTACTTTGTTTTTGGTTAACAGGTTCTCTATTAACTTGGAAATAAGTTTTTGACATCGAAAGAGACTAATTAGAATTAGTCTCTTTCGATGTCAAAAACTTATTTCCAAGTTAGTAGAGAACCTGTTAACCAAAAACAAAGTAAATGAAGTTATAAAAATGGACATAATTAATTTATTAATAAATATATATATATATATATATATATATATATATATATATATATATATATATATATATATATATATATATTTATTAATAAATTAATTATGTCCATTTTTATAACTTCATTTACTTTGTTTTTGGTTAACAGGTTCTCTATTAACTTGGAAATAAGTTTTTGACATCGAAAGAGACTAATTTAGAATTATCTGGTATTGTTATATTCTTAAATTTATTCACGAGTTCGTATGAGTTTTTGATACTATATTTAGGTTCAAATTTGGTATGATATTTGATTAAATCAATTAAAAAGGATGACGTCTTATATGCTGGAGCAGACATATAGGAAACAACTGGTCTGATTGGGTGGTCAAGTTTGTGTAGTTTTATGACTGAATAAAGTTGTGGGATTTGGGGATTCATAACAATTTAAATTTATTTTTATCGTGAATGATACTTTTAGCCTGTTCAATTTGTTGTTTTATTTCTTTTCAAAAAATATTTGGTGGATCTTTATTTAAAATTTCGTACTTTCTTGTTTTGAAAAAATCTAACATTTTATTAATATAGTCGATTTTGCCTATTGCTATTACTGTGTTACCTTTATCTGCTTTGGTAAAGATTACATCATTTTGTTTTGATTTACTCTGAATGGTTGTTATTGTCCTTAAGTCTTGGTTGATGTTGTTATTGTTAGATATGAATTCTTTTTTAATAATTTCGGCTGTATCAGTACCAGTGTCTCTGATTCTTTGATATTGAAGTTAGTTTGAATATTGTGTTTGAAACTTTTGTTAGAAGATTTTTTCCCTGTCCGAAAAAGGTGTGTTTGAAATGTTAATAAAATCGATTAAAGAATTGGTGATCAGTAAAAAATTCTTTTTCTTTCTTATTTTTGTGTTGTTATACGTTTTTGTTGAATGAGATACTGTAGTTTATCGTATTGTTTCAAATATTTTTTATGTATTATTGTTTTTACTTTTTCAAGTCAATGAAAATTCCAAATAACTTTGGTGTTCCCCAGGGGAGCATCCTTGGGCCACTTCTTTTTGTGGTATATCTAAATGATATTAATCATTTTATCGACTCTGAATTCATAAGCCTCTTTGCGTATGACATTTTAATTTCTACTAGTGACTAACTATTAAATGTCGCTATCTGCACGCTCAATTTGCAGCTAAAAACAATTAAATCATACTTAAATGTCAATAGATAAAAACTAAATGTCACTAAAACTAAAGCAATGATTCTAACTACTAAATATCGATTTTTACAAATTAGTTTGAAATATGTGAATATTTTTATTAATAACCAAAAACTAGAAGTTGTTTGAGAAATAAAATACTTATTGATTTTTGTCTAACATATAAAAGTAATTTTTCATATATTTATAGGAAAATTGCTACGAAACTTTTCTTCTTTTCACGAGTATCCAATAACTTATCTTTTCATTTCAGGCTGACTGTTTATCAAAGTACTATACAGCCTCACTTTACTTACTGCGCAAGCCTCTTATATTTCCTTGATAACAATAGTAAATCTAAGACCATAAATTCTAAATTTAATTTAAATAATAATTCTGTGTGGATTACCTTGAGATACATGTTATATGAGTCTCTAATGCTATACTGGATTTTTCTCTCTGTATATATCCATTTTCTTTTGGCGAATATAACTGCTTCTTTGGCAGCTTTGCTGGTGTTGTGAGTTTTAAGATTTATATACTTAGGTGTTACTTGGTTTTCCGATACAATCAATGTAATTTAATTAGGTGTAATATTATAATTAAGAAATTATATAAAATTGTGAACATTAAACCTAACTTGACAGTGTAAAATGTAGATCTGAAGAAGCTGCATCGACAGCGAAACGCATCATCGCAATTTAAATAAACCAGTGGAAATTGACTAAAAAGAGTCTTTTATTATATATTTATAATGAATTTCCATCAAGTAGAAGCTCCAACCATCCAAAAAGTAGTAGTTCTATTAAATATTTCTTTTTTACTACATGATTGAAATAACCGGTCAAGTGTAAGTTGAACTTGCGCAATTAGTGTTTCGTACGTTGATTGTTTTTAAAATAAAAAATTTTGTTACGGAGGTATAAAATAATCAGTGACTTCACAAAACACACCCTACACGAGTTTTCAACAACGTTTGTTTCCAATCTTTACTGAAAACTGATGACTTTAAAATTTTTGTTTGTTTTTTTTTATATACCAGATAAATTATTAAAGGTAATGCACTCGTGATAATTTTCGTTCAATCTACACCCCGTGGAGAATATTCCGGAATTTTTTCAAAATTTTTTGATAAGTACTTTTCGAGATAAGGCGGGTGGACAGAGATTTTTCACGATTTTTTAAAAATAATACAGTAATACAAGTATTACTTTATA
Organism: Pachyrhynchus sulphureomaculatus; assembly: GCA_019049505.1. Taxonomy (NCBI): domain Eukaryota; kingdom Metazoa; phylum Arthropoda; class Insecta; order Coleoptera; family Curculionidae; genus Pachyrhynchus; species Pachyrhynchus sulphureomaculatus. The sequence continues at coordinate 94,696,149 of CM032452.1, read as the reverse complement.
TATATATTTTTTACTCGTGTTTTTACAAGCTTTCATTTGACACCACACTCGTTGATCTAGTAAGAAAATTTTTTTTTCACTTCCGATTTTACCCCTCAAAACTAACCCCTTAAGTCAGAATTTAACTTTCAAAACTATATGGCTCTGATGAGGCTATCAATTCCTATATTATTACCAAATTTCAACTATCTATGACAAATAGTTTCGGAGAAAATCGGGTGTGACAGACAGACGGATAGACACCGAAGTCATCTTATAAGTGTTCCGTATGGAACACTAAAAAGACGTCGAAGGTTTAAGTTTCATTTACACATATTTCTTGGTACAAGAACATACTAAAAAAATAATAACTAATGATTCTTACACCAGTGTTTCTTTGAATTTTGATACTAGATAAATTTTCCACTTTTCTTATTTTATATTATTTTTCATCCGTTTGAACAATTGTAATTTCACCTTTTGTTAATAATTTTTTACAACATGCAGGTTTATTTTCCGACAGCATTGTCAATTGTATAAATTAAAAAAAAAAAAACCGGTCAAGTGCAAGTTGAACCTGCACAATTAGTGTTCCGTACGTTGATTGCTTTTAAAATAAAAAAAATTATTACGGAGGCATAAAATGATCAGTGACTTCACAAAACACACCCCAAATGAGTTTTCAAGAAAGTTTGTTTCCAATTTTACTGAAAACTGATGACCTTGAAATTTTGGTTTAATCTACACCCCGTCGAGAATATTCCAGAATTTTTTGATCAGTACTTTCTGAGATAAGGTGGGGGGACAGCGAGTTTTCGCGATTTTTTAAAAATAATACAAGGCAAAGTGTGCGCAAGTATTATATTATATATAAATTTTTTAATAGTTTTTTCACAAGCTTTCATTTGACATCATACTCGATGACCTAGTAAAAAATTTTTTTCCGATTTCACCCCGCAAAACTAACTCCTTAAGTCAAAATTTAACTTTCAAAACTACACGGCTCCGATTCCTAAATTATTGCCAAATTTCAACTTTCTATGACAAATAGTTTCGGAGAAAATTGGGCGTGACAGACAGACAGACAGACAGACACCGACGTCATCTTATGTGTTCCGTACGGAACACTAAAAAGAATTATTTAAAGTGGCAAATATTTGTATCCAAATATTGCATCAAAAGTCCAGCTACTAATTTATTACTAGCTAATCTTTTAACCTCATCTGCTTTTAGCGCCTCAATATTGGGATAAATTATGAGCAAGTTTTCTTCTTAAATATTCCATAATCCATATTTCACAAGATTATTATTTTAACCTCCTGCCATTCTGGCACGATAACTTAACTTCAGATTTTTTACTAAGCAATTGGAACGGCGCTTCGTATTATATGTTATTGCAAATAATTTGTCTTTTTCTAATATGTTTCCATTTACGCAGTCATTGTTAAGGAGATCTTAAATTTTATTTACAAAAAAAAATGTTCCTTCACTTACATGTATTTTTTTTTTTTGGAATTTCGAAGATAAATGTACTGCCGCAGTCTAGTAGAGTAATTGTGACCTATCGTTATTTTTTTAGGCTTTTCTAAATTTCACGATTTCGAAGTAACTTCATATGTTACTTTTTCAGTCGATGGAGTCGTTTTATATCTGTATTACTGAAAAAAATTGTTGAAATCTAATCATTAACATCAAACACTAAGTGATACGAAAATATTGTCATCGCCCGGATAACAATGGATAAAATAATGAATGTCATACAACATATGTACAGGGTGGCCCAAAATTACCGAAGGGGTTTGAGTTCATTATAACTTTTTATTTAAGACATAATCATAATTTTTTTTTTTTAAATATATATATTAATGGAGAATATTTTTAATTTAATTATGAAAAATTATATCTCGCAAGTGGTGTTGATTTCGTCGCGGATATTGTTTTTTAATTGCTGGATGGTTCTAGGCTTATTAATATAGACTTTTCCTTTCAAATAACCCCAAAGGAAAAAGTCTGGAGCAGTTAAATCCGGTGAACGCGGAGGCCAATTAAAATCGCTTGTACGCGAAATAATTCGTTCACCAAAGATGTCGCGTAAAAGAGCCATTGTGTCCCTCGCAGTGTGCGCTGTGGCTCCATCCTGTTGGAACCATACTTGCGGATGATTTTCCACGGCTGGCCTTAAAAAATTTTCCAACATTGTCCGATATCGAACACCAGTGATGGAAACGGCGACACCGTGTTCATTTTCAAAAAAATATGGGCCAATTATCCTTTCCGACGAAACACCGCACCAAACAGTACACTTAAGTGGGTGCAATTGTCGCTGTTGAACTACTCTTGGATTTTCCGTAGCTCATATTCTGCAGTTTTGCCTATTAACAAACCCATTTAATTGGAAATGGGCTTCGTCGCTCATAATTAAATTATGAATAAAATCATGATTTTCTTCTGCTTTTTGCCGGAAATAAATTGCATAATCAAGACGTTGCTGGTAATCTGTCGGTTTCAATTCTTGGACAAGCTGAATTTTGTATGGAAACATTCTTATTGTATGCAAAATTCTCTGCAGCGACCCTCGTGAGAGAAGGCCAAGTCGTGTCGAACGTCTCCTGGTTGATGTTTCTCCATCCCGAATACTCTCCTGTACCCGTTCAATATTGTCATCCGTGTGCACCGTTCGTCGTCTGCCGGCACCAGGAAGGTTCCTTACTGCCCCTTGTTGTCGAAAATTTGCAACCAGACGGTTTATTGTTGACTCTGAGGGTCCAACCCGCACATTAAAATAACGACGATATGCACGCTGAGTCAAAACAATGGACCGTTGATTTGAGAAATAAAGTTCAACGATTTGGGCACGTTGTTCAATTGTGTACTGTTCCATTTTCAATTCTCTTTACAAAATACTGAAAAGAAATAAAAAACATATAAGGAAAAGTTATAAGGAATTCAAACCCCTTCGGTAATTTTGGGCCACCCTGTACAACAACAAAGAACCAGGGAACTAGGAAATAAATATAGAAATGATAAGGTATGGAGGGGCATCGATAATACAATCTCCTCAAGCTTTAACAGAGGCCTTATAGAAGGTAAAATATCAACACCCTGGGTAAACGCCTTGATTGTGATTATTTTTAAGAAGGAGAATAAATTTAAATTGGAGAATTACAGACCCATTAGCCTGTTATCGGTATTATACAAAAGCCTCAGGAGAATTATAACATATAGCTTAACGAGCAAATTAGACAGTTATCAACCACGTGAACGAGCGGGATTTAGATGGGGATACAGCACTTCAAACAATTAGATTACTAGTGGAAAAAGCAAATAAATATAAGGTCACCTTGTGGATAGCAATGCTTGACTGTGACAAAGCATTTGAATTGGTAGAGATATGGGCAGTCTTTAACGCCTTAAGAAATCGTCGTGTCGACCAAAGACACACAACTCTTCCTGAATACATATATAATAATATATATAAAAAGGCCACATCACAAATAATGCATGAAGAAAAAATAAATAAAATCAAAATTAAAAGAGGAATTAGACGAGGCAACTCGATATCCCTAAAGCTGCTCACGTTGACTCTAGAAGAAATGTTAAAATCGCTAAAGTGGAAAAATAAAGGAATACTAATGGACGGTGAAAGATTAAATTATTTAAGGTTCTCAGATGATGTCACTCTGATTGCCAACACAAAAGAAGAATTACAAGAAATGCTGATGGAATTAATTAACAAGTCTCGAGAAACAGAAATTTATTGAACTTAGAGAATTAGCATTTGAGTCATTTCTGAGCGTTTCAGATACTCGAACAGAGATTTGCATTTCTTAGTTAAATCCAAAACATGAGGAGTACACTTTTTTATGTTTTATTTATCAAAAGTATGTTTTGAAACATTGAAAATTAGTTCGCGTATGACACGGAAAAGCTTTTTTAATATCTAATCCCCGACCGGTAATAAACGACTGCTTTTATGTACATTCCGTGGAGGTTTAAGTTCTTTAAATTTATTTTGTAATGCACCCAAGACATTTTCTGCCCATTTCTTAACTACATAGCCGTCCTCGTTGCAATTTGAAATTCCGTAGTGCATAAAATACGATTATGAATATGCCAACTAAGATCCAGATAATACCAAGTTAGAGGTATAAAATTCCTTCGTTCGTTTTTTTTACTTTTTGTCCACATATTTGTCTTCCCCATACACTAAACCTTTTCTATAATTGGTTGCAAGTTAGAAATAGTTGGTCTGTTTGAATATTTGTATTCACAATTTTGTTAAAATATAGTCATACATCACCTGGGCCACCTCTTTTTAGTGTTTCGTACGGAACACTTATAAAATCACTTTGGTGTCCGTCCGTCCGTCTGTCTGTCTATCACACCCGATTTTCTCCAAAACTATTTGACATAAGAAGTTGAAATATGTCACTAATATAGGAATTGATGGCCTCATCGGAGTCGTATAGCTCTGAAAATTCAATTTTTACTTAAGAGGTTATTATTGGGGGATGAACTCGGAAGTGAAAAATTTTTTTTTCACCAGGTCATCGAGTGGGGTATCAAATGAAAGCCTGTAAAAACACGACTTCAAAAATATATGTAACGTAATACTTGCACACACTTTTCTTTGTATTACGTGGTAAATCAAATATAAATGGTAATTTTTTTTATACGTTTATTGAATAACCTTATACACAAATCATTGATTTAACATTTTTCAATATAGTCTCCTGCCTGCGTGATCTACACACTTTTGCCACCGATTTGGAAGTTTCCGTATTCCCTGGTCATAAAAGGTTTGAGGGCGGGTTGTAAGCCAATTGCGCACGTGTTCCTCGACTTCTTCATTGCTTCCAAATCGCTGTCCTCCCAGTGATTCTTTCATAGGCACAAATAAAAAATAGTCACAGGGGGATAAGTCAGGGCTATAAGAAGAGTGCTCGAAGGTTTCCCAGCCCATTTCTTCCAGTGTATCCCTTGTCAAAGCCGCAGTGTGAGGCCTGGCGTTTTTCTGAAACCGAGTCGATCAGTAATTATGGATTGAACACTTCCATAGCTGATACCCACTTCTGAGGAAATTTCTTCAACGGTTAATCGGCGATCACCTTCGATAAGGTGTCTAATGTCACGGATGTTGTCATCTGTAAGGCTTGACCTAGAGCGTCGATCATGACTTTCGTTTTCAACCCGTTCTCGTCCGCCCTTAGATTCTCTCGCCCACGTATACACACGATTCTGAGACAGTGTACTGTCCACAAACTGTGCCTTCAAACGGGTTAAAATTTCTGACGGTTTAACGCCTTCATTGGTTAAAAACTTGATGATAATACGTTGCGCAACAGACGAAAGTACCTCGTGCTCGGTCATGGCTGTACTGACGACAAAGACGAGTTGGCGCGCGCACCCATCCGGTTTCCCCACTCCTCACAAACCAAACATCTACTCCACATAACATCATCTAGCTAAGAACTGCATTCTAAGAAGAATAGCAAAATTACCGTTTCTATTTGATTTACCTAATATTTTTAAAAAATTGCGAAAAATCGCTGTCCCCCCCTTTATCTCGAAAAGTACTAATCGAAAAATTTTGTAGTATTCTTCACAGGGTGTAAAAAAATTATACTTGGCATATTTTGGTGTAGAAATCGGTCATCAAGAAAAATGTTGGGCTCCTCACAAAGTACGTTATGTTTGTGTTGAGGATCCTAGGAAATGGTATAAGAAAGAAAAGAAAGCTTTTAGATTTGCAGTACCCATGGTATGGAGAGAGCAAGAAAATTATTTAAATAATTGTTATTTTTACAGCGTTGATGTTTCTGGATATAACTCCAAAAATAAGAAAGTAATTGTCTATCCTAACTTTACTTCAGCTAATCCTGTTCCTGAGCCACCTCAGTCTATTGATAACGTTTTACAGTCCAGTCCCGAATTTAACGAAAGTCGACCGGATGATGATGAGTTTCAATATTCTCTAGAAAATTTAAAACCACAGTTATTTACACAAGCTAAGTTAAATGATTTAGTGAGAGATTTGGGTTTGACTAAGGAAAAAGCAGAATTGCTTGGTTCTAGGCTGAAAGAAAAACATTTATTGGAATCTGGAATATCTATTTACCATTATAGAACAAGAGATCAACAGAGTACAAGAAGGAAGATTGGAGGCTTTTTATACACTCATCAGAAACTAGTTTAAAAGGTGTTCTGTTACACAACGGAAATACTTATGCTTCACTGCCTGTTGCTCATTCAGTCCATACGAAGGAAACTTACGAAAATCTTACCATGATTTTACAGAAAATTAACTATCCAGCTCACGACTGGATACTATGTGGAGATTTAAAAGTTGTCTCCATCAGTGGGACAGCAGAGCAAGTAATCAACATTGGTCCAAAAAAACGATGGCCCGTAAGAAAAACTTTAACACCTGGCGAGAAGAACATTTTGCATAAAACTTTAGTAGATCCAAAAAAGATGCTTCTACCACCACTACACATGAAGTTAGGCTTAATGAATCAATTTGTGCCTTGCCTAAAGATAGTGAATGTTTTAAATATTTGTGTAAAAGATTTCTTCATTTATCAGAAGCCAAACTGAAAGAAGGGGTTTTCGTTGAACCTGATATTCGTAAAATGATGTTCGATTCCTTCTTTGAAGCAAGGATGATTACAAAGGAAAATGAGGTTTAGATATCATTTAAAGAAGTTGTGATTAAGTTTTTGGGCAATGTGAAAGATCCTAACTATGAACTTATCGTAGCTAATATGATAGACAAGTTCAAAAATCTGGGTTGTCTGATGAGCCTCAAAATCCACTTCTTGCACAACCATCTTCATTTTTTTCCTAAAAACTTAGGCGATATGAATGAAGAGCAGGGGGAACAGTTCCATCAGGATATGAAAGAGATGGAGAAACGGTACCAAGGATGGTGGAATATCAACATGATGGGTGATTACTGTTGGTCACTTCATAGAGAACAACAAAATGCATCAAATCGGAGAAAAAGCTTTATAAGAAACTTCACAGAGAAAAGAGAAGGAAATACAAAAAATGAGCACCTAAAATATTCGCATTGACGTGAAATATGTTATCGTGAGTAAAAATTGTAGCCTAATCAAATAAAAGTACTGTTTAAGTTTTCATTTTTTATGTATCAAATTTTTCCTATTTGGAAATTTAATCGATGTCATATTGTGAGAAAACTGTGGGTGATACAAAAAAACTGATACCAGATACGGTTTCAGCACCCAAAAATACATAACACTTAGATGTATTTTTTTAAAAAGTTTTTACAAATATTTTTTTGTTGGCATGTGTTATTTAATTACCACATCAAATGCAACACATTAACTTATCGTGCGCAACAGAAGCGACCACCGTCACAGATTACGTCACATCAATAGACAAGTCCTAACTTGATTATTAATCCGTATCATTTTACACGATACGATTATTAATGAGTCATACCATTCCGAGGCTGCGATGCGACGATGCCTACGATGCTGTCTTTATGATTACACTCGCCTCGTTGCGTAAGGTAATCGGCGATTATTAATCGGTTATATTTTTACTTATTTATGCAGGCCTCTAGTATGTACCATGCTGTTGAAAGCTAATTTTTTACTTTCCATAACTGATTACACAGGCGAACGACGAAAAAACTTTTTAAATAATTTTACCTGATTCCTATGTTTTTTGGTCCGAAAATAATAATAAAAAAAAGTAGATCATCCACCAATTTTTCACATTTTAATATTCAAAATGTGAAAAGTTTATTTTTTATCTTTCGAATGTTATTAGGTTGGCAATAAAATCAGAATTTTATAAGGTTGGCAGTAAAATCAAATTTTTTTAGGTTGGCAGTTCCGACAAATGACACAGCTGTTTGTTTTCTTCCAGTTAATATAACCTCGCTTTGCAGTGTTTAACCCATGTGCTTTAATTCGCACTCAAAGTATGGCTAATCGTGGTTGTAAAAACTCTCACAACACTTTTTGTTATATATGTGGTGAGTTTATAGTTAAAAATCATCGAAATAATTGGAGATAATGCGGAATAATGATAGATAAAGCAATATATAAGCTTTTATAATATGGGAAAGTTGGAGATTCTGGGAGATAAGGAGAAATATTTGGAGAATAGCCGGAATAATGATAGATAAAGAGATATAAGCCTCTGTAATATGGGAGAATTCGAGATTATGGGAGATAAGGTGAAATATTTGGACTAAGTTGGGAATGTGGAATCTTTGGCACAATGATGCTACTCAGTATATATCACCACTACACCAATCACTTTATTTTTGCACTCGACGCGCGTTTCGCTAACCATGTTAGCTTCATCAGGAGTCAATCATCGCTCCTGATGAAGATAACATGGTTAGCGAAACGCGCGTCGAGTGCAAAAATAAAGTGTTTGGTATAGTGGTGATATATACTGAGTAGAAATATTTGGAGATAATGCGGAATAATAACAGAAAAAGCAATATATAAGACTTTATAATAAGGGAAAGTTGGAGATTCTGGGAGATAAGGAGAAATATTTGGAGAATAGCCGGAATAATGATAGATAACGAGATATAAGCCTCTGTATTATGGGAGAATTCGAGATTATGGCAGATAAGGCGAAATAATTGGAGATAATGCGGAATAATGATAGATATAGCAATATATAAGTCTTTTTAATATGGGAAAGTTGGAGATTCTGGGAGATAAGGAGAAATATTTGGAGAATAGCCGGAATAATGATAGATAAAGAGATATAAGCCTCTTTGTAAAAAAAGTATACTTTGCATATTTTGGTGTAGAAATCGGTAATCAAGAAAAATGTTGGGCTCCTCACAAAGTATTTGTGTCGAGGATCTTAGGAAATAGTATAAGAAAGAAAAGAAAACTTTTAGATTTGCAGTACCCATGGTATGGAGAGAGCAAGAAAATCATCCAAATGATTTTTATTTTTACAGCATTGATGTCTCTGGATATAACACCAAAAATAAGAAAGAAATTGTCTATCCTAACTTTACTTCAGCTAATCGGCCGGTAGAACATAGACCGGGACTTCCTGTCCCTGAGCCAAATCAGTCTATTGATGACGTTTTACAGTCCAGTCCCAAATTTAATGAGTGTCGACCGGATGATGATGAGTTTCAATGTTCTCTAGTCCTGTCCCTGAGCCACCTCAGTCTATTGATGACGTTTTACAGTCCAGTCCCAAATTTAATGAGTGTCGACCGGATGGTGATGAGTTTCAATGTTCTCTAGAAAACTTAAAACGACAGTTGTTTACACAAGCTGAGTTAAATGATTTAGTGAGAGATTTGGGTTTGACGAAGGAAAAAGCAGAATTGTTTGGTTCTAGGCTGAAAGAAAAACATTTATTAAAATCTGGAACATCTATTTACCACTATAGAACAAGAGATCAACAGTTTGCTCAGTTTTTCAAGCAGAAACGGGATTTGGTTTACTGCCATAATCCCTATTTTGAAATTTAATCGATGTCATATTGTGAGAGAACTGTGGGTGAAAAAAAAACTGATACTAGATACGGTTTCAGCACCCAAAAATACATAATACTTAGATGTATTGGTTTAAAAAGTTTTTACAAATATTTTTAGTTCCGTACGGAACACTTATAAGATAACTTCGGTGTCTGTCTGTCTGTCTGTCTGTCACACCCGATTTTCTCCGAAACTATTTGACATAGAAAGGTGAAATTTGGTAATAATATAGAAATTGATGGCCTCATCAGAGCCATATAGTTTTGAGAATTAAATTTTGACTTAAGGGGTTAGTTTTGGGGGGTGAAGTCGGAAGTGAAAAAAAATTTTTTTTTTACTAGGTCATCGAGTGTGGTGTCAAATGAAAGCTTGTAAAAACACGAGTAATATATATATATATATATATATATATATATATATATATATATATATATATATATATATATATATATAATATTATGCTTGCGCGCACTTTTCTTTGTATTATTTTTAAAAATTCGCGAAAAAAATCGCTGTCCTGGGCCTTATTTCGAAAAGTACTTATCAAAAATTTCGAAAAAATTCTGGAATATTCTCCACGTGATGTAGATTGAACGAAAATTATCACGAGTGCATTACCTTTAATAATCTATATGGTATATAAAAAAAACAATAATTTCAAGGTCATCAGATTTCAGTAAAGATTGGAAACAAACTTTGTTGAAAACTCATTTGGGGTGTATTTTGTGAAGTCACTGATCATTTTATACCTCTGTAACAATTTTTTTTTTATTTTAAAAGCAATCAACGTACGGAACACTAATTGCGCAAGTTCAACTTGCACTTGACCGGTTATTTTTGTTGGCCTGTGTATTGGCTCTAACGTAAATTACCTTATCAGTGTATGTAGGAACGTCTTCTAAAAATATCGAACTCTGCTTTCAAATTCTGTGCCTATTGTGAATTGCATATTTTAACTGTCTTTCCGTACCTGTCAAAATGCCAAGTACATCATCTACAGTATAATGCCAAAAGTAGTATTTGATTACGTTATAGATACGATTTGCAAATAAATGATCTTAATTTTGTAAGTTTAATATATAAATTTCTGTGAGAAGGAGACTTAGGAGCTGCCTGTGGGTACGCCTTCAGGCTCCTTCTTTCGAAAACACAGACGATATTGAGCTAGGTGATTTATCGTACAGAATTTTTTTATCCCTAAATCTAATAAAAACTGTTAAGTTTAAAATTTTGTTCCATGAAAAGACACTATATTACTGGGGGATGTTCCAAATTACTTGTAGTCATTTTTCAAAAGAAAAAAATCTTAAAAACTGCAAAACGCGACGAACTCGTACCAAATTTCACCAAAGCGCTGTATATAAATTAATTAACATTTGTCCATATTCAAGACAAGCCGTGTGCTCTATATTGTATCAATGAGAAGAATGTTATTACCAAGCTGGAACCAACTGTTACAGATGGAACCCCTTGCAAACCTGGTACCAAAAACATGTGTGTTTCAGGAGCATGCAGGGTGAGTAAAATATAAAAGGAGAAAACGTAATAAACCCAATTCTAAAAACAACAATTGTATGTCAACTTCTTTTTCTCCACTTTCATACATAATGGCTTTTAATTTTTTTTTTTGGAAATCTCTGTTCTTTAGTTTAGGTAAATTCTGCTATTATTTCATAAACAGGGCTCGTAAGCTGAAAGTGATAATCCAGAATCACTGGTAAAAATACACAAAAGCACGCAACGAGTTTTTCTAAAGGTTAAGGTTAAGATTAAGAAGAATCAAACGTAAGTGAACTAGTAACTTTGTTATCTAATAGAAGGCAGTTCATCCGAGGTAATACATTGAACAGGTCATGAACAAAAGAAGTAAAGTCCGAGACAGTTGATACCAATAAGAGTATGATCACAGTAAACATAAAACACAGTAGCGACAGTCCGACTCGATACCTGTGATCCCGAGGGGTTCGAGTTTGTAATGACTACATGACCTGTCGCCATATGGATGATATGATGTTCGCGAGTTTTTCAAATATTCAGATTCCTTTTTTCAAGAAAAATTTTATTCTATAGAATAAAAATAAATTTTGCTTATTGAAAGGAAGAAAAAAACGAAAAAAGTTTTTTTTAGAAATATTTTTTTATTTAGTTCTTATTAAACCAGATATACAAGAAATAGGGAAAAAGGCAAAAAATACAAAAAAAAATATTTGGCTTCAATGATTTTTGCACGTTATTGATTTAAATATCTCATTGTTGAATTTGTAGTTCTCAACTATTAGAGATATTGTTCGAGGGCTAAGTTGGGAATGTGGAATCTTTGGCACAATGATACTACTCAGTATATATCACCACTACACTAAACACTTCATTTTTGCCCTCGACGCGCATTTCGCTAACCATGTTAGCTTCATCAGTCAATCATCGCTCCTGATGAAGCTAACATGGTTAGCGAAACGCGCGTCGAGTGCAAAAATAAAGTGTTTGGTGTAGTGGTGATATATACTGAGTAGTATTGTCCGAGGGGAAAAAGTGTTCATTTTGAAAATATATCTCTCTGCACACCTTCAGCTTCAACAATCATACTCCTTATATTTTAGCGAATCCTATTAATCTGGAGGGATTAAAAATAATTATAATTATTTTTAATTTTGAACATCGTCTTTTTTCAGTTTATCAATAGTTAAATCTAATATAATAATTTTCATAAAACTAATCCATGCAATAATTTTTTCAAACTCATTCGTGCTGGAGAATTACTACTTTTGCATGCCCAGTTTGAGTTTAGAGTTTGGTTAGCGAGTTTTAGCAGATAATATAACTTAACTCTAGCAAACATTATTTCCTGGATTCAGAAAAAAGTACAAGTGGAATAACATAAACCAATACTTATGTAACATTATCATTATACAGTCAGGTGCTGCCTACTCAAACCCTTTCTTTAATCTTCCTCTCTGTCCTGAGTCATGTCTTCGTTCAGGTTTCGTTTTTCCATTGCTTTTCTCATGCGTTCATTCCAGGAATGTCTAGGTCGCCCTCGCTTCTTTTTGCCTGGAGGTTGCCAGAGCGATATTCTCTGTGGCCATCTATTTTCCGGCATTCCCATTAAATGTCCAAACCAGAATAAACCGCGCATCTCAATTTTATCAACAACTGTCTCCTCTGCCTTCATCTATAGTCTTATTTCATCATTGAGTATGTGTTGAAGCTTAGATATCCCGGCACTACGTCTCAGATAATCCATTTCTTCTGCTTGTAATCTGCGCTTACTACCCAGATCTCACTTCCATAACAGAGGACTGACTCTACCATTGATTGGCTTATTCTTTTCTTTGTCTTTTTGGATATGTTTTATCTGCTATTTTGAATTCTGTGTTTTATTTCTCCTTCTCCTATCCCTTTTCGATCTGCAATGGCCCCAAGGTATTTAAATTCTTCAACTTGTTTTACAAGTGTATCGTCATTTCTGAGAACTTGAAATTGTGTCTCATTATTGACTACCAGATACTCTGTTTTCTGTAAGCTTACTTGCAGTCCCCAATTCTGGTATTCGGTGTAGAGTCTCTTCAGCATAAATTCCAGATCGAATGAATTCTGCGCCACAAGTACTTGATCATCCGCAAAACTTAGTGTAAAGAGATAGTTTTCATTTATTGGTATACCCATTCCTATGCATTCTCTTTTCCATTCCCTTAATGATGGTTCTACGTAGATATTAAATAGTATTGGTGATAGACTACATCCTTGGCGGAGTCCTTTGGTTATTAATATCGGTGTTGATAATTGTTTCCCTTTTTTTACATAGGATATATTGTTGTTATAAAGTTCTTTTATGATAGTTATCAGATGGATATTCATGTTTAGTTCAGTCAGAGTTTTCCAAACTTTACTTTGTGGTATAAAATCATATGCCTTTTTAAGATCAATGAAGGTGAGATGTATTTCCTTTCCCGTTGAGATCTTTTTTTCTACTATTTGTTGTAGTGTAAAGAGATTGTCTATGCAGGAGCGACCCGGTACAAAGCCACTCTGATCTTCACTTATGCTGTAGCCAACATTTGCTCTTACTTTTTCCTGAAGTATTTTTCCAAACAAACCAATAATTAACAATAATCAAACACCAACTGTTTTATAAATAAAATGTATCACTAATATGAAAACATAATTATAATAATCTTTATATAATATATTGCATAACAGAAATGAAGAATTATGAATAAATAACCTTTTGGGATCTTTGGAAAATCTAAAAAAACTAACTCCTTTGGAGATACCACATATATTTTTACAAGCACTAACTACACAACAAAAACTTTCTCCTGACATCTTTTTTATAATTAGTTTCAATTATAATGTCAAACAAGTTATTTCCTCATTGGAAAATTATTAATAATGCACGTTATAAAAAGATACTCGTTGAAATCCATATGTAAACAAAACTCGCGCCACGCCTTCAGCCATGTTGTTGGTGAGCTGGGGACGCATGCCTGCCATTTTCTTGAGCATCGCTACTGTGTTTTATGTTTACATTGTTTAGTGTTGGGCTCGGTGTTATTCTTACTATACTACCCAGGAAAATCCTATCTATTTATGAACTCAGATGACACCTCTATGCTCAACATTATAAAAATTAACTTTTCTCCAATTAATTATTGTGAATTTTAATTTTTAGATTGTTGGGTGCGATAACGTTTTAGATTCAGATGCAAAAGAAGATCATTGCGGTATATGTAACGGCGATGGTACGCAATGTAAAATTATAGAAGAAACTTATAAAGACGTGGGGCACGGTACGATTTAATTATTATTAGTTACATTGCAGTTCCCGTAACTACCCCCTCTTATTGCCGATCTCATTCCTTATACTGTAATATTATATTGGTGTTGGAGTATCGGTGGTTCAATGGTTAATCGGGGCTCAGTGAGCTAGTTACTCGTGTTGGTAGCCTATCCAGAACAACATAGTGGTGCTACCATAGATGTTGTTGTATTTCTACAGTAACTTCTTACGTGCAACATCCAGACGCTGGCTGGAGTCGAACCGTAGAGCAAATACTACGCAGGCTACTAACCGATTGAGCCAAGTAACAGTAAATTCATGAAGGCGTAGGATTGGGCGGACGCCTTGGCTGGAGTGGTTTCCTCCTTGGTTTTCTTTCTGGTCTGATCATCGGTTTAGTCTCGTATCCTGTACTACCTCTGGTCTAGGTGATTAGCAGTCATGGCTGCTCCGACTGGCTTTATAGGTACGACACATGGAAAAAACAATGGCGGGAAGTTTAAGCTTGTTTTGGCCTTGACGGGAAATAAAAGAAACAGAATATCGCACTAAGGAATTTTCGGAAGGGTTGTAGTCTATAAGCCACTTATTAAAGAAAGAACGAACATTTTACAATGGACAATAAAGAGAAATAACCAGCACACGTTCTCCTCCAAGTAAAATTATGTGCCTTCGTGATATATATTAGGTGATTGTAAAAGTTCGTGCTCGATTTTCATAGATGGCAGAAGCATGCACTTTTGACTGTGCTGATGTTTCTCTCTAAACATAACCTTATATAAACGTTTATTTAAATTAATTTAACCGCAAGATTCAAAATGGAAAATGAAAAGTAACATTTTCGTCATGCTATGTTACGTGAATTTAGAAAGGGAGTGAGTGTTGTAACTGCAACAAAAAATATTAAAGACGGTTATTTGGATCGTGTTCCTGCTTTTAAGATAGTTAAAAAGTGGTTTGTTGATTTCGAAATGGTGACTTCACTCTAAATGATAAACTTCTCTTTGGGTGATCTTCCGGCATTGGTAATGACTTTATTCGTGACTTAGTGAATAATAATTCACGGATTATCACTGAAGAGATTGCTAAGAGACTAAATATTGACAATTCGACTGCATTTCGTTATTTAAAGTAACTTGGATACACTTCGTAACTCGACATATGGGTTCTGCACGTTTTGATAGAGCGGAACAAACAACCGTGTTTCCGCAGCAATTTCTCTCCTCGCTCGTCAATAAAACGAGTCTTTCTTGGAACAAGTCATAACTGGAAATGTTGTGTATAACAACATAATAGGAAAAAGAAGCTGGAAGCATGGAAGTAGAATCTATGGCAAAGGCTGAATTGCATCCAATAAAAGTGTTGTTATGTGTCTGCGGAGAAGTATTACAAGCAACTCATTGTTGGAAATCCAAGTAAAACGTCCAAATTTGGTCAATCGAAAAGGCATCATCTATCACCAGGGTACATGTCGCTCAACAGACACTTGGGAGTTAAAATAGGATATCCTCCATCACCCGTCGTATTCCCCAGACCTAGCCCTTTCAGTTTCTGATCTATCTTGTTCTCTGCAAAATAATTTGAATGGCAAAAAATTAGATTCCTACGGAAGAAGACAAAAACTACCTTCCGACTTTCATTGAAGGGAAACCACGCAGTTTCTACAAGAAGGAATGATTGAAAGTACATTATTGATTATTAAATACTATGGGAATAAAACACTAAATTTTTAGTAAAATTTCCACTTTTATTGATTTTTATACTTGACGCGTGTCTCTCTAAAACATTAACCTTATCAGAAGTATAGGTATGGAATGAAACAAACATTTTCGATGATTTAATAAATAAATCTTTACATAGGTAGGTTGTAACTAAAGAATAACAACAAGTTAATAATTAATTGACAGATGCATATTCCCCGTTCTTACGTACGGAGCAGATACTCTCATAATCACGGAGAAAAACATCAGTAAAATATATGTAATGCTACGAAAGATGGAAAGGTCAATGTTAGGTGTTACATTTAGAGATCACATCCCAAATCACATTATCAGGAAGAAACGTGGGTACAAGACGTAGTCAAATTCATTCTACATCTTACATGGAACTGGGCTGGGCATGTTGCTAGGTTTAAGGATGGGCGATGAACAAAGATAATCATAGAGGGGCGACTAAGATCCAAAGCCTATCGGAGTAGAGGTAAACCACCAAGTCAGTGTACTGATGATTTGAAAAGAGTGGCTGGAAATTGGATGAATGATGACACATGGGAATTGATGACAACTAGACGAAAGGTAAAAAAACCACGACGAAACTAAATACAAAGACCCATGCAAACTAATCAAAAATAAAATTAAAGAAGCAAAAACAAGATGGTTGAGCGAACAATATGCCGAGAGAGAGGAACTGGAACGAAAACATGACTCTGAAAATATATATAAGAAGATAAAGCAAATGACAGACATTAGAAGTAAAACCAAAACAACACTTCTAACAGATGATAATGAAAAGACAATCTGGGAACCCCAAGCGAGACTAAAGACCTGGGAAGAATATATCCAGAGTGTCTTCTCGTATGAACGGAGAGAAGAATTGACAACTGTGGACACAGCTGATGGACCATGCATTGCTAAAAACTAAGTAAAGACAGCAATACGGCGCATGAAGAACGATAAATCCACGGGCCCGAATGAGATCTACATGGAAATATTAAAGTTAATAAAAGGATCCTATAACTGAATTATTTAACTAAATATCCATGACAGGGGAGATCCCACAAGACTGGCTAACTTTCACCTTCATCCCTATCCTCAAAAACAACAAAGCCAAAAAATGCAAAGATCATAGACTGATTAGCTTGATGAGTAATATGCTTAAAATTTTCTTAAAGAACATACATGAAAGAATATATAGGAAAATAGAGGAGCAAACAGTGACACACAATTTTGATTTAGATGCGGACTGGGCATGAGAAATCACTATTCAGTATACAAGTGCTAATAGAGAGAGCTAGAGACGTGAATAGGGAAGTGTATGCATGTTTTATAGACTTCGCTAGAGCATTCGATACAGTTAAACGCCAAAAACTTATAACAATACTAGAAAAAATCGGCGTTGGTATAGAAGAGAGACGAATCATAGCAAATCTATATTGGAATCAGAATGCATCAATTAGAACAGAGAATTTAACGTCATCACAGATAAGCATACAAAAAGGAGTGCATATTATCACCCTTGCTATTCAATATATATTCCGAGGAAATATTCAGAAAAGCCTTGGAAGAATTGGATGTAGACTTGCGTATAAATGGAGTGAATATTAATAACATCCGTTACGCTGGCGATTCCATCCTACTAGTGACAAGCCCTGAAGATCTGCAAATACTGATAGACCGTATAGTAATAATTAGCAAAAAATAAGGCCTAGAACTGAACACCAAAAAAACCAAAATGATTATTAGCAAGCAAAACACTAATGCCGACTTTTATATAAAAAAAAACTCTGGAAAGAGTAGAAAATTTCAACTATCTTGGATGTTGCCTAAATGAAAACTAGGACCGCTCAAGAGAAATAAAAAGCAGGACTGAAAGGGCAAGGAGTGCTTTCTTTCGCATGAAGAACATATTATGCAGTCTCTCACTGAATATTGATATTAGATTGCGATCCATCACGAGACAAACGAAAGAGTATTACAACGTCTAAATAAAAAAAGGAAGTCCTCAAGAACGTAAAAATAAGAAAAACCGCTTCCTTCGGTGTAATAACAAGTATAAGCTTTTGCAATTGATACTACAAAAAAAAATCGAAGAAAAAAGAGGACCTGCACGAGGGGGAATTTCATGGTTGAAGAATCTGCGCCAATGGAATGGACTGTCTTCAACTGGCTTATTCAGATCGGCAGTTAATGAAGTAATATGGCCCACGATAATCGCTAACATCCAGTGGGGATATGGCACCAGCAGAAGAAGAAAGCTGGAAATTGGGAACAGTAACAAGTGGCAAGACCTGAGGGAGGCTTTCGTCCAGCAGTGGCCAGTATAAGCTGATGATGATGATGATGATTATTACATCATCAAACAATAAGGAATTTCCGAGGTCCAGTTGGTCATCTAACAGTGTGATTGTATTTTTATTTTGGCATTTGCATTTTATTATGCATAATTATTAAGTTTTGTTGCTATTCTTTAGTTACAACTTACCTGTAAATATTTACTTATTAAACCATGGAAAAATATTTATTTCATTCCATACCCGTACTTTTGATAAAGCTAATGATTTAGCGAAACACGTGTCAAGTATAAAAATAAATAAAAGAAGAAATTTTACAAAAAAATAATTAGTGCTTTATTCTCATTGAATATGAATTTTCATCAAGTAACGGCCGACTCTGTTAATTAATAAATACTCTTTTTCATGAAAATGTGTTGTATTTAATTTGGTTTCTAATCGGGTACGAACTTTTACAATCACCTAATACAATTATAAATATGTAAAATCAAATAATGGAATAACTGAAATCGATATCATTTAAAAATTACCTTCTTCTACAGAACAACAGAAATTGAGAACTATATTTTTAGTGATTTTAGGATCATAAAATAAAGAAAGTCAATAATCTCAGATTTTTGTATTTTTTCGAGCTTGAGAAGACTTTAAGACATGTAATTTGATTACGATTTTCACAGGTTACACTAAAGTAGTTGTTATTCCATCTGGTTCTCGAAAAGTGGTAATAGAAGAGGAAGGCCCTTCTACAAATATGATTGCTGTTTCTGATAGTACCGAGAAGAAATATTATCTTAATAAAGACAAGTAAGGCTTCGATATTGTAAAAACACTTAAAGAAAAAATAAGATGTATTCTTATTCGATAGGTGTGAAACAGAATAATCAAAATTGCTATTATTTTACGTAATTTACTGCACAACATGGTCGCTAAATTTAATTAAAATTTGCAATAAGATTACTTTTAGCTACACAATAGTTATCACCACTACATCAAACCCTTTATTTTTGCCTCCGACGTGCGTTTCGCTAACCATGTTAACATTATCGGCAGTGATGCTAACATTGTTGGCGGAACGCGCGTTGAGCGTAAAAATTAAGTGTTTGGTGCAGTGATGATAAATGTTGCGTAGTGTCATTGTGTCAAAGATTCCAAAATTTCAACATAATTACTTTTAGCACTGAGTTTCAAGATGGTGTATATGCTTTTGGAAAAGTCGAAGGAGTTTATAGTCACGCCGAACCCAATATGGAAAAACTCGTGATAAATGGTCCACTTAAGGAGGACTTGGTCCTTTTTGTAAGTCGCACCCATAGGTACCAGTTTAATGCTATTTTGATACCAATATGACGTTTCGTTTTGTGTGATATACGATCACGTGAACATTAGGTATTAAAACCAGGGCGCATTTTTCATTGCAAGACGATTTATCAATTCGTTAATTATTCCAACCGCAAGCAGCTTTCACACGCAACGATAATTTATCGATCTACGATCTAAAAGTATTTCCTGCTATAGTATTAGTGTAATTTACTATAAATGGAAACCCACTTTATTGATATAGCCCAAAAAGTCGCTGTTAAAAGGAATTATTGCGGTTTTGTTTCTAAGAAATTGTCAGTGGTATGCCACTGTGGGGCATTCTCGGGTTTTTTATTATTAACCTAAATAACTATTTGTAATTCATTAACCATTATTGTAAATTATGCTTACCCCAGCGTTCTAATTAAACATATGTATATATATAAATATATATATATATATATATATATATATATATATATATATATATATATATTTTCGCAGGTTACACTAATACATATATATTATATATATATATATATATATATATATATATATATATATATATATATATATATATATATATATATATATATACGAGGCTGGTTTGAAAAGTCCGTGCAAAAAAAAAACTACTTATGTGTTTGGGGTAAACCTTTTTTATTTTTCGACATAGTCTCCTTTTAGGCTTATACACTTCGTCCAACGATGTTTCTAGTTTGTTGATCCCTTCCGAATAATAGGATTTGTCCAAGTCTGCAAAATATTCATTAGTGTCTGCAATCACCTCCTCGTTTGAATAAAATCTTTGTCCCGCCAGCCATTTCTTCAAATTGGGGAGCAAATAGTAGTCCGAGGGAGCCAAGTCTGGAGAATAGGGGGGGTGTGAAACGAGTTGGAATCCTATTTCCATTAATTTTGCGACCACAACTGCTGAGGTGTGTGCTGGTGCGTTGTCGTAATGGAAAAGGACTTTCTTGTGGGCCAATCGCGGGAGTTTTTCTTGCAGCTCGGTTTTCAAACGGTCCAATAACGATGAATAATATTCACCTGTAATAGTTTTGCCCTTTTCACCACCCGTTCAGTCGAGATGCCCACAGCACTAGCAATCTCACGCACCTTAACTCTTCTGTCATCCATCACCATATCATGGATTTGATCAATGATTTCTGGAGTCGTAACCTCCACAGGCCGTCCAGAACGTTCAGCGTCACTTGTGCCCATATGGCCAGTCCGAAAATTTTGAAACCACTTATAAACTGTTTCTAATCGAAGGTGCAGAGTCACCATAATGTTTATCAAGCTTCTTTTTTATTATATTAGTCTCCTGAGGCGTTTTGCCTTTTATAAAGTAATGTTTAATCACCACACGAAATTCTTTTTCGTCCATTTCTTGAAAATCACTCGACTTCCTTGATTCACACGAATGCCAAACACAAAGAAATAGACCAATATGGCTGAAACTTGGTGTGCGTTCATTTAAGAGATGCTACTAACTAAACATGACCTCGATACGCGCCGGTGGTGCCATCTCTCGGACTTTTGCACGGACTTTTCAAACCAGCCTCGTACTACCTAGTATTCTTTAATGAATTCTGTTAATACTCCGTCAGGTCCTGGTGTTTTATTGTCTTTCATAGTTTTTTAGTGTTGTTAATATTCCTTCATCTGTTATCTTTGATATTTCTTCTGAGTTCACATTGATTATCTTTCTATATCGGCGTTCTTTGAGATCATTTGGTGGGCAGTTTTTTTTATTTATACAAGTTCTGATAGTATGTTTTGAATCATGTGTGTTATTTTTTCTCGATTTGTCATATCTTATCCATTTCCATCCTTTAAGTTGTATATTGTAGCTTTTCCTAGGGTTTGTCGCAGTGCTTTCATGTTTTTATTCTGCTCCACAATTTTTTCTATCTTTGCTTCTAACTGTTGTCTTTTATCTTCGTTAATGGACTTTTTAAGGGTTCTGTTAGTTTCTGCAAACTGAATATACTCGATAACTGGCTTATAAAATATATTGCATATTTCAAATACTTGGAAGCTATAAAGAATGGAGCGGAGATTAACCCTATGAATAGGAACTACAGTCTGTCCGCAATAATTTATTTTTGGTAGATGCGATAGCGATTCATCAAAACATAGTTAGAGGAAAACTTTGTCTATGACGCATTTTAGTAAAAGTATAAGTCGATTCCGAACTTTCGTCCAAATCAGGTAAAACCCAAAATGAGTAGTCACTTGTGTGCGTGTCGGGTCGAAGCAGTTTTTTCTTTGTTCCCATCCAAAGAGGCCTAAAATGACACATCCTACAACCACTAAATATTTTAAAATGTCCGTGTCGTTTGTGACGAAGTGGGTAAATCGTTTTAACCAGACCAAAAATGTCGACGACTTTCCAAAAACGTGGCTCGGTAGGCAAGGTCGCTCCGAAAGTCGAAAAACGAATCGTATCTTTGTTTTTACAGGACGCTGCGTCAAGGAGCGGCAAAATTAAGAAAATCGGATGAGACCATTCAAACATCTTCGTGCTCATGATGTCAAATTCCGAAGCACGTTGAAGAAACCTTTGTTTGGCGAAAATCACGTCGCGAAACGGCTTGCTTGAGTTTCCATTGCAATCGTCGGACGCAAACCCTATTGAAAACGTTTGGTTCCTTGTAAAGAGAAAACTCAGAGTCAAGACTCTGAGGACTCAGTTGTGTCGCGAGATTCGAAAAATCTGCAGAGTATGCAGAAAATCTCGTCGACAGCATGCCTCGAAGATGCCAGGCGGTTTTTGATGCAGAAGTCAATTGGAGAAAAAACTGTCTGATTATAATTATCTAAAAGATCTTTACTATTAACAGAGAATATTTGTCAACATGCCGCCATTACTTTTACTCTTTAGTATAAGATGCATCAATAATTTTAGGTAATTCCTGGATTAGGTTAGATTTTATACCACGTAGAAGTATTTTCATGTAAGAATTATTCTTCATCACAATGTTTAAACGTGATCTATACAGTATTGTTTGTTTTATGAAAAGGTTGTTACATTATGTTAAACTATTTCAAGAATTGCAATTCTCTATTTGCTTATCTATCTATAGAGGTTGTGGCGTGAACGCTGCTTGAGATTCCTATAGTTAATGATTTACAACACGCGGTAAATCAAATAGGTAAGTTTTTTTTATTTATTCCAGAATTCCTTATTTCGCTTAATAATTTTAGGTAGTGTTCTTTGCACCAGAAAACGTGGGGTATACTTATAAATGGGCTGAACCATTTGTGGACTCTACTTACGAACCTCATTATCATTGGGAAACGGGTAGGTACCTATAAAGTGCGTTTTAATGGAACAACTAAAAATAATTTCGTGTGCAGGGTGTGACACTAATGAGTAAGTCAGATTTATGTATCATATTATGCGAGCGCAACCAGCCGGAAAAGTAAGGTGGGGCGCAGAATGTAATCTGCTGTGAAGAAACAAATTTCTGAGGACTATAGTGATATGTCACCAAGATTTTTTCATTGGCCAATTTGTTTTTGAACTATAAATATTCAAAAATTAAACTTTTATCTGAGCCATTGTAGCGAATTCACCAACTCCACGACATATGACTTTACTTGAAATTTATGGAGTTTGCGGACGGTTTTAGGTGAAACATCTTAATATTTACACTTTTAAAATAAAATACGGTATAACTGAATTTATTCAGATCAATCTGACACACACAATAAGGCTAAATTTAACTTCTAAAAGATATTACATTTGGATGATTAATTATTGCTAAATTTAAATTAAAAGGTAATAAGATTGGGTTAATTACAGGTAGCCTATCTTAACACGGCGTCTAATATGGGGATATTTCCAAATTCTATTTGGATGTTCGTCCTTAACTTTATATTATTTTTAATGGCTTTTTTGTGCTAAGAATTTCTAAAGAATCCGTATGTTTTCCTTTTGAAGCACTGTATAGCGTTATTAAAAAGGTAATTATTGTCTATGCAGTGTTCGGCAAAGCCTGTTCATTTTTGATTATTTAAAATAGAAGAAGAGAACCCTGAACAAGAACAGAATAAGGAAATAAAAGAGATAGAACTAAGCTATAAAGAAGTAAAGAAGACAATATATAACACTCAAAAATAATAAATCTGCAGAGCCGGGGGTGTGATAAATGAAATGATTAAGTACGGGTCTAACAAATTACATCGCATGCTGAGAAACATGTTCCACAGAGCGATAAATGGAGAAAAAATACCAGAGGAATGGTCAAAAGCTTATATAGTATCTATATTTAAAAAGGGAGACCGCAGAAGATGCATAAACTATAAAGGCCTAAGCATAATATCGAGTATGGGACATTTGTATGGAAAAATTATTAAAAATATCATGAAGGAAAATATAAAAGGAAAAATTGGAGAAGACCAAGCAGGCTTTACGGCCGGAAAAAAATGCATGTATAGACCACATATACACTATAAAACAAACAATGGAAAAAAACTGGCAAAGAATAGAGAAGTTCATCTAGCCTTCATAGACATAAGAAAGGCCTATGACTCAGTACCAAGACAAAGATTATGGAACGCAATGAAAGAAATAGGTATTGACAAAGAAATAATATACGCAGTTAAAGCTCTCTACGAAAACAACACAGTGAACATAAAAATAGGACATAAAATAGGGAAGAGACTCCAAACATCAAGAGGCCTATTACAAGGATGCTCTACATCCCCAACACTATTCAAAATATACCTCGAACAAACATTAAAAAAATGGAAGCAAAAATGTAGTGGAATGGGAGTCCCAATACGAGAAGATTACTTATATACTCTAAGTTTCACAGACGACCAAGTAATCATAGCGCAAGATGAGGAAGACCTCAGTTATATGGTAAGAAAACTGTAAGAAGAATACACTAAAGCAGGATTAGTAATAAACTTTGATAAAATGGAATATCTAACAACAAAGGAGGGAAACGTGGAGAATCTAAAAGTAGATAACGAAACAATAATCAAACGAACCGATAGATTTAAATATCTAGGAACCATCATTTTAAAAAACGCAACATTAGAAGAAGAGATTAAAGCTAGATTAGGACAAACGCGAACGTGCATAAGACAATTAAATTCGATCCTGTGGGACAAGCACATTACAAAGAGAAACAAAACACGCATATACAAAATCAATAATACAAAGCATAATGACATACGGGTCAGAAACATGGACGATCAATAAAAGAAAAAAATCTAAAAATTAACGGGGTAGAGATGGAGTATTGGAGAAGATGTTGTAGAGTGACACGTATGGAGAGAATAACAAATGAAGAAATAAGAAGCAGAATGAACATCAAAGAGAAAGCAATAAACGCCATTGAAGAAAAACGATTAAAATGGTATGGACACATAAGACGAAGCGAAGATAATAGGTGGATAAAGAAAATAACGGAGTGGAGCCCTATAGGGAGAAGAAAAAGAGGAAGACCCAGATGATCGTGGAGAGACAATGTGGACGAGGCTATGGAGGACAGGGGTCTAACAGATGGAGACTGGGAAGATAGAAACGGATGAAATCAAAGGCTGAGGGAAGGAAGACAGCGTCAGCTGTAGAAAATCCTTGTTATATATATTACATATAAAATAGAGTGTCTGTGTTCTTTTATTCTTTGTTGTAGGCTCCCTCCGGTTTGTTCCACATAGACAGCGTCACAGTCATCACAACTAAGTTCATATATATTCGATTTTCTATATTTGTTAGATCTTTCTTTGTTATTAACTAGATATGGGGCTCTATTGTTTTTATTAACACCTATACAGTTTATTTCTAACTTATTAAGGCTATTGTGGATTTTATTACTAATACCACCGACATAGTTGATAACAAACCATTTCCTGCTTTCGTGTTTTATGTCTGGTGCGTAAAATTGTTTAAATATATTTTTATGTTTTTGTTTTTTTCTGTTTTTTTCCAGTTTATCTATTATAGTTGGTTTATATCTGCTGTTTTTGGCTATTCTTTTGATTATATTCAGTTCTGTTTTAAATAATTGTCCGTATTTAGTGGAATGTTAGTTAATCTGTGTTTGAGACTGTGGAAGGTTGACATTTTGATCTACCAAGATCGATTTGATTTAGCATGTATAATGGTGTCCGTTGTAGTTGGTTTACGGAAAATATTAAACTATTTTGTTTTCTTCATTTGAAACTTTTAATTCTAAAAAATTAAGTAATTTGTCTACTTCAATTTCTGTTGTGAATTGGATGTTATGATTGATTTTATTTAAAGTTGATAAAAAATGTAACATTTGTCTATCCGTTCCTTTTTATTTAAAAATGCATTTGCAGAGAATATCGTCAACATATCTTGCCCAAAAGTGGACATGTCTGGTTACATTTCTATAGTTTTGATTTGAGGAAAGGTCGCGAGACCGAAACACAGAGTGATCTGAATGAATTTAGAGAAACAGCTATACTGTATTTTATTTCAAAAGTATAAATATATGATTTTACGTACACAGTACTATTCGCTAGCGTTTGAAAAATAAATTTTTAATTAAAGGTCAAGCTCTTTCAACATAATTTTTTAGGTGAATTCGGTGATTGTAGCGTTCTGTGTGGAGGTGGTACCCAAATTGCAGCTTTTGACTGTATGGAGGAAAAATCAGGAAAAGTCAGTTCAAATTTTTGTGCTGAAATCGAGAAACCGAAGGTTGTTGTTAAAAATTGTAATGAGGACCTCTGCAAGAAGAAGTAATATATTTACATAATTATTTATTACATATGTATACACACGCACACACATACACACACACATACACACACACACACACACACATACACACACACATACACTCACACAGTGTACCTAGGCAGGCAAAGAGTTTGCAACATATTGGAAAATTTTTATTATTAGGGTATTTAATTATCTTTGTTAGGTAATCAGTTCTGCATGTCCGATAACATTTATATGGCGGAAAATTTAAATAAACTGATATGGAATCATAAAAAGTTGGGGTAATTGACAGAATATTGAAAAAACCCAAGAGTGAAAAGTGTTTAGAATTTGATTCAAACCCTATTTACAGAGTTCTGAGTATCTCTATATAAAAACGAAAAATAGCCATTTTTTTATACTATGTCTTTGCCTAGCTAAAAATCTTTTTTCTTTATCTAACTAGTATACCAGGTATACAAGTATGAAATGCGGATTTCAGACAACAGATGGTGCACTAATGCAGTTTGTGCTATAAAGATTTGACACTGCGCCATTTTGTTGTGTCATCAACAAGTGTCAGACGCGCACGAGTGATAAATTGGAAAAGTTTATGCATAGTGTTGTGTTGTTGGGTTCAATATGTTGAAATTTATACCGAACAAAGGGCATTCGTGGACAGCATTAACTTTTTGTTTTCATTTAAAGAAAACTGATGTTGAATCATTCCGAATAATTGGAGAAGCTTATGGTGAACATGTTCCATAGCAAGATACGTGTGAACGATGGTTTTGGCGTTTCAAAAGTGGTGACTTCGATGTTGCAGACAAGGAACGTGGAAAAAAACCGCCAAAAAAATACGAAGATATGGAATTGCAAGCATTGTTGGACGAAGATGATTCGCAAACACAAAAACAACTCGCCGAGCAATTGGGCGTTAGTCATCGAGGTGTTTCCAGTCGGCTACGAGAGATGAGAAAGATTCAGAAGACCGGTAGATGGGTACCACATGAGTTGAACGACAGGCAAATGGAAGGGAAAAGCGCAAAAACACGTGGGACATTTTGCTCGCTCGGTACAAAAGGAAGTCGTTTTTGCATCGTATAGTTACAGGGATGAAAAATGGATTTATTTTAAAAATCCCAAGCTCAAAGATTCATGGGCCCAAGCGCACCATTCACATCGTTGGCAAGACCGAATCGCTTTGGCAGAAAGACGATGCTCTGTGTTTGGTGGGGACCAGAGGTGGCCTGGGGAAACGGTTAATACTAAACGATACCAACAATAATTGACCGATTTGAACCGTTCGCTGCTTGAAAAAAGGCCAGAATACCGAAAGAGGCAACACAAAGTCATTTTTCTTCATGACAATGCACCATTATATACGGCAAAACAAGTTCGCGACACGTTGGAAGCACTCAGCTGGGAAGTTCTACCCCATGCGGCTTACTCACCAGACTTGGCTGCTTCCGATTATCACTTGTTTGCATCGATGGGTCATGCACTTGCTGAGCAGTGCTTTGGTTCGTACGAAGATGTGAAAAAATGGCTCGATGAATGGTTCTCAGCAAAAGGGAAAGATTTTTACTGGAGTGTATTCACAAATTTCCCGAAAGATAGGAAAAATATATAACAAGCGATGGAGCATACTTTGAATAAAGCACTTTCTATCCTTCTTTGGATGGGTTTGAATAGCCCCAAATAGGAGGCAGGTACGCCTTTAAAAATAGGCTTACATCAGCCAGCGTGCAGCTGTGCAAATTATTTCTATTTTACTTATAAAGATAGTGTAGGATATTTTACATGAGAGTCTTAAGATGAACAAATTATTTAAAGAAGGAGGGAAAGAACGTCATACTTGTCTTGAAGAAAGTTCCAATGAACATTTGTACTGACATTCTAAAACACATGGAAAGGAACCCCAACTTCTTAGAGAGAGTAACGATCTGTGATGAATTACAGTAGCGTAGAATTATTAAATCGTAGCAAAAATCAATGCATTTGAAGCCTTCTAGTTCACCGCAATAAAGACAGTACTGATGAGCAAATCCAAATTTAAAGTAATCATGCTCCTTGAAATTACAGGGATCGTGCAAGTTATTTGGGTGCCTGAAGGTTACACCGTAAACTTAGATTACTGTAAAAGGACAGCTGTCGAACTGTTACTAAATACCCACTCTATTCAACTGATCTCGCTTTGTGTGACTTCGTTTTATCGGCAAAAGTGAAGTTAGCTCGATAAGGAACCATTTCTGAGACCTCAGAAGTAGTGAAATCAAAAGTGATGGTCATCATAAACTGTCACGTTGGGCGGTAGAGACATCGAGGGGAGAGATGACGAATATAAAATTTTGTATAACGAGACTGGTTATTTTCTAACCTATTTTTTTTAAATACTAATCTTTATTACTGATTACTTTGGCTTTTGTAGATGGAAAGTTGGTATATGGGGTCCTTGTAGAGCATGTAGAAATAAAAGTGGAGTTAGAGTTCGTCCTGTTGAGTGTGTTCAAGAAAATCCAAAAAAAGAGGAGCTGATGACATCCTTCAAGAAGAGAAGGAGTGTGAAGGTTCGAGTCAACCATCTACATAGAGTTTTTTGATACTTATTTTATCAGTACTCGAAAAAGTCAGATTTCTTCAGCCGTTTATATCGTCGATATGTAAATTTTGAGGTACATGAGGACAGTCGTGAGAATTTAAACGTCACAGGACAAATGAACGCGCTTAAGATTTTCATTTTTTTTAATATCAGGTTAGTCAATAAGTTTTAAAAGCGGAAATGAAACAAGATGATTTAATGTGTCGAAAAACATTTATTCTTCAGTATAATCTCCCTTAAGTTCAATATATTTTTTCCAGCGATTTTCCGGAAGCCCTTCAAAATACCCATCTACGAATACTATCATCTCATCATTTGTTGAAAAAACGCTTTCCACGTAGAAATCTTTTGAGATGTGGGAATAGATGGAAGTCAGTCAGAGCCAGATCTGGCGAATAGGGTGGATATTCCAACATTCTCTACTTTAGTCCGACCAGGTTTGACGTTGCTAAAGCACCTCTGTGAGCAGGTGTATTGTCATGATGAAAGATGATTTTTTCTTCTGCAAACCGGGCTTTTTCTCACGAATTTTCTCATTCAGCTGGTCCAAAAAGTTGCAATAATACTCTCCTGAGATGGTTTTACCGGTTTGAAGGTAATCAATTAATAAAATTTCTTTTGCATCCCAGAAAACTGATACTATAATTTTTTTGGCCGACCTTAACTACTTTGGCTGTTGTTTAGAAAGTTTCTCTCTAGCGAGTTTTTTCCGTTGTTAACAAATGCGGCACCCGTGACTAGCTTTCTCGTTCTCAAAACATTAGTTTAGATCTAATATACTGACCCATGTGAGTTACCTATAGTGTCAGCTAAATCATCCACGGCTAATCGACTGTTTTCCATTACCATATCTTGTACATCTACAATAGTTTCGTCAGTTGTTGCAGTTTTAGGACGTTGTGAACGTAGATCATCATTGACGCTTGTCCGACCACGTTTAAACTCTAAAGTCTATCTACAAACAGTTGGATATAAAGGAGCATACTCACTAACTTTGCATGGATTTCAGTTGCCGATAAACCGTCCAAAACAAAGAATTTTATCACTGCACCATATTCGATTTTGTCGATTTTTAAAAAATACTCAAACACGTCTAGTTTAACCAGCCAATAAATAATGAACGACTTGACAGATCGACTTGAAATTTAGGGTGTGTTCATATGACAGATGAAGCAAAATAGTGTTCAATATTGAGTTCAAGTGATGCTCTATAGGAGTCGTTTTCAAAACTTATTGAGTGACCAGTATTTATATTAAAAAGTTTGATTTTAACTCAAATGTTCGACGAAAAACGCATTGACAGACCATTCATGAAGTTCGCTTTAGACAGTGTTTAAGCTTGTTTGGCTGGAAGTTTAGGGATTAAGACTTGTGTGTGTGACACTGGCCTTCTATAGATTAGTCTAGATTAATCTGCGTAGTCTGCTATTCGAATATCTATAAAGAAGTTACTGAATGTTCCAATTACTTATTATTATGCGAAAGATATTCGCCATAACCTAGCCTTCATTGACTTGAGCGTTCGTAATTTACTTCGTCCCCAGTTATTAAATATCCTCAAAGCTGAAGAAGATATTTTTGCTGTCCAGAAAACCTGGAACTGCTTACTTGACTACGATATTGCCGGGATCTCATGCCTCTCGTAGAAATTTCTTTGATTTCCAAATAAACAGTAGCCAGTTGGAGCTAGGTGTGAACTATAGGGTGGATTGTTTAGATCTATGAAGTCACATACCACGATAGCCATTTCCTTTCTTGTTTAATCTCAAAATGGGGATAGTGTACCCATATTCTATTCCCCGTAGTAATCTTTTGGTAGAATTTATCTAAATTCCCTTGGATATATTACTGACAAAATGTCTTCTGATCAGGAATTAATTGTTCGGTGTAGCTACCGAAAAGTGACCTCATCGAGACCAGAAGATGAAAGGAGCCCAAGTCACTCATCGTTCTTCGATGTTCCAATGAATCAAGGTTGCTGGTGAGTTGCGTTTCTCCCAATCAGGCGAAGAGCTCTCTCTTGAATAGAATCCAACAAATGCAGTGTATGTTTGGGAGCAGAGCCCCAAAAATGGGAGCATTAATCCATAATTTGTCGAATTTGAGCTTTGTACAGAATTAACAGTTGTGGTGTGTAAAGCTATCTAGTTTGAACTAATATTCCCAGCTATTGAGAAGTTCTCGTTGCTATATTGCAACATGCTCATGTATATTTGCTCCAAAATTAAGCATATTAGTGACGATGGTAAAGGAATGGGGTGCCTCGTTAATACCCAAAAAAGGCTATTGACCAATCCCAGTGCCCTCAGTAATATCTGTTTTTTTTTTGTGCAAAGGTTTTAAAGGGAGGATTTAGCCAGAATGCTGGTCCCATATCCCTATTCAAAGAATGTGTATGCAAATTTCTTCAACATATACATAATCCAGAATAGTTTAAAATTAGCACTAATTACTATAATTGGAAAACTCGAAAGCAAATTGGAAAGCGATATTTATACAAAAGAACAAACACCTGTTGAGAGAGCGAACTTGTTGGCTGAACTCTTTGCTTCACATTCTACTGTCGATTTCCAAGGAAAAACACCACCTACTATTCCTATATTGCAGTCAAGGATGCCCGATGTTGTCTTCAGACAGCGCATCATAAAGCGTATTTTAATGAAGCTAGACACCAAGAAGGCTTCTGGCGCTGATGGAATATCGAAAGTCATGGAAAAGGTTATCAATGAGCATCTTCTAAAATATCTTGAACGATTCAATATTATTAGCGATCACCAATATGGTTTTCGTAAACATAAATCAACAGGAGTTCTTCTGACTTATGTAACACATGTTTGGAACAACGCAATTGAACACTTTGGAGAATCTCGAGCGGTTGCTCTTGACATATCCAAGGCATTCGACCGTGTTTGGCACGATGGACTGTTGGCTAAGTTGCGCTCTTATGGTATGTCTCAAAGGTTCTGTTTGCGGCTCTCATGTTTCCTCAGAGAGCGTTCTTTACGAGTGGCGGTCGACCGATTTCTTTCTAACACCCTCACTATCAACGCCGGTGTGCCCCAAGGCTCCATAATGTCTCCTACTCTCTTTCTCATTTACATTAACGATCTGCTGGAAAAGACCGGGAATCCAATCTATAGCTTTGCAGATGACAGTACGCTTGTCTCTTCATTCACCTTGAACGCTCGGACATCGGCTGCTCAGGCGAATATCCGCAGACAGCAGGAGGTCGTTCAACTTAAACAAAGACCTAGAAGAAATTCTATCTTGGGGTGAGAGTAACCAAGTGGAATTTAACGCTACAAAAACCCAGGCGGCAGTTTTTTTTTTTCTTCACTTTTTTCTAAAAAAGTTAACGATGCTGAACTCGACATAGTTATGTCAGGGCACTCCATTCCCCTAGCATCGTCGCTCAATTTGTTGGGCGTTAGTTTGGGAGCAAATATGTCCTGGCATGAATATGTTGCAGGCATAGCAAGGAGAGCTTCTCAAAAGTTGGGAATATTATGTCGAACCAGAAAGCTTTACACCCCACAACAATTCTTTACAAAGCTCAAATTCGACCAACGTTTGAGGCTCTGATTGGAGACCCGGAATTGACCGGCGGCATTGATTCGCTGGAACATCGAAGAACGGTTGGCGACTTGAGTCTATTCTACAAGTATTTTCATGTAAAGTGTTCGAAGGATGTAGCCCGCTTAATTCCTCCCAAAGCGGTGCATGTTAGAAATACACGTCGCGCTGGTGCTTCACATCCGTATGAGGTTCAGCTTGTTACTCCTCGTACAACGCTTTTCAAGCTGTCTTTTATATGGAGAACGTCATCCCTTTGGAATAATTTGCCCAGCGCTGTGTTTCCCACCGAGTACAATTTACAGTGATTCAAGAACAACGTGAATCGCATTTTCCGCACACATGCCGCTCCTGGAGTGCTTTAGGGACTTCCCTGCAGCACGTGTGCAAGACCCATAAAAAAAAACAACGCTTTTCAAGCAGTATTTTATATGGAGAACTTCATCCCTTTGGAATAATTTGCCCAGGACTGTATTTCCCACCGAGTACAATTTACAGCGATTCAAGAACAACGTGAATCGCTTTTTCCGCACACGTGTCGTTCCTGTAGCGCTTTAGGTCGCTCCCTGCAGCACGGGTGCTAGACCCATAAAAAAAAAATGAACTTAACTTCTCAAACGAACCTACATAAATTGAAAACTTAATTAGATATATTTATAAACGGTCACGATTATGTCAACTGAACTCATAAAAATGGTCAACATTTTTATTTTTTGGAATTTATTTAACTTACTTCTTGTAAAAGGTCCTAAACCTGGTTCGGTAGAGCTTTGCACGGCTGAAAGAAAATGCAATAGAAAGAGGATGACTTCCTATATACCTGGAAAATTTCAAGAGAGTATCTGGTCACAAATGAATAAAAAACGTATAAGAAAATTAGTCCAAGTAAGTTAATTAAAATCATTTTAATATTGTAATATTAGGCAGGGTAACTGATATATTGTATGGTATCCTTTTTGCCAACTCCATTTAACGGCTGGGTAATATCAGCCGTAAGGGATCTACAGCTTAAGGTGAGATCCTAAACACATTAACGATAAATTAAACTATCAGCCTGCTGTGTTACTGCTTTGTGCAAAATGTCCCCCTTTTCAACTAGCTTACATGCCTGTAATTTTCAGGAATCTACAAGTAAGACAACGTCTAAAGATACAGACAAACCTCAAAAAGAACATACATTGCAAATAGGTGATAAAGAGAAAGAAGGCGTTTCAGAAACGATCCATAATAAAAATATTTCGACGACGTCCTCACTGTTGAAAGTAACCAGTCCAGAAATTAAAGATGTTATTAATAATGCAACCAAATATGACATAAAAGGCAAATTAGGTAAAATGGTTCACGATTTTCGGCCAATGGAGGAACAAATTCTTATCAAATATACCATTGTGCCCAATCCTATGCTTAAGAATTTGTCCGATAAAGCGTACGCACAAATGGGTGACAAAATTGGAGATTTGATTGATACTGCTAACAAAACAGTGTATAAAGGTTAGTTCTTCAAATTTTCTGTCCAAAAGTTCCCGGACTGATTTTTTTCGCCAGTCTTTAAGCTGCGCCATCTCGTAAATGTCAGTAAAAGGCTTAAACTCACATCTGTAAACAACATATTTGCATTTAACTAGCCAGTTATGATCAGTCAGTGCTGAGTAGTAGACGTGTAAACTGTATGAAGTGTGATGAGCCGCAAGCAGTGATAAATTTTTTTGTGAAACTGGGCAAAACAGCTACGAAGACCTGTGAGTCTTTGAAAAAAAGCTTACGGTGGTCATTGTTTATAGGGTTCATAAGTGTTTGAGTGGTTTAAACGCTTTGAGGAAGGACAGGAGTCGCTCGAGGGTGATGCAAGCTCAGGTCGTTCCACCACAAATTGGGTCAATGCGAACGTTGTGAAAATTTGTCATCTTCTGCAAACCGACTATAATCTTTCATGCAGATCGATGCCAGAAAAGTTTAACATCTTTAAAACAAGTGTTCAAGATATTGTCTGGAATATTTCGAACAAGAGGAAAGTGCGAAGTTTGTTATCCACACTCTGACAACCGGACAAATACAGCAACGGGTGGACGTCAGCCGAAATCAGAAAATAATCATGGGCGATAAGACGCAATATGAGCCTACCACAAGGGTTAAGTACGTAATGGCTTGGTAATGGTTCACCGAGACCGGCAGACAAATTCAAAAACAAAGACAATGCTCGTCACTTTTCTTGATGCTTAAGGAATTATCAACAAAGAATTTGTTTCCGAGGGCACTACAGTGAACGTCAGGTATTACGTGGATATTATGTAGCGACTTTGCAAGAGGATTCAGCTGGTTGGACTGGAATGATGGAAAGCAAAGTATTTTTTCTTGTTTCACGACAACACGCCTGCTTACATGACTGAGATTGTGGCACAGTTTTTGACCCGAAAACTAGTGTCCGTACTCCACCACCTGATTTAGCTCCTAGTAATTTTTTATATCTCCGGAAATCAAGCTCTACATGAAGGGTCAACGTTATGACGATTTGGAGAACATTAGCCCCACTGTGACGCGCTAGTTAAACTTGACCTCAAAAGGAGATTTTTCTAACATTTTTACATGGTTGTATAAACGTTCTGAACGTTATATTGAGGTCGGAGATGACTATGTCATTTAATTTTTCTATTTTTTTAATGAAGCAGTCCGGGAACTTTTTGGTGAGATAGTGTAAATATTTATAGTCCGGTGGCGAAATAAGAAAGTAAAAATGTATTCGTTTATAAGAGAATGGTTCAATAAGTACCTGTGTTTGAAGACAGATGGCGTTGCTAAGGGAAGTTGATGTTACTATGTTGTGTTGTCATCTGATAGATGACACCAAAAAAAAATTGACACGAATTCATAGATTAGTTTGCATTTGGCAGCCATTTCAGTAAGTAATGTAACGTATTCGTCGCTAAGATAGAAAAAGTACAGTATTCTACAGGGATTCGCTTTTCGCGTTGGGAAAACGTGTGAGGAGATAAAAGTGAAATTGGATGCTGTTTAAGGGGACTCTTCGCCATCAGCGACAACAGTCAGATATTAATTCAACGAATTTAAACGTGGTCGAACATCGGTTTTTGATGAGGATCGCCCGGGACACCCATCAGATGCGCTTACCGAGGAAATTATTGAAAAAGTCCACGACATGATTCTCGCTGATCGTCGAACAAAAGTGCGTGAATTAGCAGAGGTGTCGACGGGAACAGTAATTAATATTGTACCTGATAAGTTGGCTATGAAAAAGTTATCGGCATGATGGGGGCCGCGACTGTTCACCGTGGACAACAAGCGGGTGCGGCTTTCAACTTCGAAGCTCTGTTTGGAGCAATTTAAGCGAAATCCGAAGGACCTTTTGTGTTGAGTTGTCACCGTCGATGAGACCTGGATTCATCATTATATATCTGAAACCAAGCAACAATCAAAACAATGGGTTGCTTCCGGTGAATCTGCTTCAAAGAAGGCGAAGGCGGTCCCATCGACCGGAAAAGTTATGGAGGCGATTTTTTGGGATGCAAAGGGCATCATACTCATTGCCTTCT
Source organism: Pachyrhynchus sulphureomaculatus (assembly GCA_019049505.1). NCBI lineage: Eukaryota > Metazoa > Arthropoda > Insecta > Coleoptera > Curculionidae > Pachyrhynchus > Pachyrhynchus sulphureomaculatus. Next base: position 94,660,172 of record CM032452.1, on the reverse strand, counting down.
TAGAAAAAGGAAGAACGATAAGTAGACTATACTATAGTGAGTTATTAGACCGCTTCGACAAGGAATTGAAGAAAACACGGCTCCCTTAAGCAAAGAAGAAAGTGCTGTTTGAATACGATAATGTTCCAGCACATTCATCCCGAGTTGTTGCCGCCAAACTGCATGAATTGCGATATGAATTACTGCCGCATCTCCCGTATTTGGCCGACCTGGTTCCCTGCCATGAAAAAAGGGCTCATAGGAGAAAAATTCAGCTCAAATAAGGAGATCATCACCCAGACAGAAGCATATTTTAGGAAGTTGAACAACTCCTATTTTTTTGGGGTGAAAACAAGGCAAGGACGTTGGGAAAGGTGTATATACCTAAAAGGGGACTACGTTGAAAAATAAAAAAAATATGTTTTTGAAAAAAATGGCGTCTTCAATCCCAACACGGGTAGTTATTGAACCACCCTCGTAGTCCAGCTTGTAACCACCAAGGATAATCCCATATAAATGTAATGTTCTGAATTAGTCGCTCTAGTCGTGTTGTCTTAACAAGTCTCTTCCGTAGGACCCTGCTCTTCCGGCGTTATTTCCTTTATAAATAAATCTTTTCTTGGTGAAAAAATTGTCATCTGTAATAAATTTCCTAATTTTAAATTTTTGTCACAGGAAAAATAGCAGCCAAATTGAAACACAGATTGGAACATCCAATTAATGGAACTTTTAATATCACCTGTCAGAAGAAAAAGCATTCAAAAAGATTTTTGTATAACCTTCCTGACATATAGTTTACAAAAATTTCCTTTTTACGGTTTAAGATCTCTCTTGTCTCTTCTATTATATATTTTAACATAAAGTTATTTCTTTTTTATTTATAGAAATAAAATATAATAAAAAATTTGTGCCATATTTTTAAATGTGTGTGTGTGTTTCTTATACTGGTGTTTCCCGAATAAAATGACACGAATAATTTTCCTGGCGAATAAGATTTTCCCACTATCTGGAATCAAAAAAGGGAAAACAAGACCTATAACTTAAATATATAATTAAGCCTTTCGACTTTGCCAGTATTGTGTATTTAAATGGAGCATCAGGGTTGTACTTCGTATATTTTAAAAAGTAAAATTCCATCTGATTTAGTAGGTCTAATAATGTTATGAAACTTTAATACACTAGCTCATTGGGTCCCAACCGGTGGGTCGCGACCCACAAGGGGGTTGCCTTGGCTTTCTTGGGGGGTCGCCTGTTATCAATTTAAACAATCAAAATTAAATTTTTGAAGGTAGGTGTTAAAATGTTAATTTATTTTTGCTTGGTAACACAAGAGATATGCGACGTAATCAGTGAACGGCTGGCGCATGTACCTCTCCTTATGCCTGGCGAAATCCAACGGGGGGGTAAGCTAGCCGGGTAGTTCACAGCCATTGTGACACTCCGTTGCCTCTCGAAGAAACGTGTAAAAGAGAGAAGTTTCGAGGCGGAGAGCTTGACGTTCCGCCGAGCTGGGAAAGTACTTCCAACTGATATATAAGCAACGAGCAGAGCCATAGGGACAATCTTCAGTTATTCAGTCGCTAGTTTAAACTTTCGAATGCAAATATAAGTTGTCGCGCTCAGTAAACTTGTTACTTAGTGTTAAATCGTTACAGTGTTCTTTTTGACGTTTGTATATGAATATTCGTTGTGTCCTGTTTGTCACGAAAAGCGATATAATACAATTTTGGTAAGCAAAAAACATTAAATAATGTTAATTCAAAATTTTTAAACATTTTCTAAAATTATTTTGTGTGTTTTTTATTTTCCAGATATCAACGTTATGGAGAAAAAAAGAACATATTTGGAGAACCATTTAAAATTTGGATTTTCAACTGTTATTAATAAAGGCATAGATAAACCACAGTGTGTAATATCACTGTTAAATCCAAAAATAAATTTTTTCAAACCCCTTATTTTTTGTTTTATTTATCCAATATGGCAGATGGTAAAGGGGATTCGCAAACATTTTAAAAAAAATCTAAAAAGGGTCGCGATTAAAAAAGGTTGGGAACCGATGCACTAGCTCCTACTACATCATTATAATTATTTGAAAGAGTATCTTTGAATCGTGGGTGTGGGTTGGTTATAGACTTTAGAAGAAGATCGTCAAGAAACTGAGGAAGGAAATGTTTTGGCCAATCGCTATGGCGTTGTTGTTGCATGTTTTTTCCAGTTAAATTTTTTCTAAAGGAGAAGCATCCGTATATTGTATGAAAGTAAACAGTATGGCAGGCAACGGACTAAGTTTTGAGAGCATTTTCTTACCTATTCAGAGACTGACGAGGCTTACGTGCTCTTTAGGAGATTCTAGAAATTTCACGCCGACTTGTCCAAGAGAGGGAAAGCTTTAGTCGAGAGTAATCCTGGTTGGTCCGAGGAGAAAGGTAACTGTGAACTTATTGCTTTTACAACCCAAGTAGGCTGTTATTTTTTCTAGGGCAACCATTTCTTCTAGAGTAACAACTTGTTCAATTGACAGTAAGTCTAATCTCGGAGATCTCTGTAGATTCGAATGACAATTGGTTAATATTGGATGGTATTTGTAGTAAGTTATAAACTCTCATAATTTTCCGTGACTTGGAAGCTACCCCATGCTGACTGAATTAATCTGAAATATTGCTGCCGTTCATTGGTGCCAGGTTAGTTGTAGGCGGGGTAGGCAATTGTGCTAGTTTGTGCCCTGCAGCTCTTGACTTATTGCCTTCCTCTCTCTTGTTGACATACGCATCGTCCCTTTCAGAAGATTCGTTAGCTTTCGTTCAAGCTCTTTATGTGGTAATTTATCGCCACGATGAAGATTTCCGAAGAATTTATGTCTGTTCTGAATTAAAACGACACATACATATAGGATGTGTATGGAGGTTTTTTCCTCTTCATCACATTTTTTGCTTGTTGCGAGACCATTGTGGCTACTCATGTTCAGTAAACCTTTCCTCAGGTGACAGGGGCCGGTGATCGATCTGGGCCCTTGTTAAACAAAGGAAATTACTTGTTAGTTTCTTTGAGTGGTCGCCAATTACCACGCATATCTTTGGCGGGACATTGCGGGCCAACGATCTGGATATTACTGATATGACCATTTGTTGATTGTCGTTTTTACCACCTATTTTAGTATACCAAACTCTAAGTCTCAATCCCTGTATGTAGCTCCAAATCCTGCTAACTTGTTTACGTTCTTATTGCCTTTTGTACCCGACTATCCTGAAACCCTTAGTAGTTCAACCCTGTTGTTCCTGGATTCCGTTTTCCGAGATTTATTTCTAAAAAATATAGTATTTTAATGTGGGAGTCAATATATATATGTATATGTATATATATATATATATATATATATATATATATATATATATATATATATATATATATATATATATATATTAAAATTATTTGCATGAAAAAAAAATAAATATAGAAAACTTTATGAAGGCTTAATCGTTTTTCTTTTGAAAATATATCGTCAATAAATACTATGTATTCCATGAAGTATCTTCCTAAATGCTGTAAAAAGTCCTGAAATATTAAACATATTTCTTGTATATTACACTTTCTAAAGAGATTATTGACAAAGGTTTTTAGTGTTCCATACGGAACATTCATAAGATCATTTCGGTGTCTGTCTGTCTGTCCATCTGTCACACTCGATTTTCTTCGAAACTATTTGATTTAGAGAGTTTAAATTTGACAGTAATATAGGAATTGATGGCCATATCAGAGCCGTGTAATTTTAAAAGTTAAATTTTGTCTTAAAGTGTTAGTTTTGGGAGGTGAATTCAGAAGTGAAAAAAAAATTATCAGGTCATCGAGAGGGGTGTCAAATGAAAGCTTGTTGAAACACGAGTTCAAAAATATATATAATTTAATACTTGCGTACACTTTTCTTTGTATTAATTTTAAAAAATTGTGCCAAAAATCACTGTCCCCCCTTATCTCGAAAAGTACTGATCAAAAAATTTGAAAAAATATCGCGAGTGTATTACATTTAATAATTTATCTGGCAAATAAAAAACAAAAATTTCAGGGTTATGAGTTTTCAACAAAAATCGAAAACAATATAAGATTTGTCATAAATTGAGTCTTAGATGGAGAACCAACCCTTACTGAAGCTTCTTAGAGCATGTACATCATAGTTTGTACTTCTTGAATATTGTCTGTTATTTAGACGGTGTCGTCGGCAAAACAAAGATAATTTAACTTTTCACCACCAATGTTAAGCCCCATTTATTCCCAGTTTATTGATTGTAGCCTACCTTCTAGAAGTGTTACGGAAAGTTTGGGAGAGAGCGTATAACCCTGGCGCACTTCTCTTTCGATCCTGCTAAAAAATTTCTAACATCTTGTATTCATCTATAATATATAAAATGCAACGTCTCTCTGTCTGCCTGTCTGTCTATCTGTCTGTCCGTTCGTTAGTGCGCTTATTAATGGAGAACCACTTATCCGATTTAAGAACTATTTTTTTTAAAAACATACATATGTCCTCTGGCCAGGTTATAGGCTATATTTTATTACGATAGGTAGCATAAGGAATGAGCAGTGACGATAATAGTGATTGAAGTCGGAAAAAAGTTTGCCGCTAGCGCGTTCCCTTGCAATACACAGCCTAAACCATTAAATATGGAACAATATTATGTAGCAGAGAATATCTATAATCTATAATATATATATATATATATATATATATATATATATATATATATATATATATAAAATGCAATGTCTCTCTGTCTGTCTGTCTGTCCATTATTGTCCATATTTTTTGGCCAGGTTATATAATAATAATAAGAATCTATATCTATAATATATATAAAATGCAACGTCTCTCTGTCTGTCTGTCTGTCTATCTGTCTGTCCGTTAGTGCGCTTATCACTGGAGAACCACTTATCCGATTTACGTACTTTTTTTTTTAAACACACATATGTTCTGTGGCTAGGTTATAGGATATATTTTATTACGTTAGGTGACATAAGGAATAAGCAGTGACGATAATAGTGAATCAAGTCGGAGAAAAGTTTTTGCCGCTAGCGCGTTCTCTTGCAATACACTGCCTAAAGCATTAAATACGGAACAATATCATGTAGCAAAGAATATAATATATATAAATGCAACGTCTCTCTGTCTGTCTGTTCGTTAGTGCGCTTATTACTCGAGAACCACTTATCCGATTTACATGTTTTTATAAATTTATACATAGGTTCTATATAATTCGATATAAGCATAGATAATGGGAGATAAGGTAAGATAATGGGACATAAGTATAAATAATGGGAGGTAAGGAGAAATAATGAGAGATAAGGAGAAATATTCAAGATTGGTCGAGATAAGTCAAGATAAGCCTAGGTAATGGGAGATAAGGTGAGATAATGGGAGATAAGGGGAAATAATGGGAGATAAGGAGAAATAATGGGAGATGAGCAGAGATAAGTCTAGATAATGGAAATTATGTAGAGATAATGGGAGATAAGGAGAAATAATGGCAGGTTAGGGGAAATAATGGCAGATATTTTATTACGTTAGGTAACATAAGGAATAAGCAGAGACGATAGTAGTGAATCAAGTCCACGCGAGCGGAGCTGCGGGCACTGCTACTTTGTAAATAAAATCGAAAAATGCCATTTTGCTTTCCTTAAAATTTAAAGATAACTCAAAAAAGGGAAGCTGTAATAAAACTCTCAATTTTTTTTACGGACTCTCTTATTAAAGTAGAAACCGTTCGAATATTAAATTTAATGAAGCCACATTTCACCGCAATTGCTCCAATTACGGATCTGACTTCGCTCGTATCAATTATTAAATAGGGACGCGGTTTCGCAACCAAGGCGGGATCTGGCATTACGACTAAAATTATCGTAAAATAAATTAAAATATTATACTGAAAATACATGCGGGGGTTTTGAGGAAAGTTAAGGGTAAAGAATTAGGGCGAAATATGCGTCTTATCGCTCTTTCTCAGGCCAGTCGATCCGTCAAGGGTGCTCTGTGGATTAATTATTACGTATTTTTGTGATTTATGGGTTCTGAACTTTCTGAAACAAAGTTTTCTGTTAAATTGTAAATTTTGAATAATTTACGTGATACAACAAATGTTGTGGTACTGATACACAGGGTAACTTATAAAATGCGCAATGTATGGAAATAATTATTAAGATTAAACAGTACCTCTCAGAAGCATTGCAAAAATGAATTTTCAACTTTGCTCGGAGCAACATTTACCAAGAGAGCTTTCTTAGACAAGGGAAGGCGGAAAATACGAATATTTAATTAAAAATATCATACAGAAAGGTATAAAAAAGTTATGGTTTTAAAAGTAACACAGCGCAATAAGTGGTGCCCCTTACAATTGTTCATCTCAGAAAACCCTATTTGTTGAGTTAAATGGTCCTATTTTCATCCCAGAAATCCACAGTAACTCTATGTATACGGAATACTGGACACCCTGTATGTACATATATATATATATATATATATATATATATATATATATATATATATATATATATTTATATATAATATATATATATATATATATATATATATATATATATATATATATATATATATATATATATATATATACATATATATATATATATATATATATATATATATATATATATATATATATATATATATATATATTTATATATATATATATATATATATATATATATATATATATATATATATATTATTTATGGCCTTTGCTTCTATTTTCTAGGTATTGGCTCGTTTGCCCGACGTATATTCCTTCGCAGTTCTTATATTTGATTTCGTAGACTATGTTACTTTTTTTTATTATTTGGGGTTTATGATTTGTGACATAACCGAATATTGTAGATTTAAGCAAGTTTTTTAAGTGGTTGGGATAGTCCATTTATAAACGGTAAAGCAATATATGTATTATGGTTGTTATTAGCTGGTTTTTTACTTATGCTTTTACTTAAAAGTTATGTATTCGTTGTTTAAATTATAACTGTATATATATATATATATATATATATATATATATATATATATATATATATATATATATATATATATATATACCAGGTGTACAAGTATGAAATGCGTATTTCAGATAACAGATGGTGCACCAATGCAGTTTGTGCTATAATGATTTGACACTGCGCCATTTTGTTGTGTCATCAACAAGTGTCAGACGCGCACAAGTGATAAATTGGAAAAGTGTATGCATAGTGTTGTGTTGTTGTGTTCAATACGTCGAAATTTATACCGAACGAAGAACATTCGCGGACAGCATTAATTTTTTGTTTTCATTTGAAAAACACTGTTGTTGAATCATACCGATTACTTCGAGAAGCTTATGGTGAACATGCTCCATCGCAAGATACGTGTGAACGATGGTTTCGGCGTTTCAAAAGAGGTAACTTCAATGTTGCAGACAAGGAACGTGGAAAACCACCAAAAAAATACGAAGATGTGGAATTGCAAGCATCGTTGGACGAAGATGATTCGCAAACACAACAACAACTCGCCGAGCAATTGGGCGTTAGTCAAGAAGCTGTTTCCAATCGGCTACGAGAGATGGGAAAGATTCAGAAGGCCGGTAGATGGGTACCATATGAGTTGAACGACAGGCAAATGAAAAGCGCAAAAACACACATTTTGCTAGCTCTGTACAAAAGGAAGTCGTTTTTGCATCGTGTAGTTACAGGGGATGAAAAGTGGATTTATTTTGAGAATCTCAAGCGCAAAAAATCATGGGTAGACCCAGGGGCACCATCCACGTCGACCGCAAGACCGCATCGCTTTGGCAGAAAGACGATGCTCTGTGTTTGGTGGGACCAGAGGGGCGTGATCTATTATGAGCTGTTAAAACCTGGGGAAACGGTTAATATTAAACGTTACCAAGAACAATTGACCGATTTGAACCGTTCGCTGCTTGAAAAAAGGCCAGAATACCGAAAGAGGCAACACAAAGTCATTTTTCTTCATGACAGTACTCCATCACATACGGCAAAACCAGTTCGCGACACGTCGGAAGCACTCAGCTGGGAAGTTATACCCCATGCGGCTTACTCACCAGACTTGGCTCCTTCCGATTACCACTCGTTTGCATCGATAGGTCACTCACTTGCTGAGCAGCGCTTTGGTTCATACGAAGATGTGAAAAAATGGCTCGATGAATGGTTCGCAGCAAAAGGGGAATATTTTTATTGGCGTTGTATTCACAAATTGCCCGAAAGATGGGAAAAATGTATAACAAGCGATAGAGCATACTTTGAATAAAGCACTTTTCATCATTATTCCGAATTTAACATGTTTTTTTTCTAAAAAAAAAATCCGCATTTCATACTTGTATACCTGGTATGTATATATAAATCTAATAATAGACATTTTAACGGAAAAAATGGAACAAATAGTCCAGTCTAAATACGACCAAAACAGGCCTAAAGCAGGAATCGTCGGATACTGTTACTTTTTTTAAAAAGTACTCGTCTCGACGAGTACATTAAGGAAAAAATATTGCGACCGCTGACAAATTGGGGCAACACCCTCAAACATGGCTCGTTTTTTAGCGTATTTTTGCAATTATATCATAAATTTATGGAAGATAAACTAAAAATTCTGACAGATTTTGATTTTGGATAAACAAACAAGAAATTTAAGTGGCTATGAATGTCATTTGAATCTTCTGGTCGGGAGAAATCGGCCGTCTTTTTATCATTTTTTATGATTAAATAGGTGTACTTGCAAACTGTAAACTAATTATTTTTAGTTAACTCTTGAAATATGTTCCGTGGGCATTACTTTAATTGATCCAAACATAATTTTAACCATTTTTTACATATTAGATATATTCTTCACTTCTCATAATATTGATAAATTTTACCGATTCACCTTTTTTTTCTTCTGACAAATTTTTTAAACAACTTTTTCAGTATATTACTATCTTACCTAAAATCTCAGAAAATGTTCTTTAGTCCCTAAACTTTCATTTTAGATACTTAAGGTAGTTTACTCTTAAATCCACTTTTCTTAAGAATTTGGTGAAATTGAAATATGTTAAAAAAAAAATTGACCGATTATGAAGGGAGGTATTCATAATTAAAGTGCACGTAATTAACATGCAACAGGCCAATAAAGTATAAAAAAGTTATAGTTTCATGTATATCTTAAGAACCGCCGTATATTATCATACTTTACGCGACAACATTCGAACAGCATTAAAAGTGGTTAACTTTTAAGTAGAAATTCATTTGTAGGTTAAATAATTTATTGAATAAACACAATATATTCATCAGCTTTATCTTTAATCATCAAAAAAATATATTAATTAAAAATGTGAATTTGTATCTTGATATTTATTATTTTTTCTTTAGTATTTAGCAGATTTATATTTAAACAAAAATAAGCAGGTTCAATAATTTTTCGATAATATTTTAAATTAATATTATGTTTATTAATCAACATTGTTACATATCAATATATATATATATATATATATATATATATATATATATATATATATATATATATATATATATATATATATATACATACATATATATATATATATATATATATATATATATATATATATATATATATATATATATATATATATATATATATATATATATATATATATATATATATATATATATATATATAAATATATATATATATATATATATATATATATATATATATATATATATATATATATATATATATATATATATATATATATATATATATATATATATATATATATATATATATATATATATATATATATATATATATATATATATATATATATATTGAGCTAGATAATTACAATACATGTAACATTATCATTATACAGTGCTGACTACGCAAACCTCCAGGAACATCTGGGTCGCCCTCGCTTCTTTTTCCCTGAAGGTTGCCAGCGAAATATTCTCTGTGGCCATCTATTTTTCGGCATTCTCATTAAATGTCCAAAACAGCACTCATACTTACTAATTGACCGCCTTGTTGTATATCGCTTGTCTTCATCCCTTTGACTGTCCTCCAGACTTCTGTAGACCGAGATCCTCCTATCATGCCTTCAATCTGATTACATTTCTGTTCCTAATACAGGTTCTTTATTTCTTTGATTCTTCTTCTTAGCTCTTTATTTTTTCTTTGTATTTCTTTCTTCTTTCACGAGTTTTTTTAGTTATCTACCTGTTACATAGTTTCTTCTTTTCTGTTATTAGTCCTTCTATCTCTTCTGTCATCCAAAAAAGTTTCTTTTTCTTCTTATTTATTGTTTCAAGTGCCTGATAGGCAGCTTTCTTGTTGTTCGTATATCATCCACTTGATAACAATATTAAATATATATTAAAAAAGCGGTTTTATAAATTTTCTCGGTAAAACTAAATAAATTTCTCCCCTCCAACTTTTATTAAGTATGTCATATACCTATTTATAATAGTTTTCGATTTATTTTGAATTTTTCAATTTTTACCCTTGTTTTTAATACACTTACGCTATTGTAAAACAAATAGTTAACGCTATTGTGAAAACATAAACAAATAGTTAGTAATAATTTTAATATAATTTAACTTATCTAACGATTAATTATTATGACGTAATAAATGTTCAAAAATATGCCCGTCTACTTGAATACACATGTTTAGTCGTTTACGATATTTTATTTCACTTTCCTTAGCATAAAGGGCGTTATTGTCCTGCGTATCCTATTTTCCATATATACTGGTATTGTAGGGGGATTCACATAAACACGACCTTTAATGTAGCCCCACAAAAAGAAGTCTAAAGATGTTAAGTCATGTGATCGAGGGGGCCACTGAATGAATCCATCCCTACCGATTCTTTTTGTGGATAACGGTCGCTTAAAAATTTCCAAGCTTTCTGGTGGTAATGAGCAGGAGTTCCGCATTGTTGAATCTACATTTGTTCCCTTTGGAAATTATCAACTTCTTCAAGAAGCTGGGGTAATTTGTTTTGCAAAAAATGTATATATCTAGGCACTTTAAGCGGTTCACGCAAAAAATGTGGACCAATAGTTCCAAAATTTAATATTCCACATCATACTTTAAGCGACCAATGGTTTTGGTTTTGAGCCTCCCGGACCCAAAATGGATTAACTGTTGAATAATAATGCATGTTATGGCTGTTTAGTACTCCGTTACTGCGAAAAGTAGCTTCATTAGAAAACATTATTTTAATAAAAAATTTGGATCGGCCTCTATTGCTCCATTCATGGTGGTACAAAAAATTTACTCGTCTTTCAAAATCACGGTCTTGAAGTTCTTGGTGTAGTTCCATATGAAAGGGATGATACTTGTATTTTCTCGTGGTGCAATTAGCCGTAAATTGGGATGTGTCAGATAAGTCAGCTAGTTGACGACTGCTGACCTGGGGATTATCTTCAACATGAAGTAAAATCTCCATTTCATTTTCCTCATTGGTAGCATTCTGGTTTATTATTTTCCATTTTTAACTTTACTCTATCGTTGAGTCACCCAGCATCTGTAAATCGTTTGTATTAGCTTTAATAAGTGTGGCGGAGTTCCCATTTCTTTTAGAATCAACCATAGTTTTGGTCATCTCACCTTGTCAAACGCTTTCTCATCGATAAAGCAAAGATAAATTGTGATGTTATATTCTCTTCCTTTCTCTATCGCATTCAAAATTTGTTCCTGTGTTCCCTTTCCTGATATCAATCCTCGTTGTTCTGATATTTGTGGCAATGGATAAGACTTGGTGAAGTGGAAGGTGATCCATAATAGAATATTCAGAAAACTAGATGCAGACATCGGTAATACTCAATTTGGATTCCGTAAAGGCTTCTGAACAAGGGAAGCATTGTTTGCACCCAATGTCCTATCGCAAAGGTGCCTAGACATGAATCAGGACCTACACGCGTGCTTTATAGACTATAATAAGGCCTTTGATAAAGTTAGACATGACCAATTCATAGAAAAGTTAATAAAGAAAAGAATAGACATCAAAGACATAAGAATAATTTCTAATCTCTACTATAGCCAAAAAGTAGCAATACGAGTGGAAGACATAACATCTAAAGAAATAGAAATCCAAAGAAGTGTTCGCCAAGGGTGTATACTCTCGCCAATTCTCTTTAATATGTACTCGGAGGACATAATAAGTAAAGCACTGGATGATCAAGACACAGGCATTAAAATAAACGGCACGGCAATAAATAATCTGAGGTACGCTGATGATATAGTTCTCTTAGCTGAAACACATGAAGACCTATAGACGTTAATTAATAAAATTGTCACAGGGAGTGAAGAGTATGGACTATCACTGAACATAAGCAAAACAAAATATATGCTAATAACAAAAACAACTTAGGAAGATCGTAGGATATATGTAAATAATCAACCTATCGAAAGAATAAAAGAATACAAATATCTAGGCACAACCATCAAAATGAAAACAACAATAGCTCCAAAGAAATAAAAATCAGAATTGAACAGGCCAGAAGTACATTTATAAGAATGAAGAGGCTTTTCTGTTGCCGAGATCTAAACCTTGAATTAAAAATACGAATGATGAGATGTTATGTGATGTCTGTACTATGTTATGGGATGAAAGCCTGGACGATGAAGGCGATTGATGTGAGGAGATTGGAGGCATTTGAGCATATACCGGAGAATGCTAAAGATTTCATGGGTGGAGAAAGTGATCAACGTGGAAGTGATGAGACGTATGCAAAAAGAAAGGGAAGTACTTCTAACGATTAAGAGAGGAAAACTGTTATATATGGATCACATCTTGAGAGGGGAGAAGTATCGGTTGCTCCAGACTATCATGCAGGGAAAGATCGTAGGAAGAAGATCCATAGGAAGGAGACGGAACTCGTGGCTGAAGAACCTTCGAGAGTGGTTCGGCCGTAGCAGCCGCGAGTTATTTAGATCTGCCGTCTCCAAGATAAAAATCGCTATGATGATTGCCAAACTTCGCAGCGGAGACGGCACTTAAAGAAGAAGAAGATAAGACTTGAGACGCTCATTCAGTATGATTAGAAAAATTTTGCTAGCGTGAGATATCAAGGAGACAGTTCTATAGTTGGTACATTTTGTGGGGGAGCTCTTTTTGTATATTGGTATAAATATTGACTCCTTCAAGTCCCCAGTATGGTTATACGATAACTTCAATAATTTACAGGAATTTCTATAAAAAAATGCGTAGTAATATATCAAAATATATTTGTCGTGTACAAAAGTTCAAATATATATGTTATGTCAACTTTAAAATTACATGCTACGCGGTAAAACAAATTTCGGCGTCCCGAATTTTGTAATTAAAATAGTTAATGGCGCTCATAGATTAGCATTTATATTTTTTCATTTATTTCTGTTTAACGAAACTTTTGCATTACACTGTGATTAAGTATCAAAATATTATTAATTTTAATGGAAAAAAAAAAAGAATTTATGCCCTGGCGTAGTATAAATTTAAGCTTTTTACTAATTGATGTTTAAAAAAATAGATTCTATAAGCAGTTGTTTGTTGGCAGCTATCGTCATTAATCAGTGTGATAAGTTCCCTGGAAATGGATAAAGTCGAGTATAGTGCAGTGATACATTTTTGTTTGAGAAAGTGGACTTCGACCCTGATAGCAACTGAACGGAAAGAACTTCATGGAGTCTCTGCACCAGAATTCAAGACCATTTGGTACAAGATAAATTAATTTAAACGTGAAAGCCACAGTGCTGCAAATTCTGCACGACCGATTGAGGTTTCTTCTGAAGAAATGGTCGATAAAACTTATGGTATCCCAATGGAAGATCTTCGCATTATGTTTCGTAAAATTACTGAGATTGTAAGCTTCTCATATGAATGAGTACATAATATCCTGCAAGAATTTCGAAAAATGAAAATTTGAATGTGCGATGCTTGTCGCATTTGTTGACTCCAGACCAAAAAGAGAGAGAGAAAAGACATTTCAAAATCGTGTTTCGAAAAGTTGCAACGTACTCCGAAGGACTTCTGGCGTCATTCTGTGGCTGTAGACTAAACGTGGATCCACTATGACACCCCGAAGATAAAATAGCAGTCAAAATAGTAAATTGGCGAAGGTAAAAGTGTACCGAAAAAAGCGAAAAGCGTTTTATCGACGGGTAAGGTGATGTCATGTTTTTTAGATCTAACAGAGTAACAGTATAATTGACTGACATGAATAGTTTGGAAAAGAGTAAGATAGTGATTGGCTCTTATTACGCAACGATACTCGTCCGTTTGCATAGTGAGTTGAGGTAGCAGTGATCAAGATGAACGCTTAAAAAAATACTTCTTCACCACGACAATGCGACCGCTCACACATTGGCAGTTGCAATATCAACAGTGCACGAGCTGGGCTGCGAAATAGTTCCTCATTCACCCTATTCCCCAGATTTGGCCCCAAGTGATTTTTTTGTTTCTTAACCTAAAAGACTCGTTTAAGGGGAAGACATTTTCGTTACATGAAAAGGCGATCTGTACTGTAAACCAGTATTACACACATTTCGAAACATTTTTTTTTTCTGGGTGAATAAAAAAATTGGTATCTGGCTGGAACAAATATATTGAGTCCAATGGAGATTATGTTGAGAATTTTTTTTTTGATAAAAAATGGTATTAACTTTGTTTTTTTTTTAAAACGAATTTTCAATCCCGTCCGTATATTTGCATGGAGTAAAAGGTTCCAACACTTTTCTTTTTTTTATACAGGATGTCCCATAAATACTTTTAAATTTGTTTGGTTTATTGCGTGAACGAGAGGGATAACGTCGGTTCTTAAGAATTTAGTCACTTTGGAGAGTTTTATTAAAGCAGGCAGATTCTTCTTTGTGTGACATTTTTACAGAAATAATAATATTTATGCAGCTTAAGAGAATCTTTGAGTCGTTAGCTGATTTCAGTGGGATGAAGTGACATCATAATCATCTCTGTCGGACATTTGAGCAGTGTTGTCGAACAATCTGATAAGACATAAGACATACTACTAATGGTTTTTTTCTCGTTGGGATATCTCAAAACTAACGTGGTGGGCTGTAATCAATAATTTTGTTTCTTATTTAGAAGTCGGCCAAAAACATGACTTCACTTTTAGATGACATCATTTTTAAAAACTAATTTTTCATTTTTACTGTGAAAGGTTTTTGGTGCTCTCAAAAAAGTATAATTTTGTTTTTATTTTTAATTAAAGGGTTTCATACACCTGAGCGCTGCAAAAAGTATGTATATTTGAAAATATTTTAAATGTATTAAGTGAATAATGCAAAAGAATGGCGATTATATATTTTACATTATTTTTTATCGGGCAAAATGGGCTACTGATGAAAATTATGGCGTCTCCTTGTCTGCAGGATAACTTCACAAAAAATAATCCAATCTGCAAAAGTAAAAGTTAACCATCTAAATTAATATATATATATATATATATATATATATATATATATATATATATATATATATATATATATATATCAAGGATTTTCTACAGCTAACGCTGTCTCACAGCCTTTGATTCCATCCGTTTCTATCTTCCCAGTCTCCATCTGTTCGACCCCTGTCCTTCACAGCCTCGTCCACATCGTCTCTCCACGATCGTCTGGGTCTTCCTCTTTTTCTTCTCCCTATAGGGCTCCACTCCGTTATTTTCTTTATCCACCTATTATCTTCGCTCCGTCTTATGTGTCCATACCATTTTAATCGTTTTTTTCAATGGTGTTTATTGCATTCTCTTTGATGTTCATTCTGCTTCTTATTTCTTCATTTTTTATTCTCTCCATACGTGTCACTCTACAACATCTTCTCCAATACTCCATCTCTCCTGCGTTAATTTTAGATTTATTTCTTTTGTTGATCGTCCATGTTTCTGACCAGCATATACAAATCAATAAAAAAAAACCATAATGACATACGCATTATGTTTTGTATTATTGATTTGTATATGCGTGTTTTGTTTCTCTTTGTAATGTGTTTGTCCCACAGGATCGAATTTAATTGTCTTATGCATGTCCGCGTTTGTCCTAATCTACCTTTGAGCTCTTCTTTTGATGTTGCGTTTTTTGAAATGATGGTTCCTAAATATTTAAATCTATCGGTTCCTTTGAGTATTGTTTCTTTATCGACTTCTAGATTCTCAGCATTTCCCTCCTTTGTTGTTAGATATTCCGATTTATCAAAGTTTATTGGTAATCCTGCTTTAGTGTATTCTTCTTTCAGTTTTCTTACCAATATAACTGAGGTCTTCCTCATCTTGCGCTATAATTACTTGGTCGTCTGCGAAACTTAGAGTACATAAGTAATCTGTTCGTATTGGGACTCCCATTCCACTACATTTTTGCTTCCATTTTTTTAATGTTTGTTCGAGGTATATTTTGAATAGTGTTGGGGGATGTAGAGCATCCTTGTAATAGGCCTTTTGATGTTTGGAGTCTCTTCCCTATTTGATGTCCTATTTTTATGTTCACTGTGTTGTTTTCGTAGAGAGCTTTTACTGCGTATATTAGTTCTTTGTAAATACCTATTTCTTTCATTGCGTTCCATAATCTTTGTTTTGGTACTGAGCCATAGGCCTTTTTTATGTCTATGAAGGCTAGATGAAGTTCTCTATTCTTTGCCAGTTTTTTTTTCCATTGTTTGTTTTATAGTGGTGTGGTCTATACATGATTTTCCGGCCGTAAAGCCGGTCTTCTCCAGTTTTTCCTTTGATATTTTCCTCTATGATATTTTTAATAATTTTACTATACAAACGTCCCATACTTAGGCCTCTATAATTTGTGCATTTTCTGCGGTCTCCTTTTTTAAATAAAGATATTATATAGGCTTTTGACCATTCCTCTGGTATGTTTTCTCCATTTATCGCTCTGTGGAACATGTTTCTCAGCATTCGATGTAATTTATTAGACCCGTACTTAATCGTTTCATTTACCACACCTCCAAGCCCTGCAGATTTATTATTTTTGAGTATTTTTATTGTCTTCTTTACTTCTTCATAGCTTAGTCCTATCTCTTTTTTTTTTCCTTATTCTGTTCTTCTTCGGGGTTTTTTTTCTTGGAATTCTTGTCTGTCTTCTATTAGCAGTTTTCTATAATATTCTTCCCACTCGCTTTTTGGGATATAATCTATATACGTCTTCTCTCTATTGTTGGTCCTTAATGCTTTAATAATATAGTGTTTCAAACTTTTAGCATGCAATTTTCGTCCAAAAAATTTATGTTTCATTATTTATAGAAAATTGTCTAATAGAAAAATTAAAAAAACCTCTCGACATTTTGTAGAAAAAGTAATTATTAAGATTTAAAAAAAAGTAGTATTGCAGACAGTGTCTGAAAACAGGTAGCGGTCTCAATCCGATGCCAGGTTACATTTAATGTGTGATGGAATGGAATTTTCTTATTTTTTTTTTCGAATAATTCTTAAAACTATAGATTATAAAAATCCTCAAAGAAATCGCATTTTTAAAAATTTGAGGTGTATGTAACGTCTTAAATAATATTTTTGCTCAACTCCGATCTAACAGTAAAATTTTATTAATTTTATATGGAACGGCTTATGTTATTTCAAATTTATTAAAATAATACCCTATCAGTTTATGATATTATTTACAATTATGAATTTGGTAAACAAATATTTTGACTAAAATAATCATTTTATTGGAAAACAATTTTCAGATTATCGGGGTTAAAGTTATTTAATATTTTAATAGAAGGGATTTCTGATTGAAACTACTTTATTTACATTAAAAGGATATTTTACTCTTTTTTTATGACAACTTTTAATTTACTTTTATTGACGTTATTTCGTAATAAAATTGTGTTTTTCTTCTATCCTAAGTACTACTCGTACGAGGCTGGTTTGAAAAGTCCGTGCAAAAATAAAAACTACTTACCTGTTTGGGGTAAACCTTTTTTATTTTTCAACATAGTCTCCTTTTAGGCTTATACACTTCGTCCAACGATGTTCTAGTTTGTTGATCCCTTCCGAATAATAGGATTTGTCCAAGTCTGCAAAATATCCATTAGTGTTTGCATTCACCTCCTCGTTTGAATAAAATCTTTGTCCCGCCAGCCATTTCTTCAAATTGGGGAACAAATAGTAGTCCGAGGGAGCCAAGTCTGGAGAATAGGGGGGATGTGAAACGAGTTGGAATCCTATTTCCATTAATTTTGCGACCACAACTGCTGAGGTGTGTGCTGGTGCGTTGTCGTGATGGAAAAGGACTTTCTTGTGGGCCAATCGCGGGCGTTTTTCTTGCAGCTCGGTTTTCAAACGGTCCAATAACGATGAATAATATTCACCTGTAATAGTTTTACCCTTTTCCAGATAGTCGATGAGGATTATCCCTTGCGAATCCCAAACGACCTTTCCGGTCGAAGGAACGGTCTTCGCCTTTTTTGGTGCAGATTCCCCCTTGGTAACCCATTGTTTAAATTGTTGTTTGGTCTCAGGAGTATAGTAATGTATCCATGTTTCATCCACAGTGACGAAACGACGCTTAAAGTCCTCCGGATTCTTCTGGAACAGCTGCAAACCATCCTTGCAACACTTCACACGATTCCGTTTTTGGTCAAGCGTGAGCAATCGCGGCACCCATCTTGCGGATAGCTTTCTCATGTCCAAATGTTTATGCAAAATATTATGTACCCGTTCAGTCGAGATGCCCACAGCACTAGCAATCTCACGCACCTTAACTCTTCTGTCATCCATCACCATATCATGGATTTGATAAATGATTTCTGGAGTCGTAACCTCCACAGGCCGTCCAGAACGTTCAGCGTCACTTGTGCCCATATGGCCAGTCCGAAAATTTTGAAATCACTTATAAACTGTTCTAATCGAAGGTGCAGAGTCACCATAATGTTTATCAAGCTTCTCTTTAGTCTCCTGAGGCGTTTTGCCTTTCATAAAGTAATGTTTAATCACCACACGAAATTCTTTTTCGTCCATTTCTTGAAAGTCACTCGACTTCCTTGATTCACACGAATGCCAAACACAAAGAAATAGACCAATATAGCTGAAACTTGGTGTGCGTTTATTCAAGAGATTCTACTAACTAAACATGACCTCGATACGCGCCGGTGGTGCCATCTCTCGGACTTTGCACGGACTTTTCAAACCAGCCTCGTATATATGTAATTGAATAAAAAGTTTAACAAAATAAATATAAAAAATCGTACTTACTTTAAGTGGTGACAAACTCTTCATAAATCGCATACAGTTGATAAAAACTTGATAACTAGTTGAAAGAGTAGAGTACAAATGTCGCAGAGAACAAAACTACACCATTCAGGTGTTCCAACCAAACCGACTAAAAAACACGAACAAATTTATTTTCTTTTGATGTACCGACTCGAGATGGGAAAGTGTTTTGTTTATTAAAAACGCTGTTCTCCGACAAACATGTTTTCGGAACTGTTCATTTTTTACAAAACATGGCCCTTTTTGTTGAGAAAAACAGTTTTTGTTTGTGTTTCGTGCTATGTCCGGTTGGTGGAAACCCGGCTTTATTAGAAGTATTTATCATGAGGAGTTACAGACAGAATTATTTCAAACGAAAACTTGAATCTTCATCAATTTCAATTCTATTCATCATTTTGTCAAGAAGTGTAACATTAGGTGGGGTAAATAGAATAACAAACTTAAGGAATAACGTATTTTCGTTATTTCCAAAAACATTCGTGTAAACAAGTATTTAAAAAAAGTGCTAAAAATGTCAAAATAAACCATCTTTCAATTTCAAAGGGTCAATACCTCCCTGCTTATTAAAGTAAATCTAATTAGTAAAAGAAATCTTCGAACTTCTCCTCAGTGGAAGCGAGAAATGGAACAAATGTAAATACTAATATACAATATATAATATGTAAACAAACATAATTAAACAAAAGTTACCTCTTCCTTGCTCTCCATGTCAAAGTAAAAGGCGTGAACAAACTGTTCCTGCTTTAGAGATAAATGGTCATTTCTCATACAAAAATACAGTACTTTCCATTAGCAAGGACAGTAAAAATCAGAGTAATTTATTCATTTTCTTATTTATTAGGAAAAATATCAACTTAAATGTCGTAATTGAATAAAGATAATGTCCGGCAACTGATTTAAATGGAAATCTTCTTGGAATTTACGAATGTCGGACAATTAAGGTGTCCACTTTAATTAATACCCCTTCCTGTTAAAGACAAGGGTTTGTGTTCTAACTTGTTACGCGGCTTTATGTTGAAGAGGACAATTAAGTTCAACACAATGTAGGTGGAAAACCCAAAAATTTTAGCGGAGAGTTGGGTCTTGGCAATGTTGCAATTTTTGTTGGCCGAGTGCCGGCCGGCAAAAAAATCTTTAGTAATAGATTAAAGAAACCAGTAATCAAACACTGCTTGGCTTGGTATGCTAAAGAGAATAGAGATATACCACGCAGTAGGCATTATAATATTTTTTCAGAAAAGTTTAAAACTATAAAGTTGGATCCTAGAGACATTCTGTCGGTTTTAATGTTGAGAACTTCTCGGTCTAACAATGAATGAAATTTTTTTTTGGCGTGAAATATGTTTTATTTTTCAGTATAATCTCCTGAAACTTCACTACATTTATTCCAACCTTTTCCTAATAATTCAAGACCATCATTAAAGTGGGATTCTGGAAGTTCTGCAAAATATCTATCCACGGCTACGATAACTGGTAGCTGCCAGCAGAAACTTAGAACATGAGAATATCAGAGATGAGAAAAAAACAGAGTCAATGTTTATAGCTAAAGACCCCATTATATGTAAATTAGCCATCTACAACAAAACTGTAGCACAGAACATGCACTGCACATATCTGGAAGTACATCTGTCAAGCTTAAAAAATCTATATTAAGAAGTATATAATCAGGCAAATAAAGCATCGAGCATCTGGTTGTCTGAGGGACGAAATATGGGAAAAGAAGCAAAGTGTGTATATATAGAACCGTGGTAAGACCGATACTAACGTATGCAGCAGAAACATCTAAAATAAAAGGCCTCATGAGAACTACAGAAATGAAAACACTGCACACTATCAAAGGAATAACCCTGAGAGATCAGGTACGAAGCACAACTATACGAGACGAACGCAAGAGTTAGGACATCGTCCGTTTCGCCAGATCAAGAGTTATATTGGAGGGATTATATAAATAGGATGCCAGCTGGCAAAGATAGGAAAACTAGAAACAAGAAGACATCCCGGTTGACCACCAAAAAGATGGCACGAAAGCTGAACATCTGCTTCACAAGAGGCTTAAGAATAGATGAACTAAGACCTTGACTTATACGAAGAAGAAGTCTTTGCTAAGTTGAATGACTTGCTGCTATCTATCTATCTATCTATATATATATATATATATATATATATATATATATATATATATATATATATATATATATATATATATATATTTAAGGGTCTGTTACAGCTGACGCTGTCTCCCTTCTCTCAACCTCGCGTTCCGTTCTCTTCGTTCTTCCCAGTCTCCTTCCTGTAACCCTCTGCCTCATCGACGTCATCCCCTCCATGAGCGCCTAGGTCTTCCCCTCTTTCTTCTTCCAATTGGACTCGATTCTGTGATTTCCTTAATCCACCTTCTGTCGTCGCTTCTCCTTACGTGATCACACCATTTCAATCGTTTTTCTTCTATGGCATGTACTGCGTCTTTTGTTATTCCCATTCGCGCTCTTATTTCCTCGTTCCTAAACTTATCAGTCCGGGTCACCAACATCTTCTCCAACATTCCATCTCTACCGCGTTTATTTTTGATTTATATTTCTTGTTAATGGTCCATGTATCTGACCCGTATGTCATGATACTTTCAATGATCGTTCTGTATATTCTGACTTTGTTTGCTTTCGTTATGTGCTTATCCCATAATATTGACTTTAACTGTCTGGTGCAAGTTCTCGTTTGTCCCAGTCTCGATTTCATTTCTTCTTCGGATGTTGCTTCTCTTGTTATTATTTAAATTTTCCAGTTCCTTTAATTGTTACGTTCTCTTCAATTTCTAGTTCTTCTATTTCTCCTGTTTTAGTTGTTAGGTATTCCGTCTTATTAAAGTTTATGTCTAGCCCAGCTTTGTCATACTCTTCCTTCAGTTTCCTTACCATATAGCTGAGATCTTCTTCGTCCTGTGCCATGACGACTTGGTCATCTGCGAAACTCAAGCTGTATAAGTAGTCGTCTCTTACTGGGACTCCCATACCTTGACTTTTATTCTTCCAGTTTTTAAAGTCTGTTCCAGGTAGATTTTAAACAGTGTCGGAGAGGTTGTACACCCTTGTAGTAGTACATTCGTTGTTCTAATTTTGGCCCCTAACTTATTACCAATTTTTACTCTGTTAATATTATTTCTATATATCTCTTTTACTGCTTTTATTAATACTTTGTCGATTCCCATGTTTGACATTGCTTTCCAGAGGTGACTTCTAGCGACTAAATCTTAAGCTTTTCTTATATCGATGAAAGGTGAATTTTTCTGTTTTTGGCTAGTTTCTTTTCCATCAGTTGCTTGACTGTATATATGTCATCAATACAGGACTTCCCATCCGCAAATCCTGCTTGGTCTCCCCCTATTTTACCTTTTATAATGTCTTCTATCTTATTCTTACTTTCCCATACAGTCGTCCAATGCTTGAAATGATGCTGACGCCTTTATAGTTTTCACATTTCCTTCGGTCACCTTTTTTAAAAATTGAGACTAGGTTCATTCATTAGGTATTCTTTCTCCATTTATAGCCCTGTGGAACATGTTTCTTATTATTTGGTGCAGTTTCTCTGATCCGTATTTGATTGACTTGCTGCTGTCTGTAGATATTTGCATAAGTAGCCGATGTTCAAGTGTTCAAGGTTGCCTCGTATATATCGTCTTATACTTGCTTTTGAAATGTAGAGATTTCATTTCCAAATATTTCTGTAGCTGTTTCTATTGTCAACTTTTTTTTGTGCTTAGTATTTTTAGTGTTCCGTACGGAACACTTATAAGATCACTTCGGTGTCTGTCCGTCTGTCTGTCCGTCTGTCCGTCTGTCCGTCTGTTCGTCTGTCCGTCTGTCCGTCTGTCCGTCTGTCCGTCTGTCCGTCTGTCCGTCTGTCTGTCCGTCTGTCACACCCGACTTTCTCCGAAACTATTTGTCATAGAAAGTTGAAATTTGGTAGTAATATAGGAATTGATGGCCTCATCAGAGCCATGTAGTTTTGAAAGTTAAATTTTGACTTAAGGGGTTAGTTTTGGGGGGTGAAATCGGAAGTGAAAAAAAAAATTTTTTTACTAGGTAATCGAGTGTGGTGTCAAATGAAAGCTTGTGAAAACACGAGTAAAAAATATATATAATGTAATACTTGCGCGCACTTTTCTTTGTATTATTTTTAAAAAATCGCGAAAAACCGCTGTCCGCCCACCTTATCTCGAAAAGTACTGTTTAAAAAATGTTGAAAAATTGCTGGAATATTCTCCAGGGGGTGTAGTTTGAACGAAAATTATCACGAGTGCGTTACCTTTAATAATTTATCTGGTATATAAAAGAAACAAAAAATTCAAGGTCATCAATTTTTAGTAAATATTGGAAACAAACTTTGTTGAAAACTCATTTGGGGTGTGTTTTGGGAAGTCACTGATCATTTTATACCACCGTAACAACATTTTTTATTTTAAAAGCAATCAACGTACGGAACACTAATTATGCAAGTTCAACTTGCACTTGATCGGTTATTTTGTAATTATTTTCAATTATAACGACAAACTTATTGGAAAATTATTAATAATGAATTTTGGAGCACGTTATAAAAAGATTCTCCTTGAAATCCAGATGTAAACACAACCCGCGACCGCGCTGGCAGCAATGTTGTTGGCATGATAGGGGAGCATGCATGATAAAAAATAGTGCTTAAAATTTTTCTTGAGGATCGCTGCTGTGTTTCATGTTTACTGTGGTATCGCCATCTCCGTGGGTTTGCTAGATGTTGCGTAAATGACCACAGTAATTGTGTCGGTATACCTCGAATAATGCCTATATAAGAACTCCCCGTAAAACACTCTAGTATGACGTAAACTTCTTAGGTTTGGTTTTAAACGGAGAATTAATTTTGAATTCGGCCAAGGAGTTACAGTCATTTGTCAATTTTTAAGTTATTATTTAATATTTCTTAATACTTACTATTACCAATGTCTTTAGTTCTTCAAATTCAGCCGAGTAATCACTGGCAACGTTCTTAAACAGTTTCTCTAAAAAATAGAAGTACAGTAAATTTAAGGTAAACTTCGACTTACCAATCAATGTTCTCATAGCCTCTAACCACAAATTGGAGTTTTACTGAAAATTAATTTTAATCAATAACATTAGTTTTATTTATGTAAGAAAGTGGAATAAAATTATAACTGATCTCGGAAAGTACTTATCAAAAAATTTTGAAAAAATTCTGGAATATTCTCCACGGAGTATAGATTGAACGAAAATTATCATGAGTGCGTTACCTGTAATAATTTATTTGGTATATAAAAAAAACAGAAATTTCAAGGTCATCAATTTTCAGTAAAGATTGGAAATAAACTTTGTTGAAAACTTATTTAGGGTGTGTTTTGTGAAGTCACTGATCATTTTATATCACTGTAACATAAATTTTGACTTAAGAGATTCGTTTTGAGGGGTGAAATCGGAAGTGAAAAAAAAATTTTTTTACTAGGTCATCGAGTGTGGTGTCAAATGAAAGCTTGTGAAACCACGAGTAAAAAATATATATATAATGTAATACTTGCGCACACTTTTCTTCGTATTACTTTTAAAAAAATCGTGAAAAATCGCTGTCTCCTACCTTATCTCGAAAAGTACTGATCAAAAAATTTTGAAAAAACCCTGGAATATTCTCCACGGGGTATAGATTGAACGAAAATTATCATTACCTTTAATAATTTATCTGGTATAGAAAAAAAAAAAAATTTTAAGGTCACCAGTTTTCAGTAAAGATTGGAAACAAACTTTGTTGAAAACTCAACAAACCCTAACAAAATTTTTTATTTTAAAAACAATCAACGTACGGAACACTAATTGTGCAAGTTCAACTTGCACTTGACCGGTTATTTATTAAATACCCGATACTTAAAATATCGTTATAGTGTTTGAATTATAGTATGAGATAGTCAAAATCAGTACTACTTATTTAAGAACCATGTCTTGCAAAGGAAATCTTGAGTAAATCACACTACAGAGATGTTTTCATTTATTTCTCGCCTCTGGACTCTTTTTAAGTAAGAAACCAGCAACTCTCCACTTAATACATAAGGTAAACTTCTAAAACTATGTTTAGTTACCTTAATACCTATTCCTAATTGCAACCTCGTTGGAATGCAATAAAATCCATCCGTTCACCTGTACTCAGGACTAAGTAAATGCAGAGACATTCTATTGGATTGTGAATTCCTGGTTAAACTTATTCCTTGGCTCTATTGTGCGGAGTTTCAATCACGTTTAATGTTATTTAGGACTACATATTGCAATAACATTCCACTGCCTATTCGACCTAACATTTTGTTGACATTTCCTTATAGTGCAGTAAAAAAAGGTCAAAGCAATGATGAGATAGGCATATTTTAGATAAAGCAATATTTGATTTTGTCCTCTTTGAAGTATCACCTGAATTCTGGACTTCGAAAAACTTGTACTCTTTTGTTTATAAACGGTTTTCAAAACACTTTTTTTTTGAGCTTAAAATGTGAATAACTCCGATTATATAAGTCGGATTGAGACAAAAATAAAACCAAACTCTTTGTAATGAAATTTTCAACAAATCCCTATTAGTTTTAAGTCACTCAAGTGCGTACATAACCTACAAAATTGAAAAAAAAAAAACAACAGGCAAAAAACTGTTTGGCATCGAAAAGTTAACGTCGAGACCTATGTTTTGAAAAAAATATCCATTTTCGACAAAATAGCATAAAATGGCGGGCAAATCAAATTTTAAATAACAAATTCGATTATGCCAAGTGGGTTCAATATTTTTGTAGTAACTATTTTAGACAATAAACTAAAGTTAAGTGAGTTATGTTTGTATATGAATTTGCAGGGTAAAAATTGCCTTGCAAAATCTAGGTGCCGCTTCACGGTTTCCGCCAAAAGCGCTTCAGTTGGAGTGGGTTTTATGGCTCCCAGATAGGTCTGAATGCTTCATACTGTATGCGATCGACTATTTTGACTAGTGTGGTGCAGGTTGTATCATATACAGTCAATAAGTTTTGAAACTGAAAATGAAACAAGATGAATTAGTGAGTCGGTATAATTTTCCTTAAGCTCAATATATTTTTTCCAGCGATTTTCTAATTCATTTACTCCGTCTCTGAAGTGGTTTTCCGGAAGACCTTCAAAATACCCATCTACGGATGCTATCACTTCGTTTATTTGAAAACGCTTTCCACGTACAAATCTTTTGAGGTTTTGGAACAGATGGAAGTTAGACAGACCAGTTTTGCCGTTTCCATATTTTCTCTGTGAGCAGGGCATTGTCATGATGAACGATGATTTTTTTCTTCTGCAAACCGAGCCTTTTCTCGCGAATTTTCTCATTCAGTTGATTCAGAAGGTCGCAATGATACTCTCCTGTCAATGTTTACCGGTTTGAAGGTAGTCAATTAACAAAATTCCTTTTGCATCCCAGAAAACTGAGGCCATAATTTTTTTTGGACGACTTTAACCACGTTGCGGTTTGTTGTCACAGCTGAGAATCATACTGGCAAACCCAAGTATCATTCGTAGTTATAAATCGACGCACAAAATCAGTTTTATTCTTTAAGAAACGAGCAAAATGTTGTTTAGCTGGCTAAATCCTCCATGGTTAACAGACGGTCTTCCGTTACCATATCTTGTACTTGAACAACAGTTTCTTCAGTTGCTGCAGTTTTTGGACGTCCTGAAAGTGGATCATCATTTTCGCTTGTACGGTCACGTTTAAACTCAAGAGTCCATCCATGAACAGTTGGAGATGAAAAAGGAGACTTCTTTAATACTTTTACCAACTTTGTGTGGATTTCAATTGCCGATAAACCTTCCATGCTCAAACACGTCTACTTTAACCGGCTGATAAACAATGAACGACTTGACAGATCGACTTGAAATTTAGGATGTGTGCATATAACAGATGAAGCGTCAAAATGGTATTCAATATTTGGTTCAAGTGATGCTCCATAGGTGTCGCTTTCAAAACTTATTGACTGACCTGATAGTGTACAACCATAAGACAAATTAGACCTAATGTATGATTTATAAAACGTTACTGTTTTTTGACATTAGTTTTTGTTACAGATCTTAATAGATGTACCCCAAGGCTCCATACTGTCTCCTGCTCTCTTTCTCATTTATATTAACGATCTGCTGGAAAAGGCCGAGAATCCAATTTACAGCTTTGCAGACGACAGTACATTTATCTCTTCATTCACTTTGAACGCTCGGATATCGGCTACTCAGACGAATATCCGCAGACAGCAGGAAGTCATTCAACTTAACAAAGACCTGGAAGAAATTCTATCTTGGGGTGATAGTAACCAAGTGGAATTTAACGCTATAAAAACCCAGGCGGCAGTTTTCTCTAAAAAAGTTAACGATGCTAAACCCGACACAGTTATGTCGAGGCACTCCATCCCTCTAACATCGTCCCTCAATTTGTTGGGCGTGAATTTTGGAGCAAATATGTCCTGGCATGAACATGTTGTAGGCATAGCAAGGAGAGCTTCTCAAAAGTTGGGAATATTATTTCGAACCAGAAAGCTTTACACTCCACGACAGCTGTTAATTCTTTACAAAGCGCAAATTCGACCAACTATGGAATACTGTTCCCATGTTTGGAGCTCCGCTCCCAAACATACACTGCATTTGTTAGATTCTATTCAGAGAAGAGCTGTTCGTCTGATTGGAGACCCGGAACTGACCGGCGGCCTTGATTCGCTGGAACATCGAAGAATGGTTGGCGACTTGAGCCTATTCTACAAGTATTTTCATGGAAAGTGTTCGAAGGATGTGGCCCACTTAATCCCTCCCAGAGCGTTGCATGTTAGAAGTACACGTCGCGCTAATACTTCACATCCGTATGAGGTTCAGCTTGTTACCCCTCGTACAACGCTTTTCAAGCAATCTTTTATATGAAGAACATCATCCCTTTGGAATGATTTGCCCAGGACTGTGTTTCCCACCGAGTACAATTTACAGCGATTCAAGAATAACGTGAATCGATTTCTCCGCATACGTGTGGCTCCTGTAGAGCTTTAGGCACTTCTCTGTAGCACGTGTGCTAGACCCATAAAAAAAAAAGATATACCAACTGAATTTTTTGTCTAGTACTAAGACTAGATACTTGACTTTTATCTTGATACTTAAATAATGGTCTAATAATATACTGGATGTGTTTGGAGTACTGTGCCTAGTTAAAAAAACCCAATACGGTTTTCTCAACAGAAAGTTGAAAACCATTTTAGCCATTTTAATACTTTGGAGAAGGCAGAACTGATCTGATCCAATGTTTGAGAGAGTTTTTTTATCGATATAAATACTTCATGTTGAACTACTCTGAAGAGTCTGTTTTCATGTAAACCAGCACACAGTGATTCGGCAAGAACATGCTAGCGGGACAATATTCATGACGTAATTTCCAGGAACCACTGATAACGACTTGTAAACAACCTCCCCCCATTTAACGAATTCCAAGAATTAATTTGTTTATCACCTCATAAAGATTGGTTAGAGGGATCCGGAATCGAAATAAAGATGTGTGTTAACCAGCCGTGCACTTCAACATCATCAGCGGCTCTTTCCGTAGGGCGACCCAGAAAATCATTTGAAGACTCATCAACGAAAACGAAGAGACGGAGAGTAGAAGATCTTTTGGAATCGCGAAGTGCAAGTGAGCTTATTACAGCAGCTGAGTTAGCTACTCGAAAAGAAGGGCATCAATGTGTTGCTAAACAGATCCATAAAGTCGCGGTCAGTGAAACTAGAGAAAAGAATAAGTGTTCTGAACAAAGTCGGCAGTTAACACTAGACGAAGCTTTAGCTTATTATGTGGATTCGAAATCGACTTCTCACTCATATAAACAAACAAGAAAATGATCAATGAAAGCGGGACATCAAGTGTATCCATCGTTTTATAGTTTAGGTAAGTCCAAAGCTTCTTGTTGTCCTTCTGACGAATATATTTCTGTGACTGAATCTCGAGCTGAAATTAAACTTCACGCGATTTTGGATAAAACGGCTGAACGATTAGTTAAAGCTCAGACGGAAGTCATTAGAAGTGTGTTACCTCGTTCATATTATACGTTGGTAAGCAAATGGGGTTGTGATGGGAGTTCGGGGCATAGCACGTATAAGCAGAAATTTAAGAACACTAACGCTACAGACGAATTTTTGTTCGTATACTCATTTGTCCCTTTGAGACTGCTTGATGGCGAAACTGTGATCTGGCAAAATCCAAAACCTTCCTCTACTTCATATTGCCGTCCTATTAAGTTTATTTTTGCCAAGGAGACAAAAGAGTTTACGAAAGAAGAAACTTCTAAAATTTTAGATGGAGTAAGTCAGCTTCTTCCAACATTATGTAACGTTGCTGGATCTCAAATCTCTGTTAAACACGATTTGTTGTTGACAGTGACTGATGGCAAAGTGTGCAATGCCTTAACAGACACAAGTTCAACACAAAAGTGTTATATTTGCGGTGCCACCCCGTCTACTATGAACGAGGAGTCAAAGAAATATCCCAGCAACGAAGAACGCCTTGCATTTGGTTTATCTACTTTACATGCATGGATCCGCACGTTTGAATGTTTGCTTCACATCAGCTATCGTTTAGAAATAAAAAAGTGGCAAGTCAGGGGAGATAACGACAAAGCTATTGTGAAGCAACGCTCACAAGAGATACAAAAAGTGTTTAAAGATCGTATGGGTCTCATTGTAGATAAACCAAAACCTGGGTATGGTAACACAAACGATGGAAACACAGCACGTAGATTTTTTCCAAAGCTGAATTGAGCAGCGAAATTACAGGATTAGACGTAAACCTTATTCGTAGTTTTCATGTAATTTTAAGAACTTTTTCATCGGGATATAACATAAATTATATAGAATTCGAAAAGTTTTGTGTTGATACTAGAAAATTATACCTTGATCTGTATTCGTGGTATTTCATGCCCGTTACTGTGCATAAAATTCTTGTACACAGCGCGGAAGTTATAAAGTCTTTTCTTTTTCCATTGGACAACTCTCCGAAGAAGCCCAGGAGGCAAGAAATAAACACTGTCGTAGATTCCGTGAACGGCACACCAGGAAGCGGTCACGTATTGCCACAAATACAGATCTTTTGAGAATGCTTTTAATTACGTCTGATCCTGTTATGAACTCGTATAGAGAATTACCGCGAAGAAAATTTACTTCTTTGCCATCGGAGGTTCTGCAGTTGATTATCCCACCTTTATTGCCATCCGAAACACCATCAGTAAGTCATCATCACAAATTAAATGAGGAGAATTATTTACTCTCTGAATATTCTACTGAATGGGAGAGCGGTGATGACGACTCATCTGATGGTGATTAGTAGGTTTAAGTATTTTTTTTATTGTAATTATTATTCTTATTTTATTGTGTGTTGTAGTTGCTTATAATTCATGCCTTAGTATATAAGTTATTTAATATTATATTTCTTTTACTTATACACCTTGTTATTGTAAATAATTGATATATAGATACTGTTATTGTACTAATTTATTTTAAAAGAAATAATATTTTGTAAATTAATAAATGTGGGTACTATCATTATGATTTTTATTTTTTTCCTAGAAATTTCTTTGTAAACAAACATGATTGTGCTTTTCACACATAATGAGTAGGTAGACGTATGTAGCTAATTAAAGAACAATTAGCGACAATAGTGAACAAATGAGACACATTAGTAAACCACTTCCGTCTTGCAGCTACATATTTCGATTAATACACATACAGTACACATTTTTTTTCTTAAAATAGCTTAAGATACCTGGAATATACATAAATAATTGAAATAAGTGAAGAAATAATATTGTCCCGCTAGCTTGTACTAGTCGAGACACTGTGCAGCAGTTTACATATATAATTGGATGGAATTTGCGGTATTAGATGGTATTTAAAATTTATGCTTATGAGCTTATGACATAATATTTGTAAATTAACCACATCGAATGCTTTTGATATATTTAGGAAGAGAGACGTCGAATAATTGTTTGCGTCTTATATTCCGCGTTCTTTCTTGAGACCAAACTGAGTTTTCGGCAACATTTCATAAACATTGTTGTTTCTATCTTCTTAGATATGGCGAAATTCACGTCGACAAAAGGTAAGGGTTGGCACAAATAAAAACTAAATTATTCATTTACTTTCAGAGAATTATAATAAGCATTACTGAGAATTAGAGCAATTTTTATTTAACACTAATGAGATAATTTTCTAAAACCATCGTCTTTAGTTACGGTTAATAACTGACCCTAAGTGCTTTGGAATGCAATAAGATCCAGCTATTAACCTACTCTCCAGCAAAGTAAAGGCGACATTCTATCGAACTACTGGATTCCCGGTTAAAACTTAGTCCCTGGTTGTATTTTACGGAGTTTCAATCACGTTTAATAGAATTAAGGTCGACAGGATATACCATTGCAGAATGAAAGAAGTACAGAGTTTAATTAGGTCGGACATAATGATACGTTTTGTAAGGAGAAAGAACAAAAGATATACAGGGTGGACCTTTAATATGTGAATCGAAAATATCTCGAATTCCTTAAAATATGGAGAAAAAAAAAATTTAATAACCGTTTTTAAATACAGTAGAACCCCGATTAACCGAGTCGCGATTATCCGAGCTCCGGATTAACCGAGCCAGTCTAAGAACCTGATTATCCGAGGTATATATTTAAATGGAAATATGTATGTACATATTTCCATTTAAAATCGTCGGGGTCTTCGGAGAATCCCCCTGGCCCTTGTAAGGGGTTCCCCTATTTATGTTTTTGGACTGTTTCAGCATGTAAATTTGCGTGAATGCAGTGCGTTATAGCGTTTACTAAGGAGAAGTACGAGTATACTCACATAATTTATTTGGTTGGAGTTCTGGTAGTTAAGTGTAATTAATACGAACTGCTTTGTTTGAATTTTTGTTTGTCGTATTATAATGGAGCAAAACAAGCGTAAAAGAGTCGTCGTTCCTATTGAAGAAAAATTAAAAGCCATCAGAAGAATTGAAGCAGGAGAGACAATTAAAAGTTGTTGCACGAGATAGGTGAGGTAACAGTTGGAGAGTGGAAAAGAAACGGCACAAAAATAGCCTCCTCGTCTTCAGGAAGAAAATCAATGAAAACCGGCGACTATGAAAAGGATAGCGAAGCTTTATTCACGTGGTTTAACCAATAGAGATTAAAAGGTGTGCCTCTGTCTGGTCCAATTTTACAACAGAAAGCAATTCCCAGGCCAGTTCTGGATGGCTTGACCGCTGGAAAAAACGGTACGGTGTACGACAACTGATTGTATGTGATGAAAAACTTTCTGCTGATGTGTCATCAATTGAGAAGTTTAAGCAGAACTTTAAAAAGCAAATCGAAGATTGTGGATACACATGTGATCAAATTTACAACTGTGACGAAACTGGTCTGAATTATAAAATGCTTCCATCAAAAACATTGGCATCTCGACAGGAAAAATCAGCTCCAATGCATCTGGCAAGCACAAAATTCCACTGATGGTGATTGGCAAGTCTGCACGTCCAAGAGCTTTAAAAGACATCTCACACCCAAAGCCCTACCAGTCTATTACAAAAGTCAGAAGAGCGCATGGATGGATGCGACCTTATTTACTAACTGGTTTGAAGAAGAGTTCGTGCTATCTGTGACTAAATTTTTGAACAGAAACCGTTTTTCTATTAAAGCAATTTTGTTAATGGATAATGCCCCCTTTCACCCTGGAGAAGGACTTCATGTGGGCGAAATTGTTGTCAAATGTAACCAGCATAATGCAACCAATGGATCAAAGCATCCTCGAAAATATGAAAAAAAAAATTATAGGCGTTTATATCTTGAACATCTGTTAGAATACACAGAAAAGGAGGATGAAAAATGTTATTTACTGGGTAAGTCAAGCTTGGGATTCTGTGCGTACTACCACTATTCAAAAATCTTGATCTTGATTTTGAGGACTATAATGACAGTGAAGATAATACTTCATTAAAAGAATTAGCTTTGAAATTGAGAAGCCATGGAGAAATGTCCTGTTCAAATTTTGACAGCGAGATAGAAGAAAAATAAAAAAGTTTATTTGAATTAATGCAAAAATTAAAAAGTTGCGAAAATGTGACAAGAGAAGATGTTGTTGAATGGATTACAGCAGATGATTTAGAAGAAGAAATGAGTATTGAATAAATAACGAATGCCTTTTAGGAAACCGAAAAATCAGATGACGATGACGATGACGAAGCTGCGGTGGATGTACAGTCTCCCACTAAGATCTCTTATCAAGAAGGTTTTGCTTCTTTGGAAAAAGCTTTGAGGTATATCGAACAACAACCAGAGGTAACCCCAGCGGATTTGCTTCTTCCTAATAGATCGAGAAACATTACAGCGAGAAAAAGAAGATGCAATATGAAACAGAAGCGCATAGATACCTATTTCACTGTTTTATAATGTATGTACCTATTTATATGTTAAAAATGTTAATACATCGGTTTAAAGTATTGGTGTTTATTTTTTGAATAAATAAAAAACAAATCCGGATTATCCGAGTATTCAGGTATCCGAGGAGGGTGCCCCCCCACGTTACCTCGGATAACCGGGGTTCTACTGTAGTACACAATATATATATTATCGCTTTTAGAATTCTACTCAAAATTCTAGGTTTATTAGTATGTTCTAGATCATAGGTTCCCAACGGGTGCGGTACTGCCCCCCCAGTGGGCGCTGGAGCCTTACATGAGGGCGGTAGCGGGTCCAGAATATGGGGGAGGGGCGTTAAGACAGTCAAGGGGGGCGGCCGTGGCGTATTTTCATATTTAGGAAACTAATATAATAAAGTTCTTTGAAAATACTACTGCTTTCATGAATAAATATTTTATTTAGCTATCTAAAATTTCTCTCTTATTGTTATCGCGGAAATAAGCTTTA
Organism: Pachyrhynchus sulphureomaculatus; assembly: GCA_019049505.1. Classification (NCBI taxonomy): domain Eukaryota; kingdom Metazoa; phylum Arthropoda; class Insecta; order Coleoptera; family Curculionidae; genus Pachyrhynchus; species Pachyrhynchus sulphureomaculatus. The sequence goes on along the minus strand of CM032452.1, from coordinate 94,626,032 downwards.
AAAAAATTAAATTAGCATTTGGTATACGTATATCTAATTCGGTTTAGTATTGTCGGTGACAAGTCTTTGCAAGTTGGTAAGCAAAGACGCGATTCACGCAATCAAGCATGTTTCGACAAAAATATGGGAGCTCGTAATGACTTGTTTACAAAGCAAGTGCACCGGCGCACAGTGGGGAAAAAAAAAAACGAAAAAAAATCGTGTTTCAAAATTGTCTAGAGCCTTCAATTTTGGTTCGATTTGGACGATTTTTTTTTCTAAATTGAAGCTTATTAAATTCCGAACAAAGTTATCGGAGCCGATTTTGCAATTAAACTAAATGGCGGTTTCTGATTATATAGCGACTGAGACACAGAAAACGCTTACAGTTTCAAACCAAGTTGTGCTAAAATGCGTGTATGTATGTTTTTTTATGTCTCAGATAATATATCTAATATCACAGTTACAAGATTAATAATAATGAACCCAAAATGGCTGCCATGAACAATAAAAGTATTATAAATATGAATAAACGTACCATTATTATTTTATATCCATAACATTTGCATACATAATTTGTTTAAGGTTGTTAATTATAAATATGTTTCAACAATTCACTTAAAATGTCAAATCAAGTATGGCGGATGCCAAAATTGAATCGAGCAAGAAAGTTTCTCTGTGGCATTTAGACTGTGGCAGTCAGATCATTCAAGTTATTCGAGTTTAGTTGCGGGATTTAAATTTTCATGCAGTTATTGCTAGAATATTGCTGCTGTAAATTTCGTAGTCAATTTTCTAGCAGATACAAAAAACAGCGATACACGCAGAAAAGGACAGCTCACACAGCTAGAAAATGGCTACAATAGCTAAAACGTTTTGTTAAAATAGGGACAGCTAAATATTTTGCTGCACTAGCCACATTGTTTGCTGTTGTAGCAAAAAAGTGGCTGCTATTGCTAAACAGTGGCACAACTTGGTTTGAAACTGTAAGCGTTTTCTGTGTCTCAGTCGCTATATAATCAGAAACCAACGTCCGCCATTTTGAAACAAAAGTTTAATTGAAAAATCGGCTCCGACAACTTTGTTCGGAATTTAATAAGCTTCAATTTTAAAAAAAAAATCGTCCAAATCGAACCAAAATTGAAGGCTCGAGACAATTTTGAAACACGATTTTTCGTTTTTCCCCACTGTGCGGCGTCGCAAACAAGCAAAGGCATACAAGTTGATGCGTGTACGAAATCAAATCTATAAGAAATGGCCGCCATGGCCATGTTGTCATAGAATATTTATATTCACAGAATTAAGGTCGATAGAAAGTATGTTAATATTACAGAATAAAAGAGATGGGGCGTAATTAGGTCAAAACTAATAATACATTTCTAGAATCACCAGCAAACAGTCCGTTGTATAAAATCAACTTCAAAAGAGTTTAATTTGACCTATTTTTAAGATCATATTAATAACAACTTTGTAATTGCAAATGCTACAATAAATAATCCAGTAATTCGCTTGAAATCATTTTCTGAAGAAAATTTAATTTTTGTTTAAGCTCTGTAAATTTGCCTTCACAGTCACAGGTAAATAATTTTAATAAATTTTTAGTATATCTTTTAATTTCGTGTAGGATTTCATGTTAATAAAAAACACCAATCCTGTATAAGGTCTCAAAATACAATAACATTTACGTACCACCAACCAAGTTTCTGTGGTCGAAGAATATAACATTACATTACAGAAAAAGTACCTCATTTATACTGGTTTGAAAAGTCCGTGCAAAGTCCGAAAGATGGCACCACCGGCGCGTATCGAGGTCATGTTTAGTTAGTAGCATCTCTTGAATGAACGCACACCAAGTTTCAGCCATATTGGTCTATTTCTTTGTGTTTGGCATTCGTGTGAATCAAAGAAGTCGAGTGATTTTCAAGAAATGGACGAAAAAGAATTTCGTGTGGTGATTAAACATTACTTTATGAAAGGCAAAACGCCTCAGGAGACTAAAGAGAAGCTTGATAAACATTATGGTGACTCTGCACCTTCGATTAGAACAGTTTATAAGTGGTTTCAAAATTTTCGGACTGGCCATATGGGCACAAGTGACGCTGAACGTTCTGGACGGCCTGTGGAGGTTACGACTCCAGAAATCATTGATCAAATCCATGATATGGTGATGGATGACAGAAGAGTTAAGGTGCGTGAGATTGCTAGTGCTGTGGGCATCTTGACTGAACGGGTACATAATATTTTGCATAAACATTTGGACATGACAAAGCTATCCGCAAGATGGGTGCCGCGATTGCTCACGCTTGACCAAAAACGGAATCGTGTGAAGTGTTGCAAGGATGGTTTGCAGCTGCTCCAGAAGAATCCGGAGGACTTTAAGCGTCGTTTCGTCACTGTGGATAAAACATGGATACATTACTATACTCTTGAGACCAAACAACAATCTAAACAATGGGTTACCAACGGGGAATCTGCACCAAAAAAGGCGAAGACCGTTCCTTCGGCCGGAAAGGTTATGGCGACTGTCTTTTGGGATTCGCAAGGGATAATCCTCATCGACTATCTGGAAAAGGGTAAAACTATTACAGGTGAATATTATTCATCGTTATTGGACCATTTGAAAACCGAGCTGCAAGAAAAACGCCCGCGATTGGCCCACAAGAAAGTCCTTTTCCATCACGATAACGCTCCAGCACACACCTCAGCAGTTGTGGTCGCAAAATTAATGGAAATAGGATTCCAACTCGTTTCACATCCCCCCTATTCTCCAGACTTGGCTCCCTCGGACTACTATTTGTTCCCCAATTTGAAGAAATGGCTGGCGGGACAAAGATTTTATTCAAACGAGGAGGTGATTGCAGACACTAATGGATATTTTGCAGACTTGGACAAATCCTATTATTCGGAAGGGATCAACAAACTAGAACATCGTTGGACGAAGTGTATAAGCCTAAAAGGAGACTATGTCGAAAAATAAAAATGGTTTACCCCAAACACATAAGTAGTTTTTATTTTTGCACGGACTTTTCAAACCAGTCTCGTAATGCAGAATTTAAGAAGAGCAGCTGGTATATACGGTTGGGAAACTTGGCAACTGACGAAATGATTGGAACGGAAACTAATGGCACTCGAAATGGAATACTGGCGAAGATCGGCTGGAATGTCAAGAATGGATAGAGTTAGAAATGAAAAAGAATAAGGGATGTAATGAAAGTAAAAAAACCACGATTATTGAGGAAATTCAACAACTGTATATGGTACGGATACGTGGAAAGAATGGAAGAATACCGATTACCAAAGATGGTTCTAAAGTGGGTACCAAGAGAGAAGAGGAAGACCAAGAGAGACATGGTTTGAAGTATTCAGAGGGCAATATCAGAGAGAAAACTAAGACCCGGAAAGTAGGAAGATCGAAGAGGATGGAAACTGGGAACCGGAAGGCGAAGAACGCTATAAAGAACCGGATTGATGATGAACGATTATAGACAGTGGAGCAAAACTTATATGCTTTTAGATTGATTAGAGTGCTTAAAGTTTTAAAATGCTTTTCAATATTTTTCCATAATAGCAGTTACAGGCATACTGTTAACTTCTGGCAACTCGAGGTTTATAAAAAAAAGCTTTTCTCCTTCTACATACTATATAAACGCATATTGGGTTTATACAAACAAGCCGTAAATTCAATGAACTAATAAAAACACACTCCTGAATTTAAGATCATGATTTCTTTTATCTTTATGTATATTATGTCCTATCGGTTTTCCTATCTCCGGGAAAATAATTTACAAACCAAATTCGAGATGCACCGAATCGGAAAAGAGCGGCATTGATAAGATCGAGGCATAGAAGTGAGTTTCATTCGAAGTAAGGTGACCCTACCGGAAGATTATACCCATACACCGAAATAAGATAGAGGTGAAATTTATGGAGATAGAATGTACAGAACCGTGCTTTATGTAAAAATATATAACTAAAGCTCTAAAAGGCAAGGATAGAGTAAAGTTCATTATCTCATTTGTTTCGGGAATGACGAAAAAATGTTAAATACTATAGTTTTAGGGAATGTTAAGGTGCACAGTTTAAAATTATTTTTCGGGTACTTCAAAAAAGTGTAGCCGATATAACATATGTTTTCATAAATGGAACATCCTATTTTCTAATTTATTTTTAAATTCTGCGTAAAATTTTGTAACTTTTTTATTAATAATGTTATATACCTAAACCTAGTAGCTTTTCTAATATTTCAATTTTTTTTTTAAAATACTAGTTTCCAGTTTTGTAAAAAAATTGCCAGTAGCGCAACGTGGAATACTCATAATTGGTACGAGCGTTCTATAGAGATAAAAAAAACATATATGTAAAGAAATTTAAGTTAGATGCTACATGGTGTTTAAAATAAATTTATGCATTTTCGACCATTTTAAATTGAAAAATCTCAAATTTTTTAATCGGCACACCCTGTATATTATTATTTTTTCTGATAGATTTTACAAAAGCCTCCAACTTTTATTGAGTATGTCATATACCTATTTCTAATAGTTTTCGATTTATTTTGAATTTTTCAATTTTTACCCTTGTTTTTAATACACTCACGCTATAACATCATAGTTGCCAAGACAAGACAAAAATGTAGGCATTGTCAAATTTTGACACGTCTATTAAGCAAGTAAAAATAGTTTAGTTTGTTGCAGTAAGTGACGTATAAAGGTACTAGTTATGGATTTTCCTAAAAATGAATTAACTGATATGGTTTATATACTGGGCGAGGCGGGAAAAAAAAAAATGTCTTTTGGCAATAAGGCTTTACGGAGCGAAGTACCCTAATAGACGTATACCATCTAGAAAATCTTTTCAGTGCTTAATAGAACGGTTTGATGGTAGTAATAGCGTTGAGTATACGAAACGGAAAGTAGTAAACCAGAATGCTATCAACGAAGAAAAAGAAATGGAGATTTTACTTCATGTTGAAGATATTGCCCAGGTCAGCAACCTTCAACTAGCTGACTTATCTGACGCATCCCAATCTACGGCTAATCGCACCACGAGAGAATACAAGTATCATCCCTTTCATATGAAACTACACCAAGAACTTCAAGACCGTGATTTTGAACGACGAGTAAACTTTTGTACCATCACGAAGCAATAGAGGCCGATACAAATTTTTTATCCAAAATAATGTTTTCTGATGAAGCTACTTTTCGCAGTAATGGAGTAGTTAACAGCCATAACATGCATTATTATTCAATAGTTAATCCATTTTGGGTCCGGGAAGTTCAAAACCAAAACCATTGGTCGCTTAATGTATAGTGTGGAATATTAAATTTTCGAATTATTGGTCCATATTTTTGCCGCCAACCGCTTAACGGGCCTAGATATCTAAATTTTTTGCAAAACGAATTACTCCAGCTTCTTGAAGCAGTTGATAACTTTGAAAGGAAACAAATGTGGATTCAATAAGACGGAGCTCCTGCTCGTTACCACCGGTAAGTTCGGGAATTTTTAAACGAGCGTTACCCACAAAAAATGGATCGGTAGGGATGGATTCATTCAGTGGCCCCTCGATCATGTGACTTAACACCTTTAGACCTCTTTTTGTGGGGGTTACATTAAAGATCGTGTTTATGTGAATGCCCCTACAATACCAATATATGTAAAATAGCCCTTTATGATAAGGAAAGTGAAGGAAAATATAGTAAAACGATTTTTTAACATTAATTACTTTATAATGATTAATCATTAGATAAGTTAAACTATATTAAAATTGTTATTAACTATTTGTTTTTGTTTTCACAATAGCGTAAGTGTATTAAAAACAAGGGTAAAAATTGAAAAATTCAAAATAAATTGAAAACTTTTTTTTTATCGTTCTAGCACACGTGCTGCAGGGAGGTCCCTAAAGTGCTACAGGATCGACACGTGTGCGGAAAAAAGCGATTCACTAGAAATAGGTGTATAACATACATAATAAAAATTGGAGGGTTTTGTAAAATCTATCAGAAAAAAATAATAATATACAGGGTGTGCTTTTTAAAAAATTTGAGATTTTTCAATTTAAAATATTTGAAATACATAAATTTATTTTGAACATCCTGTAGCATCTAACTCAAATTTCCTTACATATATTTTTTTTTTCGTCCCTATAGAATGCTTGTACCAATTATGAGTATTCCACCTTCAAAAACAATGGCGCTACTGGCAATTTTTTACAAAACTGAAAACTAGTATTTTTTTAAAGAAAAAAATTTAAATATTAGAAAAAACTACTAGATTTAGGCCTAAAATTTTAAGCAAAATTTAAAAATAAATTAGAAAATAGGATGTTCCATTTAAAAAAAAAAAACAAGTTATATCGGCCATAGTTTTTTGAAGTACCCTGTATACTCAAAAATAATTTTAAACTGGGCACCTTAACATTCCCTAAAACATTTAATAGTCATTCCCGAAACAAATGAGATAATGAACTTCACTCTATCGTTAACTCACCCTGTACAATAATAAGTGTTTTGTTCAGTACAGTTCACGTTATTAATAATAATTACTAAAATTGAACAATTTCATATGTTGGCAGATAGTTATTGCTCTTTATTTGTCGAGTCATCTAGGAATACGCGTTTCCTCCTATAACAACTCGCCGGTCTAGCTAAGATCGACAGAAAGTAGAGTAAGAATGGGTGATTTATTGCTGCACTGGTGCAATACAGCAATAAGATACAACGTATATCTCCGGTTGATGTCAACCTAATATTAAAAGATTTACTTCCCTCTACTAAGGGCAGTACGTAAATTAATTACAAATTTTAGTGAAAACGCATTTAGCATTTCCGATTGCTGGAATAACCGCTAGATTGCTCAGCATATATAAGTTGTTTAAACCCTTGTAACGTGTGAACTTGCCCGCACTTTTGTACCCTGTGAAAAGTTGTTTTTCCCACGCTTGGGCGCAATTTTCTTGCAACCTCTTTTTAATTTCTGATAATGAATTGAGTGGATCCTGATTTTAAAAGAACTAAAGAAATTAAACACACACTAGCTCAGTTTTTCCTTGGTAGAGAGATATGGGTAAGAGATAATTTTTGTACGTCTTTTTGGAATTATCTTTTTTTTATTTTTTTTAAAAAAACCTCAGCTGTACGACTTTTGGGCACCATTCATTTTAAAATAGAAAGGATCTAACTTCAGCTAAAAAAATGAAAAAATACTGAAAGGGTGTACAGTTGTTAAATAAAAAAACAGTTTGGTACAGCCGTCCTTATCCTGAAAAGTAAGATAGGTATTCAGTGAGACACTAGCTTTAATCAACAAAAAGAAAATTTATTCATGATTTTAAAATAAAAGTTCTAACCTTTGCGGTTTTAAGGATTACAAAAAAAATTCTAGCCTAACAGGTAGTTATTATTATTAGAGTCCCTAAATCAGACATTTAAATTCTAAAACCTGACTACCCCCGAAAGCGAAGAATCGTGATTTTCACTTCACGTGTTGTCAGTTCAAACTTATTTGCGGGAATAGGTCTATTTGATGAATGTTCTGGTAACTTACAGTTGTCATTTGGGCTTCTAGGCCTTCGATGGAACACAAAACCGATTTCACACTTTGTAGGAAACACTCAGAGCCCACTACGGCTTTACGTTAGAAAAAAAACTCGTGCTTTACTTGGCTCTCGTAAATGTTGCTATGAGCCTCTACTGCGGCTCGGTCGAAGTAAGCCTGGCTGCGGCTCGATGGAAATTCGCCTACTTGGCGGCTCGGTGGAAACAAGCCTACTTGGCGGGCTCGGTGGAAATAAGCCTACTTGGCGGCTCGGTGGAAATAAGCCGAGATTCCTGTCCTCCGGACCCTTAAATAAGCCGTGGGCACTCTCTCGGTAATATGGCTACGCCGGAACCAAAACTCCGGATACAAATATCTGACGAATCCCGGCGTATCGATAGATTCGGTTGCAAACCCGCACAGCACACTAATATACCGAGCGGCTAGCAATTTCTGATTAATATACTGCTCGATACAAAAATGAAAAGAAGTACAATTTGAAGTGAAAAATCAGTAACATTACATGGTCTTAAAATCTAGGAAAAAATGAATGTTACACCCTTTAAACTAGTCATAATACGACGAAACGCGCGGCTTCACACATTGTTCAATTTCCTCCTATAAACATTCATCACAACTACATTAAGCATTTTTCTTCTCGCTAACTATGTTAGCATCATCAGGAGTGTTGGATGGTAGAGAAAACTATAAGGAATAGGTCACTGTTACTTATTTAGACTATTTTTACATTTTATAATATCAGTAGTTGTCTAATAGTTCCCTATCACATAGAGATCTTGTTAATTTTAAATTATCTAATGTTACTTTATGATTCTGTTCAGAAGAATGTTTGGCAATACCTGATTTTTCTACTCTACATTAACTTAAACCAGCTAAATCTTGTTTGAGTCGATCTTCTTGTTTGCCCAACGTATTTCTTGTTACAATCAATACAATTTATCTCATATATTTCAGTTCTATCACGTTCGTGGGCTTTATCCTTTGGACTTCCTAATATATATTTCTTTAAGTGATCTGAAGACTTATGTGAGGCCTACACTATTAAATACCCTATTAAGTCTTCTGGTATATTTTGGATTATGTAGTATTGATATATATTTCGTCTTACTCGGCCCACTAGTAAAAGAGGTGGAAATATGAATATTTAACCTAAACTTTCGCCTATTATTATTATTTATTACAAAAAGTTCTTCTTTCTCACATTTGATCAATGTGGTTCCATGTTTGGCTGACGGGCCAAAACCAAGTCAGCACAAACGCTATTACCATTCCGTATTAAGGAATGACCTGACAATGTTACATGTTTTCAAAATCACTGACTTCTGAATGTTTCTGTGTATGTCCGTGTTGAGTCCCAATTGCACTAAATGTGGTGTGAATGTTATTGGTGTAAGGCCTGTGGCTGATATAATGAGGGGGACAATGATGACTTTTTCCTGTCTCCATAGCCTTTTTATTTCCGTTGCAAGGTCTGTGTATTTGGAAATTTTTTCTGTGTATTTCGCTTGGATGTTTGTGTCGTTGGGGACAGCTATGTCAATCAGATAGGTGACTTTTCCTTTTTTGCACTGAAAAGTAATATCGGGTCTATTGGCGGAGACTGTTTTATCTGTATGGATACCGATATCCCAGTAGAGCTTGTAATCTTCATTTTCAAGTATGGATGTTGGCGTGTATTTGTAGTAGGGATCTGTGTTTTCTATGAGTCTGTATGTTGTGGCTAGTGCTTGGTGAACCACTTTGGCAGCTGAATCATGCCTGGCTGTGTACTCCGTTCCGGCCAATATTTTACATCCGCTCGTTATGTGTTCGATCGTTTCTTTCTGCTGGTGGCATTTCCTACATCTGTCCTCTGCAATAGTCGGGTCTTTGATGATATGCTTTTGGTAGTTTCTGGAATTTCCTAAGTGTTTGTATTTGTTTTGTGTGTAATGATCTGATGTCTATAATTCCTCTTCCTCCTGCCTTCCTCTCGATGGTAAGTCTTTCTTTGCATGCGTTGGGGTGTAATTTCCTGTATTTGGTGAATTGAGATCGTATAAGGATGTGAATATTTTCTATGTCTGTTTGTGACCATTTGATGATACCAAATGAATATGTGAGTACAGGTATAGCGAACGTGTTGATGGCTTTAGTGAGATTCTTAGAGTTGAGTTTTGTTTGCAAAAGTTTCGTCAGTCTGTTTTTGAATTCGGTTCTGAGCTCTGTTTTGATGTGAGTGTGGTTGAGTTTGGTGCTTTGTTGGAAGCCTATATATTTGTATGTTTCTTTGTCGAACATGTTATCGAGTGTTTCATTGTTAATGGTTTCTGTCTCATGGTGACACTTCCATTGGCCTTTGTTGATGTGGAGCACATTGCATTTACTTATAACAAATTCCATATTGACATCTAAGGTGAATATTTCTGTGGTTTTGAGGAGTTCTTTCAGCTGTGTTTGTGTGGCAGCGTAGAGTTTTATGTCGTCCATATATAGGAGGTGGTTTATTTTATGTTGATTCACTTTTTGGTGTCTGATATTGAAGCCATGCTCTGTTCTGTTTAGTATATTTGAGAGTGGATTGAGGCAGAGGCAAAACCATAGAGCGCTGAGCGAGTCTCCCTGAAATATACCCCGTCTGATGTACAGCTCTTCTGTTTCGATGCGTTCGGTTGGTGTTTCTAGGCGTATTTTGGTTTTCCATGTTTTCATAATTTGCGCGAGAAACTGCCTGAGTTGTTGGTTGATTTTATAGATTTCTAGGGCTCTGATTAACCAGCTGTGGGGTATGGAGTCGAAGGCTTTTTATAGTCTATGTAACCGATGTGAATGTTTCTGTGTTCTTTTCTGGTTTGTCCCATAATCACGCTATCAATGATCAGCTGCTCTTTGCATCCTCGACTATTTTTCCTGCATCCCTTCTGCTCTTCTGTGATAATATTGTTGTCTGTTAGGTGTTGTTCTATTTTCTTGGAAATTGCGGCTGTGATGATCTTGTATAGGGTTGGAAGACAGGTGATAGGTCGGTAGTTTGACGGGTTTGTGGTGTCTGAGCTTTTGGGTTTAACGTATGTTATTCCTTGTGTAAGGAAAGTGGGAAGTGTGTGTGGTTGTAGAATGGCTTTGTTGATTTGGTGTGTGAGTGCTTCGTGTGTGGTGGTAAACTGTTTGTACCAGAAGTTTTGTATATTGTCTATTCCAGGACATTTCCAGTTGTGTGTGTGTTTGATTGTTTCTGTAATTTCTTCTGTAGTTAGTGTGGAATTTTCTTGTTCTGTCACACGTTTGTGTTTATCTTCTTCGGCTTTGATCCAGGGGGTGTTATTATTATGTAGTTTGGGTTCTGACCAGACAGTTTTCCAATAATCTGCGATTTCTTGTTTGTTTGGTGGTTTAGTTACTACTGTCTGCTCGTTGTACATAGTTTTTTATTATTATTATTATTATCATTATCAAGTTTTCATTATAACGTTTAATTTTAGCTATGTTCTTAACATGATTCCATCCATTTCTGAATTGGATTTCATTCAACGAGAAACTACAATGAACTAAAAAGTGTAATGCGGCAAGTTTTTTTTTTATAAGCATAGCACACGTGCTTCAGGGAAATCCCTAAAGTGTTATAGGAGCGAAGCGTCTGTAAAAAAAGCAATTCACGTTGGTCTTGAATCGCTGTAATTTGTACTCGATGGGAAAGATAGTCCTGGGCAAATCGCTCTAAAGAGTTGGGGTTCTCCATATAAAAAACTGCTTGAAAAGGGTTGTATGAAGGGTGACAAGTTGAACTTCATACGGATGGGAAGTAATAGCGCGACGTGTGTTCCTAGCATGCACCGCTTTGGGAGGAATTAAGCGGGCTACATCCATCAAATGAAAATACTTTCGATGAAAATACTTGTAGAATAGACTCAAGTCGCCAACAGTTTTCAGCTCCAATCAGACGAATAGCTCTCCTCTGAATAGAATTCAACAAATGCGTGGTATGTTTGGAAGTAGAGCTCCAAACATGGGAGATGTATTTCATCGTTGGTCGAATACGAGCTTTGTAAAGAATTAACAGTTGTTTTGGAGGGTAAAGCTTTCTTGTTCGAAATAATATTGCCAGCTTTTGAGAAGCTCTCTTTACTATGCTTGCAACATGTTTCTATTGTTTACAATGAAATGAATCGTTAGGAATCAGGACTAGGACCCAGCGTAGTATAGGATGGTTGTTTATGTAGATATACCTATTATTTTGTGTTAATTTTATAATTACCATGTGTGTTCTTCTTTTATATTTAGTTATAGTAATAATTTTACTCAAAGGAATAACTCTAATAATTATTATTTTTTGGACGTCTAAGTTGTTTGTCAATAGAACCGTATCGTCTTCATATCTACGTTACTTATTGACACTCCATTCATGTTTAGTTACTTATTATTGAGAACCAGAATTTTTATATATTTGGAGGTGTCTTGTACTTTGAAACAATTAAAGTTGAAAACAAATGTAAGTAAATGTTACGTTGGTGTCAAATATCTGTATCTGTAAAGTATTAAGTCACAACTTATCATCATATGACACACATTTGTAATTTGTCAGTTTGTTCAGTAGTTATGTGTGTTTCAACTGAAGTTCCTTGAGAAGGCATCCCAGCACCCCAACCCGTGCATCACGGACGCCTTCCGACTCCCACCTCAAGCTAGCCGCCAGTTCCCTAGACCGTCGGACCCGCTGCTGCTCTCGGACGAAGACGATGACCCCCCTCGCCCGCCGTGACAAGAAGACTGTCATCCTAGGTTAAGTTTAAATTAGTCCTAATTTAAGTCTTGTTACTTCCTAGTTTAAGTTAGCGTAAGTCTTAGTCTAAGGTAGTTTTAGTCTTAGTTTTAAGTCCTAGCTTTAAGAAACTTCATGTATATACAAAACACACACATTTCCTAGGTTAAGTTAGCATAGGATTCCTATTGTAAGAACTTAGGTTAAGATAGAATAAGTCTACATTTAGTTATAGAAATTATTTTTATATACTTTAAAAAATTATAAAAAAGAGACCTGGCCAAACTTAGAATCGACAGTGATAGTTATGTGTGTAAATTTTCAATTTCATTAGTAGTTAACACGTAGGCTGAAAAGTTTTTGGTCTGACACATAGATATTGCCCTTTTGAAAAAATCCATATGATTTTGAGGAAATACCAACCTTCAAATGATACGTGTCGAAATTTCACAGTGGTTTTAGTGACGGTACTTTTGGTATTTTCAAAACAATGGGAAAAATAGAATTTCGTGTGTTGATTAAACACTGTTTTTAATAGGTAAAAATACCGTTCAAGCAAAGTAATGGCATGATAAATGTTACGGAGACTCTGCCCCTAGAAAATCACTTATCATTTATTGGTATATACGAATTTAAACGTGGTCGTATAGATAAAAATGATGCTGAACGTTCTGGACGCCAAAATGAGGTGGTTACACCGGAAAACATAAAAAAAAATCCACAAAATTGTTTTGGATGACCATAAAGAGACAGCTGACACCCTAAAGATATCAAAAGAACGTGTTGGTTATATTTTGCATGAATATCGGAGCATGAGAAAGCTCTGTTCGAAATGGGTACCGCGTTTGCTCACAGTGGACCAGAAACAACAACATGTTGATGATTCTGAGCGCTGTTTTTCATGCAATACGTGATAATGGAATAAAAAACTATACACCGGAATCAAATCGTCAATCAGCTGAGTGGACAGTAGCCGGTGAAATCCGTCCAAAGCGACCAAAGACACAACAGTCGGTTGGAAAGGTTTTAGCCACCGTATTCTCCAGATTTGGCCCCCAGCGACTATTATCTATTCGCAGACCTCAAAAAAATGCTCGCGGGAAAGAGATTTGGTTACAATGAAGAAGTAATTGCCGAAACTGAGGTCTATTTGAAGGCAAAGACAAATCCTTCTACAAGAAATGTATAGAAAGGTTAGAAAGGCATTGAACTGATTTTATCGCTCTTGAAGGAGACTATATTGATAAATGAAGTCGAATTTTGCAAAAAAATGTGTTTTAAGTAGTTACACCATTAACTTTTCGGCTTACGTCTGATGTGAACGTTGAAGGAAAATAGTCTCAATATTTCGAATTTTTTATTCTTAATAGTTGCAACCGACTTTGCACCAGCTTTGACATAATATCATGACAACAGAAATATCGAGTCGAAAATTACGAGTTAAAATATTAATGGCAGTTGCCTGTAATATTTTTTTCCGCAATTATTGAATAAAGTATTCATAATTATATTATTTCTAAAAAATATTATTAGTTTCTATTTAAAAGTAGATAATGATTTTAAAGTTTGCTGTCTGTTGTCTTTATTGGGCTAAAAGTAAGGCTACGTCTCTTACTTACATTAATGAATGAACAAAAAGAAACTTAACCTAAGCTCTTATACTAGTGGTCCTATACTAACTTAACCTAGGAGAAGTGTTTTTTGTTACATGATTTTCTTAATTCTAAGACTTAAACTACCTTAGCCTAAGACTTACTCTAACTTAACTTAGGGCTTAATATTGACTTAAACTGGGACTTATTATAACTTAATCTAGATTAACGATCTTCTGTCACAGCGGACGAAGACGGTCATCGTCCTCATCCGAGAGAGGGTCAGATGGTCTAGAGAATTGACGACGGGCATGTCGCGGAAGATGGAAGGAGTCCCTGATGCATGAGTTTGGGTGCTGGGACGCCTTCTCCAGAAACTTCAGCTGGGTTTTCCTCAAGTGTGCCCTTATGGTGGCACACCGAGGTCCCTGTGAATTTGACAATTCCTCATGAACCACGGGGGTATTAAAGTTTGCTGCTCAAAGAGATAGTTAAAAATACGCGTATATCATGTAATTATGAGTTATGAATTTATACATTATGGGCAATGTTTGAAACTAACATTTCATGTAATTCTATTTCCATGTAACCTGAAGTTCTTTGAAGCAGTAAACCCTTTTGCAAACTTTATAAAAATTCAACTATTTATCTCGATTTCAGGCCTTCTAATCTCTCTCCATAAGCTTCCCAATCTCTTTCTTCTTTATATTAACAATCTGCTCGAAGAGATCAATACTCAAATCTATTTGAGCTTTACTGATGTTTCTTTCTTTAGTGACCTCAAATACTCGAGCACTAATTATCCATGCAAATATTCACATCCATCAACAGGTACAGTACTAATTAACGCAGGCCAGGGAGAAATTCTCTCTTGCGGTGATGGTAACTAGGTAGAATTTAATAGTACAAAGCTCAGGTAGCCATCTCTAAGAACTTTATTATATTATCTTCACTAAGTATAACATGCAGTGATTCAAGACCAATATAAATCGCTATTTTCGAGAGAGAGTCGCTCTTGAAGTCTTTTAAGGATTTCCCTGCAACACGTATTGTGTCCGTAAAAAATATATGTACAGGGTGAGTCAACGATAAAATAAAGTTCATTATCTCATTTGTTTCGGGAATGATGAAAAAAATGTTAAATACAATAGTTTCAGGGAATGTTAAGTTTAAAATTATTTTTGAGTCTACAGGGTACTTCAAAAATGTGTGGCCAACATAATATGTTTTTTTAAATGTAATATCCTACTTTTTTATCTACAATGTTATATACCTAAACCTAGTAGTTTTTTCTAATATTTCAATTTTTTTTTTAAAAAAATACTAGTTTTCAGTTTTGTAAAAATTTGAGAGTAGCACCATTGTTTCTGAAGGTGGAACACTCATAAATGGTACGAGCGTTCTATAGAGATGAGAAAAAAATATATATGTAAAAAATTTAAAATTAGATGTAGTTCAAAATAAATTTATATATTTTGACTAATTTAAATTGAAAAATCTCAAATTTTTTAAACGACACACCTTGTATATTATAATTTTTTCTGATAGATTTTACAAAACCCTCCAACTTTTATTAGGTATGTCATATACCTATTTTTAATAGTTTTCGATTTATTTTGAATTTGTCAATTTTTACTCCTGTTTTTAATACACTTACGCTATAACATCGTATGGTAGTTGCCAAGACAAAACAAAAATGTAGGCATTGTCAAATTTTGACATGTCTATTAAGAAAGTAAAAATAGTTTAAATTTGTTGTAGTACGTGAAGTATAAAGGTAATAGTTATGGATTTTCCTAAAAATGAATTAATTGATATGGTTTATATACTGGGCGAGGCGGGAAAAAATTGTCTTTTGGCAGTAAGACTTCATGGAGCGAAGTAACCTAACAGACGTATACGAAGTAGTAAACCAGAATGCTACCAATGGGGAAAAAGAAATGGATATTTTACTTCATGTTGAAGATAATCCCCAGGTCAGCAGCCGTCAACTAGCTAACTTATCTGACACATCCCAATCTACAGCTAATCGCACCACGAGAAAATACAAGTATCATCCCTTTCATATGGAACTACACCAAGAACTTCAAGACCGTGATTTTGAACGACGAGTAAACTTTTGTACCACCATAAATGGAGCAATAAAGGCCGATCCAAATTTTTTATCCAAAATAATGTTTTCTGATGAAGCTTCATTTTCGCATTAATGGAGCAGTTAACAGCCATAACATGCATTATTATTCATCAGTTAATCCATTTTGGGCCCGGGAAGTTCAAAACCAAAACCATTGGTCGCTTAATGTATGGCGTGGAGTATTAAATTTTTGAATTATTGGTCCATATTTTTTCCGCGAAACTGCTTAACGGGCCAAGATATATTAAAATTTTTTCAAAACGAATTACCCCAGCTTCTTGAAGAGGTTGATAACTTTGAAAGGTATCAAATGTGGATACAACAAGGCGGAGTTCCCGCTCATTACCACTGGGATGTTCGGGAATTTTTAAACGATTGATAGTCACAAAAATGGATCGGTAGGATGGATTCATTCAGTGGCCCCCTCGATCATGTGACTTA